>CM067373.1:29788863-30271363 GCA_034401795.1 Chaetoderma sp. LZ-2023a | reverse complement strand
AAGTAAAGATCAGTTTATCCCCGAATACAAGCAGAGAATAAGTGACAATTTTTATCAGGAGTGGAGGGGGCAATTGGAAGCCAGCAATAAAACATGGCTCTACAAATACATTTCAACTGATCTAACATATAAATGCTATTTAAATAAAGTAAAAACGAAAAAGCACCGTGATTCATTATGTAGACTAAGAACGGGGTCTCATAGACTAAATATTGAATTAGGCAGATGGCACAAACCAATACCAATACCACGCGCTGAGCGAACATGCCCTTTATGTGATGATGTAGAGGATGAATATCATTTTTTAGTTTTATGTCCTGTCTATAATGATTTACGCAGGAAATACATAAAACCATACTACTGGAAACGACCGAACGTTCACAAAGCATCAGAATTATTGATGTGTACCAGTGAAAGTTGTTTAAAGAAGTTGGCGGCTTTTGCTTACAATGCTTTTCTATTACGTGACGAATGCACGTAATTGCGTTTTCTCCACTATAATCCATCGCATTTTCTTCTATGCCAATTTGGGAGGATAATTCTTACTTTTAACAGAATGCATTTTCTCATCACAGGCACGAGTTAAAAACCAAATCGATGCAGTACCGTATAGTTGTCTGTTTTTAAATTCAGCACGAGCGTACGTACGCACGCACGCGCACACACATATATACGCGCGCGTCCGCGAGCGTTTGAATACAGTAAAGCTGGAAACATGTATATATGTCCGTACACGCGTAGTGCGCAACGCGTAATGATATGCGTATTGTGTGATCCGTTGTGAGTGTTCACCGTTCACATGTGTCCACTGGAATGTGTGCGTGCTGCGATGCAAACATATTTATATGTCGATTTTGAAACTAATTTAACTGGCAGCAATAGCTTCCTGACAAATCATTTTCAAAATATTCTACGGCTTATTTGTACGCTTGTCTTGAAACTAATTCGACTTGAAGCTGTTGCGGATTTGGAATTGTTCAACCTATGTGATGTGGATGGTGATTGGCTTGTGTAAAAACTGCGGTGAATGACATTCACAATAGGCCATAGGCCCTTGAGTGTAACAACCCAAATGTCTATGTATGTGTATATGTAAAAATTTGCAATTTAAAGAACAATGGCGAGTTATGCTTTAACAATCCACCACACGATATATGAATACGACAGTGCACCTTGCCCCCTCTCACGATTAACTGGAGAAAATGCTCAATTCTCCTTATATAGCACATTCGTGTGTACGAATTGTATATTATTGATAAATCAATTTAATAACTGTTGAGTATTCTGAAACTAATTTAACTTGTGAATATGTTCAATTCAGTTTCTCTTTGTGCCTTTTTCAAGTGTACGAACTGTATGCCATTTATAAATCAGCAATTTAATGACTCGAATATTTTGAAAATAAGTTGGCTGAAAAATAATAAGATAATCAAGTTACCTTCTCTTTGTGCCATTTTCAAGTGCATGATTTCAGTCGCAATCTAATAGCTGTCGAATATTTTGACCTGTCTCCTTGTGCTACTCTCTAGTGTACGAATTGCATTTTGTTGATAAATTTATAATGAATATAATTATGTATATAAAATCTACCGGCATGCAATATATTGTCAACTGTAATTCCTCATATGCCTATGCACGGCCTGTGTGTAATAAAGTGAACTTGAACTCGAACTTGATAGTTTTGCGGCGGTTGGAATTGTGTGGCGATGTCTCTAGGAAGGTGACCGAGTGAATTTAGTTTAGGAAAACCCTCATATCGACGTCATTTGGTAGAATTTCCATTGCGTAATATTGGCGTGGTGTGTGTGTGTTTGTCCTCACAAAGTTAAAATTACTCAACGCATACATATGACCACTCCAGCGCATTTTCAATAGTTTTTTATATTTACGCGCCACACAATACGCACTGCGCACTACGCGTATACGGATACATTTGTTTCCAGCTTAACCAAACTTGGTATATGGATGCATCATGGCCCTAAGGTGTGCCACATACCAAATATAGAGCAGAGCGACCTCCTTTTCACTTCACTAAACAGCATAGGTTATTCTTGTCCGAACTGTAGTATCAAGAGATTTTTTTTGGTATCCAGTAAACAAACTTAGTATATGGATGCATCATGGCATAAAGCTGTGTCATGTATCAAATGTAGGCTAAAGTGACCTACCTTTCACGGTTCACTGAACATCATTGATTATTCTTATCCAAGCTGTAGTAAAGAGTGTTTTATACAGTAACCAAACTTGGTCTACCGTGTATGGATGCACTGTATGTGATTGTTGCGTCACATATCAAAAATACCTTCTTTTCACAATTCACTGAGCGTGATAGAAACTTCTTGTCTTAGCTTTAGTTTTATGAGACTTTTGTGTACATTAACCAATCTCGGTGTACGGATGCATTCTACTTGTAGTAATAATTCATGGTTCATCCAACTTCAAGATTACTTTCACGCGTTCAGTGAAATGGGGGGGGGGGGGGTTCAGCTGAAGTGCGTGCGTGCGTGCGTGGGTGGGTGGGAGGGTGGGTGGGTGGGTGGGTGGGTGGGTGTGTGTGTGGGTGGGTGTAAGTGCGTGCGGGCGTGCGGGCGTGCGGACGGGCGGGCGGGCGGGCGGGCGGGGCGGGGTGGAGTGGGCGGAGGGTGTGTCCTTTTTAAATGCACCGCATCACTAAACCATTCTTTCTAACATATTTATCATTTTGTCCATGATATGATAAACTAGAACAAGCAGCGTTTGCAAACCCTCGCCCTACCCTTCATGATATGATAAACTAGAACAAGCAGCGTTTGCAAACCCTCGCCCTACCCTTCATGATATGATAAACTAGAACAAGCAGCGTTTGCAAACCCTCGCCCTACCCTTCATGATATGATAAACTAGAACAAGCAGCGTTTGCAAACCCTCGCCCTACCCTTCATGATATGATAAACTAGAACAAGCAGCGTTTGCAAACCCTCGCCCTACCCTTCATGATATGATAAACTAGAACAAGCAGCGTCTGCAAACCCTCGCCCTACCCTTCATGATATGATAAACTAGAACAAGCAGCGTCTGCAAACCCTCGCCCTACCCTTCATGATATGATAAACTAGAACAAGCAGCGTTTGCAAACCCTCGCCCTACCCTTCATGATATGATAAACTAGAACAAGCAGCGTTTGCAAACCCTCGCCCTACCCTTCATGATATGATAAACTAGAACAAGCAGCGTTTGCAAACCCTCGCCCTACCCTTCATGATATGATAAACTAGAACAAGCAGCGTCTGCAAACCCTCGCCCTACCCTTCATGATATGATAAACTAGAACAAGCAGCGTCTGCAAACCCTCGCCCTACCCTTCATGATATGATAAACTAGAACAAGCAGCGTCTGCAAACCCTCGCCCTACCCTTCATGATATGATAAACTAGAACAAGCAGCGTTTGCAAACCCTCGCCCTACCCTTCATGATATGATAAACTAGAACAAGCAGCGTTTGCAAACCCTCGCCCTACCCTTCATGATATGATAAACTAGAACAAGCAGCGTCTGCAAACCCTCGCCCTACCCTTCATGATATGATAAACTAGAACAAGCAGCGTCTGCAAACCCTCGCCCTACCCTTCATGATATGATAAACTAGAACAAGCAGCGTTTGCAAACCCTCGCCCTACCCTTCATGATATGATAAACTAGAACAAGCAGCGTCTGCAAACCCTCGCCCTACCCTTCATGATATGATAAACTAGAACAAGCAGCGTCTGCAAACCCTCGCCCTACCCTTCATGATATGATAAACTAGAACAAGCAGCGTCTGCAAACCCTCGCCCTACCCTTCATGATATGATAAACTAGAACAAGCAGCGTCTGCAAACCGTCGCCCTACCCTTCATGATATGATAAACTAGAACAAGCAGCGTCTGCAAACCCTCGCCCTACCCTTCATGATATGATAAACTAGAACAAGCAGCGTTTGCAAACCCTCGCCCTACCCTTCATGATATGATAAACTAGAACAAGCAGCGTCTGCAAACCCTCGCCCTACCCTTCATGATATGATAAACTAGAACAAGCAGCGTTTGCAAACCCTCGTCCTACCCTTCATGATATGATAAACTAGAACAAGCAGCGTTTGCAAACCCTCGCCCTACCCTTCATGATATGATAAACTAGAACAAGCCGCGTCTGCAAACCCTCGCCCTACCCTTCATGATATGATAAACTAGAACAAGCAGCGTTTGCAAACCCTCGCCCTACCCTTCATGATATGATAAACTAGAACAAGCAGCGTTTGCAAACCCTCGCCCTACCCTTCATGATATGATAAACTAGAACAAGCAGCGTTTGCAAACCCTCGCCCTACCCTTCATGATATGATAAACTAGAACAAGCAGCGTTTGCAAACCCTCGCCCTACCCTTCATGATATGATAAACTAGAACAAGCAGCGTTTGCAAACCCTCGCCCTACCCTTCATGATATGATAAACTAGAACAAGCAGCGTTTGCAAACCCTCGCCCTACCCTTCATGATATGATAAACTAGAACAAGCAGCGTTTGCAAACCCTCGCCCTACCCTTCATGATATGATAAACTAGAACAAGCAGCGTTTGCAAACCCTCGCCCTACCCTTCATGATATGATAAACTAGAACAAGCAGCGTTTGCAAACCCTCGCCCTACCCTTCATGATATGATAAACTAGAACAAGCAGCGTTTGCAAACCCTCGCCCTACCCTTCATGATATGATAAACTAGAACAAGCAGCGTTTGCAAACCCTCGCCCTACCCTTCATGATATGATAAACTAGAACAAGCAGCGTTTGCAAACCCTCGCCCTACCCTTCATGATATGATAAACTAGAACAAGCAGCGTCTGCAAACCCTCGCCCTACCCTTCATGATATGATAAACTAGAACAAGCAGCGTCTGCAAACCCTCGCCCTACCCTTCATGATATGATAAACTAGAACAAGCAGCGTCTGCAAACCCTCGCCCTACCCTTCATGATATGATAAACTAGAACAAGCAGCGTTTGCAAACCCTCGCCCTACCCTTCATGATATGATAAACTAGAACAAGCAGCGTTTGCAAACCCTCGCCCTACCCTTCATGATATGATAAACTAGAACAAGCAGCGTCTGCAAACCCTCGCCCTACCCTTCATGATATGATAAACTAGAACAAGCAGCGTCTGCAAACCCTCGCCCTACCCTTCATGATATGATAAACTAGAACAAGCAGCGTTTGCAAACCCTCGCCCTACCCTTCATGATATGATAAACTAGAACAAGCAGCGTCTGCAAACCCTCGCCCTACCCTTCATGATATGATAAACTAGAACAAGCAGCGTCTGCAAACCCTCGCCCTACCCTTCATGATATGATAAACTAGAACAAGCAGCGTCTGCAAACCCTCGCCCTACCCTTCATGATATGATAAACTAGAACAAGCAGCGTCTGCAAACCCTCGCCCTACCCTTCATGCTATGATAAACTAGAACAAGCAGCGTCTGCAAACCCTCGCCCTACCCTTCATGCTATGATAAACTAGAACAAGCAGCGTCTGCAAACCCTCGCCCTACCCTTCATGATATGATAAACTAGAACAAGCAGCGTCTGCAAACCCTCGCCCTACCCTTCATGATATGATAAACTAGAACAAGCAGCGTTTGCAAACCCTCGCCCTACCCTTCATGATATGATAAACTAGAACAAGCAGCGTTTGCAAACCCTCGCCCTACCCTTCATGATATGATAAACTAGAACAAGCAGCGTCTGCAAACCCTCGCCCTACCCTTCATGATATGATAAACTAGAACAAGCAGCGTCTGCAAACCCTCGCCCTACCCTTCATGATATGATAAACTAGAACAAGCAGCGTTTGCAAACCCTCGCCCTACCCTTCATGATATGATAAACTAGAACAAGCAGCGTCTGCAAACCCTCGCCCTACCCTTCATGATATGATAAACTAGAACAAGCAGCGTTTGCAAACCCTCGCCCTACCCTTCATGATATGATAAACTAGAACAAGCCGCGTCTGCAAACCCTCGCCCTTCCCTTCATGATATGATAAACTAGAACAAGCCGCGTCTGCAAACCCTCGCCCTACCCTTCATGATATGATAAACTAGAACAAGCCGCGTCTGCAAACCCTCGCCCTACCCTTCATGATATGATAAACTAGAACAAGCCGCGTCTGCAAACCCTCGCCCTACCCTTCATGATATGATAAACTAGAACAAGCCGCGTCTGCAAACCCTCGCCCTACCCTTCATGATATGATAAACTAGAACAAGCCGCGTCTGCAAACCCTCGCCCTACCCTTCATGATATGATAAACTAGAACAAGCCGCGTCTGCAAACCCTCGCCCTACCCTTCATGATATGATAAACTAGAACAAGCCGCGTCTGCAAACCCTCGCCCTACCCTTCATGATATGATAAACTAGAACAAGCCGCGTCTGCAAACCCTCGCCCTACCCTTCATGATATGATAAACTAGAACAAGCCGCGTCTGCAAACCCTCGCCCTACCCTTCATGATATGATAAACTAGAACAAGCCGCGTCTGCAAACCCTCGCCCTACCCTTCATGATATGATAAACTAGAACAAGCCGCGTCTGCAAACCCTCGCCCTACCCTTCATGATATGATAAACTAGAACAAGCCGCGTCTGCAAACCCTCGCCCTACCCTTCATGATATGATAAACTAGAACAAGCCGCGTCTGCAAACCCTCGCCCTACCCTTCATGATATGATAAACTAGAACAAGCCGCGTCTGCAAACCCTCGCCCTACCCTTCATGATATGATAAACTAGAACAAGCCGCGTCTGCAAACCCTCGCCCTACCCTTCATGATATGATAAACTAGAACAAGCCGCGTCTGCAAACCCTCGCCCTACCCTTCATGATATGATAAACTAGAACAAGCCGCGTCTGCAAACCCTCGCCCTACCCTTCATGATATGATAAACTAGAACAAGCCGCGTCTGCAAACCCTCGCCCTACCCTTCATGATATGATAAACTAGAACAAGCCGCGTCTGCAAACCCTCGCCCTACCCTTCATGATATGATAAACTAGAACAAGCAGCGTCTGCAAACCCTCGCCCTACCCTTCATGATATGATAAACTAGAACAAGCCGCGTCTGCAAACCCTCGCCCTACCCTTCATGATATGATAAACTAGAACAAGCCGCGTTTGCAAACCCTCGCCCTACCCTTCATGATATGATAAACTAGAACAAGCAGCGTTTGCAAACCCTCGCCCTGTTATTACCTTCTATTACCTTCTTGTACCTTTCATCGCTCCTTAAGTGAAAGAGGGTATTGCATTCGGATCTCTGTCTGTGTCTTTAAAACTACTTATCCGGTTTGGCTGAAATTTTAACACAAATATTACTCTGCAAGAGCGACATTGTTCGGCGTGATTTTCTAACGATATTTCCGGATTTCTTTTCCGATCAAGATCAATGACTGTTAGAGTTCTAGATTTGCTGAACAGCTAAATTGTGGTGTTAAAATTTGAGCAAAATCGAATGAGTACTTTCTGAATTGTGTGATATATCCCCCACGGACAGATAAACAGAGACAGTGCACTGCAGAGATCGTTCCTGTATGCCTGCTAATCTACGCTAAAACCGAGTATGGTCTACACTTTGCGCACGTTCTGTTAGCGATATATCCCAGCAACCAGATTATGCATTAAAACAGTTGCGTTTCAAAAAAGCTGCGTCGATGTACTGTAAACAAATAAACAAATAAGTGATAAGCTAGTAACATATTGGAGAGCTTCCCTACCCCAGCCTGGCGAGCTCTTTTTCCTACCAACACATTTCAATCGTTGCACTAGGAGTACTAGGTTGCACAGGACTCCCAAATTTCAAGGTCCCAAGAAATGACATAGAATGTTTTTTGTCTTAATTTTTGGGGCCATACGTAATTTCAAGCTAAACACGTATAGATGTCACACCTACGCGACTGATATGGTCAAATCCCACATCCTCCGGCCTCTGGGTTCCCCGGCGGCATTACAATTGAAATTGGACTTTAGCTTTCCTGGGATCCTAACGGCAGTTACTACATAGGACCCCCGTGTAAGAATTTTCGAAAGTTTACACCCCAACCCACACACCCGTGTACACTGCCGCCCATCACCACCACCACCCACCCACCCCTGAGTCCTAGGCCCTGGTCGTTTACTCCTGGTTTTATCGGGTACGATCGCAAATTCATCCATAGGCCCCGTGTCGTCGTCATATTCAGTGATATTGATAGGTATGCATCCTCAGTTTTTTACTCATAAAAAATGAAAAGGACCCATATGACTCAGGGAAAATTGAGTAATCAATAATCAATAATAATGTCTAAATTGAATTGATTCAATATTTTTAATTCACGAAAAAATGTATTTTAACATACATAATTGCACACTCAGGGCCGTATTTAGACATGTGGGGGCCCTGGGACCAAGAATGAGCGGGGGGTCTGGGGGTCCTCCCCCCGAAATATTTTTACATCTAGGTGCTCTGAGACGGCCAGAGAGTCTACTTTTAGGGTGAATTATGGCGCTTTCTTTCGTTGTAAAATCATTTTATTTTGCACATTTTCGTAATTAACATTGTTGCCAAACACCAAATATTAGAATAGAATTATAATGCATGATTAAGAGTTCTAAACTAATAAAGTTTACTTTAAATGTCCTATAACTTCCAAAAAAGTGCATAATTTTTTTTCTCATTTTTAAATTGTGGGGGCCCTTTGCTTGTGGGGACCCCGGGGCTTTTTCCCCGCTTGCCCCCCCCCCCCCCTTAAATACGGCCATGTGCACTATCGTGCTAAGTTCACAGAAATTTTTATACGCAGTCGATCAGAAATTTATTCGTAACAAGGATATGGTCCACATTTGCAGACTAGAACCTCTCGCGTAATTCTCGAAAATCGCGAGATTTCGTGTTTATTGTCGTATTATGTAGTGCGCTGGCAATCAAATTACCAAAAAAGTTTGATTACTCTCTACATTTTTAAATCCTGGAACACAGGTGGAGACTAACCATTCTACAATTCTCTCAAACCTGCAGACGATTCAGGATAGGCTCACAGTTTTGGCTTCTGTTAAAACAAGAATGTGGATTGCAATTTGACTCGGGAAGCGGAAATTTTCATTTCCTTGTCGGCCGCAATCCATAAGTTTGTATTAATCAGACAAGTTAGCATTGGCGAATCAAACTCTGGGGCGGTAAGTTCATATTTCAAATGTGTGCAAAAGATAAATAATTCCACGTGTACTGTTGTCATCTGCTATAGATGAATATGCCACCAATGCCACCATGATATTTAAGCATATTGTGGAACAGCAGAATTAGTGACGCACTGCCAGTGTCACTTGTAGGTAATTAATTAATTAATTAATTAATTAATGGTTTGAATGTGTTTGTTCAAAAGTCACTGAGTGAAGACAAATGGAATTAGTTAACTGTTAAGTTTAAAGCATTATCAACAATGTTATCAACATTGAAATTTCACTATTATTAATTAATAAATCTTGATGGTAAAGTTTATGCTACAATTAAGTATGTGTTCTTTCATTATTACGGGTGTTTACGGAAAATCGATATTTCTCTCTTAATGTTTTTTAACATTGTCCGTAGAAAACCCATTTAATTTCTCAGGGACCCATTCACCTAGTTACCCTGAGTCCCTGGGACTCATTCATCACAAACTTATTCAAGTCGCTGCATATTATAACAAAATGCAGAGGTAGGCAGCAAATATTTCATTTCACGAAAGCAAAGGAATCATACAGGTATTATGTTATTGAATATTTTGAAACTAATTTATTACAAGCTATTCTTATGAATGCCCTAAAACATCCCTGGATCCACCCCTGCCGCCCTATGCCGTATTGAGTAGCGTTTAACTTATCGTCATGTAAGCAGGCCTAATGGCCTATTGATCAGGGGTCTAGCCTTCTAGGTAGGCGGTTGTTGTCTGTGTCACCGACATTATCAGCCATCTGTCAGCAGCTGTATGACCAGTCTGTGAATGGACATCTGTCGAATTTGTCACGATGCATACACGACCTTCCTTAGGCCCAGCTAGCTCCTTTATTGAAACGGGTGATGTAAACGTGATATAGTAGGTGTATGTATCAACACACATTCACCCAGTAGCGTCGTGCAAGAGGGGCCAGGGGTCGGGTGGGTGCGGTGCGGTAATTGAGGTAATCGAGGTAATTGATGTATCCAGTTTTAGCTATGCCCCGTCCATCTCTAGCTAAGCTCCACCCACAACTTGCCCGTGTTGGGATCGATCCATTCTTGAATTCCCTGGCTATCAATTTTCAGAAAACTATACAGGTAATATGTTGAATATTTCTAAACTAATACATTCGACTGGGTGATGGCAGCAACATCTCCCGGTCAAATTAGTTTCAAAATATTCAACAGCACGTTTATTAAGTAGTAAAGATATATACAAATCGTACAACAACGCTTTAGTCTGTCACTAATTATGCGTTGATGACGAACGTATTTACCTCATTCATGATGTCATTAATTATGACATCATACTCAACGCCTCGTATAGTTGGTTATGACGTCATACAATGAATGGATAAATTGCAAAGATCCATTGGTTCTCGAGCATCTGCTTTTCAAAATGTGTGTAGGGAAGACACACAGACTTGGTCACATTGGCGAGAGTATATATTATATCGGGTTAAAGTTGATGATGTGGAGATTATTTGCTAGCAAACATTTTCAGGCCCGTCTATGGGCTTGTTAAGTATGACGTCACGGCGCATGATTGCAACCCGGAAGTGTGTATTTTGATTTATTACATCATAAGTGCGTGTTTATGACGTCATCATTTGTTGTTTTGCGTATTTAACAATCGATCTGATCCCGGAAATACGTCATCACTTAACAAGCCCATACTAGTGAAGATATATCACGCGGACATGTTTGCCGGCTGGAATTCCCAGGGGCGGATCCAGAGGTTATGCCTGACCGTCGCACCAAGAGGGGGGTCCGGGTGTCCTCCCCCGGAAAATTTTGAAAATTAGATGCTCTGAGACGCATTCTCCTGCGTCCTTAGCGATAAATAACAGATTTTATACATACATAATATGTATGTATAAAACCTGTCATTTACCACTTAAGATGCAAGAGGGGGTAAACTTTAGAACTTTTATATCCGTGCGATAATATAGGATAACAAATTTCTAATGTTCATTTTATTTTATTAAAATATTATCAAACCGTTATATTGTATATCAGTTATAATATGCGGAACGATGATATCCTTGTATGTTAAACTACATATGATACGCCCAGTTTAACACAACATCTAAGCTTGTCATTTATCCCTTAAGACACAAACTCAATCATCAATAACCAAACAGAGTTAATCTCTGTAGAGATATCACGCATACAATTGAATGAAGGACAACTAAATTGATTCCCTTCACGCATACCAGTGATATGTCTACATGGCTTCGGTGCTATTAATGTAACATTTAGAAGCCTTCTAAATGACACGTTAATAGCACCGAAGCCAGATAGACATATCACTGATATGCATGTAGGCCTACAATTTATGAAAATATATCTACCATTTCTGATATGTACATGGCTTTAAATAATTAGGCTGTACTTTAATGTCTAAATGTCATATAAAACATCCAGTTTACCAAATTATTTGGAAAACTGGACGTTTTATATGGCAGTTACATGTCAAAATATGACCACACGCCATTTATTTAATAAATCGTCAAAATATTTCCAAAATTTGGTATATGACGCAGAGTCGGAAACATCTGTCAGTCACGTAAACCATTCAAATACTTATAAGCAGAATATGCAACGCTGAACTTGGCAAATGAGAAAAAATGTAAAGAGTAATAAAAAAAAAGTAATTCAGCAGATATCATTCAATGTTCGACAAACAAATATTTTGAAAACTTTTAACTGGATTGGCTGGCTCCATAACCGACTCTTTCAAAATACATTTTCAAAAATATGTCTCATACTGACCGTTAAAGGTCTAAGTCAACACCATTGAATCACTTTCAAAAATGCAGTCCAACACCAAAATCTGATTTCATTTTATATTACACGATCATTTAAGTATGAAAAGAAAGCAATATCATTTCAAAAGAAAAAACTTAAAGGTATCTTAAATGACTCGAACTAATTCACTGCCTAAATCAACATTTAGCTTTTTCGAAAAATCTAAAATTCAGTGTTAGTTTAGCATAATTTTTCAGTAAAATATTGTGCAAAGAATTGGAAATTGTTCTTTCAGCGTTATACTGTTACTGCTTAGTCAAAATACATTCGCATTTCATTTAACTATAGTTATAATACAGAAGTCTTCCATTGATATTTTTATTAAATGAAACTTTGTCGTTTTCCTGACACTGACAACATCAATGAAACACTTATGTATTACTACTAAAGCCTATAGTTAAATGAACTGTAAATAATACATTTTGTTATTCAAGTAAGATATATACATTCTTATCTAGTGATGTAACTGTGCTGACTATTTTGATTTACATATATGTATATGGAAATTACAGGGGCACCAATATCTTTTCAGTGCTTAGGGGCTCTAAATGTCTTAATGCATCCCTCCTGTTATAATGCTAATGCTATATTATAAAGGCCTAATTCATGATTTAAGAATCTAGTATGTTGCTCATCTGCAATCTCCGTGGGTGTTGCAATACAAAAATATCCAAAATTCTGTTGAAGTTCAATTGCATAGAATAGTGACAATGGAGCAGTGCTAGCCCATTGAGTCGTAGATTCGTCATGGTACTTCTCATGTATGTCTTTAGCCGACGGAGCGCAGAGACAGATCGTTCACATTCACATGAAGTAACTGGTGTTGTTAAGGAGAGAATGAGACACGTAGTTATATTGGGAAACATCACTGGATCTGTGCATGACAATGTTTCCAAAGCTGTATCTGGTAGTTTCTCAGCACCGACCCACTTTGTCTCCCAAAGATCCAGCTCTGCACTCAATGATGTTGGAGTTGGCATGTCATCCATATAATTCCTGGCGAATAACAGTATCTCTTCTTTCCAGTGACTAGCAGAACGCATTTGGATGGGAGCAGGAATGTGTACTTTGGTACAATGTCTTCTTGCCCTTCCATAAACCGGGTATGTAGTTCTTGGACTAGGTGATCAAGAAATGGCACCGTTATTGCACATCTGAAATAGTCTTCTGCTGTTTCAGCAACGATGTTAGTACGGTGAATTTGCCTGCCACACACTCTTGGAGCCCTTATGGTACCCTGTATGCTTGATGCTAGATTGCTAGCGTTTTCAAAATACGCATGGTGTTTAGCAGTAATATCAGCGCGTACACCTTCCAATGTTGAGATCACAGCACGTACATCGTTATATGCCATGAACATTTCCAGTGACCTGCTCTGTAGCTTGGTTGTCAGCCCTCGGGTATACGCCAACAATTCTTTACATATGCAGACGGAAATAATGAACTCGCCATTCTGTATCCTATGATATAAACCATTTGCTTTTGTAACAGTTTCAGTGCAGTATTTCCCAAGTCGCATTTGGTCCAAAGCAGCAGTCACCGGTTCCAACAGTTCAACGATGCAATCCAAAGCATCTAACCGCTCAAGCCACCGGGTGCGGCATACATCTATCAACTTTTGTGTTTTTGATTCTGGACACAGTTCTGAAATCTTAGCTTTGAGAATTTCATTCCTTTGAGGATGAACATCAAAAAATCTGGCCACTTCACCGAGCGTATCCATCATATTGCGAATAAATTGATTGCTACATGATTTAACAACACATAAATTTAAAATATGTGAACGACAATGGATATAATGTGCGTTTGGATAATCTCTCTTGATCACAGAGGCAGCACCTTTAATTTTACCGGCCATATTACCCGCACCATCGTAGCATTGCCCTCTACACATTGGCATGTCAAGCCCGATCGCCCTAACAGTGTTCTTTATAGCATTAGCAACCACCTCTCCTGATGTCCCTTCCTCCAAATGAATAAATGACACAAAATCCTCCCGTATCTCCTCCTGCTCAACGTCATAATATCGAATAACAATGGGAAGCTGTGACTTATTGCTGATATCTGTGCCCTCATCTGCCATTACGGCAAAGTACTTGGCTTTCTTTACGCGATTCACTATTTCCTCTGTTATATGCTGTCTGCAGGCATCTATAAGTTCGTTTTGTATTGTCTTTGAACTGTATCTTGTATTTTTTCCAGCATTGTCGAAATGTTCTTTAAGCACTACATCACCAGCATCAACGCGAAATTGCAACAGCGCTTGAAAATTTCCACAATTCACGGTGTCAATATTATCCAAATCTGTGTCATCATCCCTGTGTCCACGTAGAGGAATGTTTTGTTTTCCACAGAAAACAATCGCAGATAAAATTGAATGTAGCTTCTGTCTATTTGTTTGGATGGTTTTGGATGGTTAGCTAACTCGATAACTGATGGTGTTTTCTCGTCAATCCGTTTCTTAAAGTTATCTGCAAACACCACAGCCGATTTGTGCACATCACTACACGACTCGTGTTCCCGAAATCTTTTCAGAGATGATGACCAATCTGTTAATGGGCTTGTGTAAAGCCGTGCTAATTTTGTGGAATTCTTGCCACATACCTTGCCAAACAAAACACATGGAGCACAAAAGGCGCCATCAAACTTCGGGGAGTACGCAAGCCAGGGAAATTTGTCAAGCCAATTATAGACAAAAGATCTAGATTTGCCACGCATAAGAGTCTTTGGAAAGTTATATTTTGCCGTCGGTTTCCAGTGATTCAGTAGATATTCATGTATCTCATAGTCAGTCAAACCGCTCTTGTCAACTATGTTCCCTATGTCAGATAGATTTGACAACTGTTCTGTTTGACAACTCATTCCCGACGCAGCACATTCTCCTGAAACAGACTCTGGTGTACATTCCGTGGCCTCTGGTACTTGGTGAGATTCGTCGGAAATTTTCTGTTGCCTGGGAATAAAATGAGTGTCATGATTTTAAAGATATAAAAAGCACCCCAGTCGTGAATGTGAAAAGAAATTATGCGGCATAGTTTTCTCTTTGCTTTCGGCCTGGCCATGTAGGCCCTACACAGCCTAGGTCGAAAGCAAAGATAAAACTAAAAAAAAAACCTAAAAAATCACAAGTGTGACATGCTATCCGCTTGTTAAGTGGTGACGTCATTTCTGGGTCCTACAAATGTAAACAAACATAATAATTTACCGATGTCGTCAGTTATTCAATAAGAATTACATATTACCAAATGCCTTTCCGTAATAAAAATGTCATTTTAACCATTCTGAAACCATGTATTATAATATACAATGGCTGTATATTGTTGTAACGCTGCATTACAACAATATACAGCCATTGTATATTATAATACATGGTTTCAGAATGATTAAAATGACAGTCTAGAGTAGACAAAATTCTTGTGAATGAAAACTCAATTGTGGTGTCACAACAATCATGACTTCACAAGTATTGGCGTAGGCAGAATTCGCGTGTTGTGTTGACGTCACAATACGTTAATGCCACAGCATTTTGGGTAAATTCCATTGTCTCTTTCATTTCCGGGTCGTACAAATCTGCATGATGTCACACTTAACAAGCGGATAGCTGGGATCGTGGGGGCGTTTGTGAATTTTGTCAAAGATTTG
Source organism: Chaetoderma sp. LZ-2023a (assembly GCA_034401795.1). Classification (NCBI taxonomy): domain Eukaryota; kingdom Metazoa; phylum Mollusca; class Caudofoveata; order Chaetodermatida; family Chaetodermatidae; genus Chaetoderma; species Chaetoderma sp. LZ-2023a. The sequence continues at coordinate 30,255,663 of CM067373.1, read as the reverse complement.
ACCAACAGACATACAGTCAGACACACATGCTGTCATGTTAACTCATACTAACTCATTACCAAGTTGGGTATCCACATTCAGTGACATTTCGGTTGATGCCCAAAATTTTAACAGATTGATGGAAGGACAGACAGACAAACCGACCGACATGCAGGACGACAAACCAAATTACACTAGCTGCTGGTCGCAGCAAAAATGACAATTTAACATAACTTTGCGGCCATGGATATCCTAAAATTAAAAATCACAGACTATTTGTGATATGATACGGTATCATATATACATTCTCAAAAGGATTCTGAAATTTTTAGAGAACGTATTCATTCGGAAACCAAGAAATTTATGTAGGTATGACTGAAACACTGCCATCGAGCCAGTCATTCCAGTGATATTTTTTTCAAAAATAGTTTTGGAATGCGAACGAACTCTTTCGAATAGCAAGACGGGTGGGTGTGGTGGTGGACTGGTGGTGGTAACTATGGAGCTTAAAGGGTTTAATGGGTGATTTCCTGTGATCAACCTGAATTTTAGTCCCTATAGAAGACTCCTTGTAATGCACTACTGATGGATAATTTATTATACTCATAATTATAAATTCATGATAGTAACTATATAGCCAACATGTCTAAAAATGATATTACGTCATTCCCACCACTTAAAGGTGGTTGTTACACTTACTTTGAACATGCACTAGCGTTAGTTAAACAGATACTTTTCATTTCCTTGTTGACATATTGCCACGTACTGATTTATACAGATGCAGTGTCCGTTATAGACAGGTATGATTTTATATATTGACATTTGTTATAATACATACTTTGGAGGTGGCTCTTTGAAGAATGACCGTATATCCATCAGAGAAATCGAATGAGGCCTTTCTAATCAACTAGTCAATGACTTACTAGATGTATAATTTAAATAACGACGAAGATAGGTCTACCATGTATTTGAAACACAATACAATCAAAGGTTATTCACTTAAATAAATTAATTATTAGCAGCAATTTAAATCATTTTATATCATCAATTTCTAATTAATAATTAGACACACGACACACTTAACTTTCAAACTTTTTTTAAATTGAAGATAATTGTCTAGAACAAACGTAACAACTGTCTCAGTTTCGTTAATTCAGCGTTCGATGGCACGATGCACGCGCAGCTGAGGCAGGACAAACATTCCCGGGTACGACAGGCAAATCTACATAGTATAAATATCTTGGATTATAATAGGATTGGAATGACTAGGCCTAATTATAACAAATTAATGCCGTCGTGTAACTTTCTAAAAAAATCAGAAAATTGTAGCGAAATTCGCTTTCTCTGCTTTGATATATTATCTTTCATCAACCACTCGCACTTGTCGTAGGTGATGGAAGGGTCATCTGGTGCATACGGCACGCCCACCTCTCCACACCACGTGTAGGCTATATCATAAATGTTCAGTCAGTTACGTAAACTGTGCTGGAGCAGGGTTCAACGAACCCGTCATCGATAAGGCTATGTGACTCTACAGTGTCACATAGCCTTATCGATGGAGATGCCATATCCAAGTGCATTTTATTACTTTCTTAAAGGTGTGGGGGGGGGGGGAATCCGACAGTAATGGTAATAAACAGGGATAATAGGGGCTGCTGAGGTGGTGTATGGATGCGTTTTGCAACAGGATGCCGCCAATGGGAGTCTAAACATCATAAATAATATATAGTTAGTGGAATGGATAGTCTACAAAGTAGATATTTTATGGGTTAAAGTTCTGATTTTTTTACTACCGCACGTGCGTAGGTGTGCGTATGTCTGGATCCGCGCCTGAATTCCCCCTACAAATTCCTACTTTAAGTAGACCTATTATATATGTTATACTATATCTAATGAACTAGCTTACTAACACTATATCATCTCGATATTTCCCATGCCTATGTGGAATGGCAGGCCTATAGGCTATTATAGTTCATAGACTTCATGAATCCATTCCCTTACTCAATCATATGCCATCTTAATCACGTGACGTGTAGGCTGGCGTCATAATCATGACGTCATGAATGACTCGCTATAGTCCGTCTTTAACGCTTAATAGTCCGACACGTTGTACGACTTGTATGTCTTTACCATTTAATACAAATTATGTTGAATATTTTAAAACTAATTTGACTGGGCGCTGCACCCAGTCAAATTAGTTTCAAAATATTCAACAGCCTGCCTGTATAGTTTTCTGGAAATTGATATCAGGGAGTTCAGAGATCGATCGATCCCAACACGGACGAGGTGTGGGCGGAACTTAGCTAGAGATGGGCGGTGCATAGCTAAAACTGGGAAAGGGCCATCACGCGTGCAGGCACGTCTTAGTCGATTTTAGGACAAATCCAAGACTTTACCGTCGAATTCTAATCAGAGACATTTTGAATATAGTTGTGCCTTTAAGCTGAAATAATCCACCTTTTGCCATTACAAGTGTTATGGTGAGACACGGCGTGTATCTAAATATACGCGCCGTGCATATGTAAATGATGATAGGAAGGATTGGAAAATTTATTCAGTTTCATCTTTGATGCGCAAAATTTTCTCTCATAGATTTAATTTCCTTACTCTCTTAAATTACAATGGTTTATTGCCAGTGTATTTTGTAAAGCAAAACCATGTTTGCAAAGATATTTATCAATGCACGTCTTGACGGAAAAAATGCACGTTTTGACGATAAAAATGTCAGGGATATTACAATTGTCGCCACCCATCTCCCCTCTGTCCGTCTTTCCGTTCCGCTATTTCCTCCGAAATCATTTGGTGGAGTTCAACCAAATTGGGTATTTGAATTACCCATATCATTGCGGACTGAGATGTCATTAATAGAGGGCGCCACCCCCCCCCCCCGGGGGCCAGGGGGTGCAAATGGTTAAAATGCTAAAGCTGATGAATTTGATGTGTATTTGCGATGGCGCACCGTTCGATTCACTATGAACAGATTACGTTATGTTGACAGGAAATGAAAAATATATTTCTTTATAATATCACAAGATATTATAAAGAAAAAATCCGAGCTTGCAGATCACCTCCCCTTAGTACAATGTACAGTTGTTCACTGGGCCTTCCGTGTCAAGTCTGAATTTGTTAATTCGATGGTTTACAGTAGCACACGTTTCTGTGTTAGATTTGAGTCAAATCGGGTCATTAGTCTCCGATAACAGCAGAAACAGACAGACTGACAAATAACCCGGACATACAGACACATAGAAAGACTGACATACAGCCCGGACATAGAGACAAACAGAAAGACGGCTCAGTGGTCAGTATAAACTGACAAACAGAAAGACCGACAGTCAGCCTTGACAGACAGACAAACAGAAATAGTCTACCAACAAACGACCCAGAGAGACCAACAAGCTGAAAGACTGACAGGCAGCATGGCCAGATAGACACACAAGCCCCACCCATCCACCCCCACCCCTCGAACAAAACGCTTGGAGAGACAGACAAACAGAAAGACCGACATGCAGACGGATAGATTAAAATGCAATAAGCTACTTCGTCTACGTTTGAGGCTAACGGAGCATAGCTAGGATAAATAATTGAATTCGCCTTTTCTTTAAATCCAGAATTTGATCAGAATTTGATCCTGAACTGAAGCCATTTATAATGGCAGATCCGTTTCTTCAGAAACACCATTTCCCGTGTTCAGATTCAAAGCAAATCGGATCAATTGTTTTTAGAAACCGTCATGGACGGATGGGAGGACGGATGCACGGGCAGGTAGGCGGCCGAGCGGCCGTTATGCATGCGGGTGGGGGGGGGGAGAGGATGGTGGCTGTGGACTCATACAGTGCCGTCTTTCCATGACGGGCGGTGGCAATAAGTCTTTCCATGGTGGGCGATGGTAATAAATGTTTCCATGGTGGGCGGTGGTAATAAGTGTTTCCATGGCGGGCGGTGGTAATAAGTGTTTCCATGTTGGGCGGTGGTAATAAGTGTTTCCATGGCGGACGGTGGTAATAAGTCTTTCCATGTTGGGCGGTGGTAATAAGTCTCTCCATGGCGGGTAGCGGTGATAAGTGTTTCCATGGCGGGCGGTGGAGATAAGTCTCTCCATGGCGGGCGGTGGTAATAAGTCTTTCCATGGTCGGCGGCGGTAATAAGTCTCTCCATTGCAGGCGGTGGTGATAAGTGTTTCCATGACGGGCGGTGGTAATAGGTCTCTCCATGGCAGGCGGTGGTAATAAGTCTTTCCATGGCAGGCGGTGGTAATACGTGGTCATAGGCGTGAAGCCCCCGGTAGTGTCCAGTTACGGGTCCAGTAAGTTTTTTCGAGGTTATTTTGCAGTATTTTAGAGAAATAACTCAATAAGTATCTTCAGAAAATTATTGAAAATTAAATGTGTTTATAAACCACTTTTTACACGAATGACGCTTTGGAAATAATCTGGCCAGATATTATTTCGCAAAATAATTTTCAGAGATTGATGGATGGATGGATGGATGGATGGATGGATCGATCGATGGATGGATGGATGGGGTACTCCCCCATTGACCCCGTATAGACACGCTAGTAATTATGTCAGTTGCTGAAACTCATTTCATTATTGTCAGAAGCCTTTTCAATGGGCTCACAATTGAGTGGAGGGGTATGTCGATCTAGTATCTGACGTCATAATCAAATACGTCACATGTTAGCTGAAGTCACTGTCAAAATGACGGAGGTCCGCCACGAAAGCAAGTTCGTCACGAAAGCAAACCCGCCACGAAAATGGATGAATTGCATATGTTTGGTGAATTTTCAATTTAATAAACATTCTGTTGAAAACTTGAAACTAATTTAATTAGGAACTGTTGTTGACATAGGCAGAAAATACCCATAGTCAAATTAGTTTTAAAATATTTAACATCTTACCTGCAGTGGCGCAGTGATGGGGGGATCAGCGGGGTGGGTGGGTCAGTTACCCCCGGGCGCCAAAAGAGTCATAGGGGTTGGTATTTGAGAGTATGGGAGGGGGGGGGGCAAAAGGCTGATTTGTTCTTTGAACCCCCCACCCCCACCCCACCCCCAACCCCCGGCGTCAGATACCCTCACTACGCCATTGCTTATATGGATAGTTTTTGCCTTGATATTTTTAGATTCTGGAAATTCAGAAAGTTGCAACTCGATTCCAATACGCGTAACGAGTGGGTAGATCTTACCTAGAAATGGGTGGGGCATACAGTTGTTAGAAATGTATCCCTTGCTTTGAGATCAATTTTACTCAAAGGCGTTGCTTATAAATTATCAAACCAGTATATAGCAAACAGAGTCTTCCTGGGGCCAAAAGTTGGTGTGTTTTTAAGACTGGTGGTCGTAAGGTAACTTAAGGAAGCACATTCAAATGCTCCCAAGATCCAAGCAAATGATTGTAGAGCTTATTAAGCGGCCACCTGTCTTTACAGACCACTTCTTTTATGGTCATTCAGTGAGCGTTATTGACAGGTTTGATTGTAGTTTTATTTCCATCATTTGTAAATCAAAATCTCCATTACAGAACTTTCAAAATCCTGTGTAACCCTTTAATGGCTAAATTTGAACAATAAGAAAATAATTTGCATAATGCATACTAATTTGCAGGCTAAGAGAAAATTATTCTTGAAAATGTACAGCTGGAATGACTGGCTCGGTTATCGAGCCAGTCATTCCAGTGATATTTTTTCAAAAATAGTCATCGCTTAGCCTTCAAATGGATATTCCACAATATTGGCCGTTTTCATCATGAAAGGGTTACGCTAAGTCCCCGTGCATACCGTTTCACACCCCTCAATCACCTGTAATTACTCTGTAGGTAAACGCAGTGACACACGAGTAATTGAGTCAGAATGGCAATTACCTGGCCATGTATTGCAATTGCTCTAGAGTGTTGACACTGAGCATCGCACACCACGCTGGTAAAATTACCCATATCAGTAATATAAATCTTATCTTGAAAATTCATCAACAGATTTATTGACGAAAAACTGACCGTGCAGATAAAACGTGAAGATAAGTCTGATAATGATGAATAGCAGAAACCAAATCGTCCCCAAAATCACTCCCATGGTATGGTATTTGCTATGGTACCTACATTGGGCATGGAAAGGTCGATACCATGAACAACATTGAATGGGTCCAATTTAGAATTATGCTTAAGGGAAGTTGAATAGTTCATTTCTGCACTAAACTAAAACTAGTATCTTTGATATCATTTAGGGGTGAGTGTCCCCCTAATTTGTGGCCTTGACATTGCGGGTTGGTTTAAACAGAATTTATTTTTAGTCTAAGCGGGAGCAGGTTAAGACATACGTCTTATGCACGCGTCTCCCACCTAATATACAATTATGATACATGGAATATAGTAACGAGTGGCGGATGCACACTATAGCATCAACATTACTAGTATAGTAATACATTTGGAGAGAGGGGGGGGGGGGGAAGCGAGGGGGCGGGGGGGGGGGGGGCGTACATGCATATGCCTGCATATCTATCTAATTGTCAACGATTCTTGTACGTCTCTAGTGATGGAAGACCTCGTCCCTGTTTCAACACAAGTCATACTTAACATGCTAAGTGCTTCCGTCGATCATCATCTCTCAGAAACGTTGGCCAAAGATAAATCACCACCATGTACGCATGTACGCCTCCCCCCCCCCCCAGATCTCCGTATAATATATATGAGCCTCTCTCTTCGGTGTGGTAATAGTGTAGGTAGGACAGTTATCAATCCACAGCACTTACTTCTGATTTCAAACGTTACCGCCATCGGTTCATGAGCCTAAGTTTGCTATACAGAGCTTTACATGTTTGTTCTAAGGATGGTTTGTCTAAACTACACTAACCACCTTACCTTGGATCAAACTGGATACCGCAGACTGACCGTCTACACTGACCAGGATTAGAACTGCAGAATGACCAGATAACTCTAGGTTATCTCGCCGATCATAACATACTATGCCATAGTGTGATAGCCTGCGTGGTAGAACATTGTCCCTTGTCTAAATGACCACCTTATGAACAGCAAAAAGGGCCACTAAAGAAGCCATTTGACCATTAAACCTTGTATTCCAAGAACATTGATTTCAAAACAAACAAATAATGGCATATCCGTCTGGTGGATGAGTATAGAGTGTGTCTCCTCCCGCGAAGCGACGGGGTGGGGCTTTCTGTGGAACCTCAGCCAACACTTTCTTTTAGTGAGACGCTGTTAGAAGCGAGTCCATGCATTCTAGGGCATACTCATAAAGATTTTCATACGTCTACCTACGGCCTTTCAAATTTTAGCTATGCTCCGCCCACCTCTAGCTAAGCTCTACCCACGCTTCGTCGTGTTGGGATCGATCGATCCCCGAATTCCCTGCCTATCAATTTCCTGAAAACTATGCAGGTAAGCTGTTGAATATTTTGTAACTAATTTGACTGGGTGCTGTTGCTGCCTGTGCTTATGACAGCACTGACTATCTCAGGCTATGGGACAGCACTGACTATCTCAGGCTATGGGACAGCACTGACTATCTCAGGCTATGGGACAGCACTGACTATCTCAGGCCATGGAACAACACTGACTATCTCAGGCTATGGGACAACACTGACTATCTCAGGCTATGGGACAACACTGACTATCTCAGGCTATGGGACAACACTGACTATCTCAGGCTATGGGACAGCACTGACTATCTCAGGCTATGGGGGGGGGGAGGGGGGGGGGACACAGCAGTTGTCTCATGTATTTTCAAACTGATACAGAAACAATCCTGCTTCGCATATTATTGGAAACACCAATGGCGAGTGGGGTTGGGGGTGGGGCACTGCATTTTATAGTATGGCACGTGACCCCACCCGGCCACACTCACACAACCCACCTCATGTAGCCACGCCGCTGACTACAAGGCTGTATAGACACACAGGTAAACTGTTGTATGAGTTGGGCCTGATTTGCCAGGTAGGTCTATCTGCTGCTGTGCACAGTTCAAAATAATTCATAGTAGTTATTACTTAGTTACAAAATAATGCATATATCATCAGTTACATTGTAGTTTAATTATTTATCGTATTTGTGTTTTCGGCTTCAGATAATTCCGGTAGATCACTTGCCATAGATAGACAGGGATGAGACCTTTAACAATTGGCTCCTCAAATTTGGTTAAGAGTTTCAAATTTTTCTCATAACAAATGTCCATTTGCAGATCAAGAGAAGATTAGCTTATTTGAAACTTTACCGCTAGAACCTCTCGAATGACTGGCTCAGGTTTCAGTGGTAAGTTTTCATAATTCGTTCTCCCTTGGTCAGCAAATGGACATTTCTCAAGCAGAAGCCATTTTGGTCCACTGTAGCGGTAAATGGATAAGCCGTGTACATGGACTCTTTCATAATTCATATGTGATGCCATCATGTTTGCTTAATGCTTATCACATGTTCAACAATGTTCAATACGAATTTGGTTTGTCGTGATACTTTACTAAAACATTTTCATGTATCACTTAAATGTATTGATCACTATATAAATATTGCGATTCCAATATAAACTTGACCAGTATACGTGCAGTTATGACTTGAACATGGCGAAGCCATTGGATTGTAGCTAGGCTCTAGGCCTAAGCGTCAGTCACAAAGCATTCACGTATGCGCTTCTGTTTATTTGCATAATGCGTTATTTGATGGTATTACTCATAAAACACACTCTGTACGTGATATAAGCAGCGCGCATATTACCGTCAGTTACAGATTCAAACATCAAGTTTCTAGCCTATACAGAAACCTTCAAATGAACTAATCTGTTAATTGACGGATAATCCATTGGCTGTAATCTGCCATGATCATGTTTGGACTTAGTTATAACAACATTTATCAAAAATACCTGCTCTCGCCCTGATTCGAGAACAGTTATTGTGAGCTTGGCGACACATCGATGCAGAGGAAAGCAGTTTGAAATGTAGAAAATTAATTATTGATATTATTGGATGGATCCGATCTTCACTCATGTATATGATGTCTTAATCAATTACGCCGCATGTAGGCTCTGCTGACGTCACAATCATAATTGACAGAAAATACTCAGTCATGAAGCTCAAAAGGTCCGTCAGGTGTACGAATTGTGTGACTCTGATAGGCAGCAACACCACCCCGTCAAATTAATTTCAAAATATCCAACAACTTACCTGTAAATGGGATTCTTATTATCAAGTTCAAGTTCAAGTTTACAACATACATACAATATGTACACAAAGTATGCTACTGTACATATTATTATTATTATTATTATTATTATTATTATTATTATTATTATTATTATTATTAATTATTATTATTTATTATTATTATTATTATTATTATTATTATTATTATTATTATTATTATTATTATTATTATCCAGGGTCTAACGTTTATAAATCGATCCCAACACGCGAAAAATGTGGGCGGAGCTTAGGTATAAATGCGCGGGGTATAGCTAGAAATGGGGGCTTCAGTTATATGTTTAAATGCATATGGTAGACGTAAGAATAACATATGAGACAGGGCAATGATATGCATAATGAATATGACTAAGATGATATATAGGATATGCATAATATTAATGCGAATATATGATGACGAGGGCATATAATATTATTAAAAAATAAATATACTGCTACTAATGACTATGATTGAACATGAATAATATGGGCCCTATTAGAAAAAAGAATATGATTGAACATGAATAATATGGGCCCTATTAGAAAAAAGAATATGATTGAACATGAATAATATGGATCCTATTAGAAAAAAGAATATGATTGAACATGAATAATATGGGCCCTATTAGAAAAAAGAATATGATGAAAAAAGCCAGATATAAATACAGCGAGTAATAAAGTGATCTTACCAACTTAAATTCAATTTATTAATGGTTAAAGAAAACCCATCAAAAACTGTACAAATGAAATCTTTGGAACAATTTAGGTGAATCTCTCCGATATCTGTGTGCGTAGGAATATAGGATAGAGGATGTGTGTAAGAGTTAATTGACTTATGAGACCTCCCTGGGCATGGAATTAAATGAAACAGCATGAATGCGACACACACAACGTACCGTCCCACCATCATATCGATTATCACAGCTAATCGATGGCCAATACAGAGCGCCCGCGGATCATGATAATAGGAAGTGATCAAAGGTTACTAAACAAACCCCGGGAACTTCGGCCTGAGGGCGGGGATTTATTAGTCAGGGAGGAGTTGTGAAATGGGCCGAAAAGCTTCAATCTGTCGACTGTTCCTCAATGTCTGACAAAGATTATAAGTTTATATTCTCTGTATGGAATAGCATATAGGACAATTTTTGTGGAGAATAGTTTCATCGTATCGGACCAATAATTAGACACGTTGCAAGGTTATATGGACCCACATGTTATGTCAAACAAGAATACGACAACAACTGAGTGAAAGTCGCCTCGCTATAGTATATCGTTTGATTGATTGACAGTTGGTCACACGAAAACTGGACTGTAGTTTATGCTGCTAACCGCATTCCTGACACTTGAAGGTATCCAGGAGTCGCGTGTCCTGCGGTCTCGTGACATCCCGGTAGCCAATGTAGACATATATAGATAAGACGTTTTTGTATTGGTCATCTCTCTCAGATCATGTAAGTGACTAGTGACCAGCTTATTGTCCAGCGTTGTATCGTCTTAATCTGGCCGGATTATTACGCATTGATTATGTCCATTATCCGTGCATTAGCCTGGAGCCTAACACTTAAGACAAAATTAAACCTCTCCTGATAATCACTTAGCGATTTCTGAGGATTTCTCCTCAAAGTAAAACACACTGCTTATAGCTTGAATGAAGTTATTGGAATATTAACTATGGTTTGGACACCTTGAAGGAACGTAAAGTGCAATTTAGCCGAGGAAAACACACCACCGTCTGGATATAAAACAAGATGTTGGGCGATTCTCATTACAATCAACAGCAGTTCATAGCACAGAATACAGGTAAGAGCGACAGTTAAACAAACATTAAAAATACCACACCTTTGATGACAAAAATCCCGTGTTAGATAAAGGGAATTTGACTACCTGGTATAGGAATCACCATAGTGTGCAGTAGAGACGAGTGGGCTTTGTTTACTGGTAATTTGACTAACGATTTGCTTTCCGCGACCAGGCTATAGACCTATACTTAATACATGAGTGAAAGCGATACATTAAGAACAATATTTCCAATTTAATCGCATATCCTTAATATTGATTCAAATCTAACGTCCGAGATATATTATAAATGAAACTAAAATTTAATAAATAAAAAATTTACTACTAAACTAAATTAGGCTATATTTATATCGCTGCAATTTGGAATAGGCAATGTATAGCTTAAATTGATGATTTGTCTGCATTTTGCGTGTTCAAGAGAAGAGACCAATGTTCGAAAGGCAAACCGCGCTTTCTCGCACTCGTCTAAACTTATTTTCCAGGAAAAAAAATCGCGACACGCTTGTCGCCCTATTTGTGGGACGAAAATGAAGGTAGCGTTTCATTACGTCAAGTGGTCTAAAATACTAAGTTGACGATAATGAGCAAAATTTCAACTTCAGGAAATAGGAGAAGACTTAATTAACCCAGACTTTATATTAAAAAATCGTTTAGTGAAACAGACAAAGGAAGAGTTATAAACGCAGTATGTTCAAACCTGGAGAAATCAGCTTCAAGCATCTACCAGGTTAGCTTTATATAAGGAAATCAAGGAGGAGCTTCAATTTGAAAAACATATCTAATTGGATTACCTGTTAAAGACGCCATTACACCTTTTCACTTTAGGACCTTAAACCACAAATCAAATTGACAATTGAGACGGGACAATAGATACAAATCAACAGAACTGACAGACTATGTATACCGTTTGTAATATTTACAGGAGGACCAAAAACAGTCTCTATGACTGCAGCAAATACAATGACGTCATGTAGCGGCACAATATATACCACAGTACTATATCATAAGTACAAATGGAGAAAAAGCGAAGGAACTTCTAAGAATATGCAATGGACCTATCCTCAGATATTTGCTTATATTGCCTGTATTTGCTAAGAGACTCGCCGCACTATAAAATATAGCCCGCGTAATAACTAATACAGTAGAATAATCATAACATATCATAGAACTTCAATAGGATGATTAACGCAACTAGTGTATTTAGTGCAAAATAACTGCATAATATGTATTTAAAATGTAGCCTAATCTATTCATTGCATACTACTGCCACAATTATTCTGCAAATATCTAGCCTCGTGCTCTCATATGCCCGTGAGGAACCTAAGCGTAATAAAGTAAACTGAACTAACCTCTCCGGGGTTGGGTGGGTATGGGTGGGGAAGGGGAAGGGTGTGTGTGTGGGGGGGGGGGGGTTGGGTGGGGGTGGAGAAGGTTTGGGGGTGAGGTGGGTGTGTGTATCGTGGCGTATCCGATCCGACACCCTAATCAATGTACGTAACGTTACTTGTTAGCTGACGTCACAATCAAACAATCAAATGACGTAGGTCCGTCATGAAAGTGGTAACTGTCTGACAATAAGCCTCTGAATCGTGCCTTTAGTGAATTTACTGATTTACAATTCAATAAACATTCTGCTGAATATATTGAAACTATTTTGACTGAGAGCTGTTGCTACCAACGAGCGATATCTGTGGTATAACGATGGAATACGTAAGGGCATGTGTTAGAGCTAATTCAACTTTCCAGAGTATCCCTCTATCATCTGACGTCATATGACGTCATAATCAGCTAAGCGTGTGTAGGATGACGCCAAAAGCATTACGTCATAAATTATTAAATTTGGTCCGTCTTTAGCTATTAATAGTCCGACACGTTGTACGAATTGTATATCTTTACTATTTAATAAACATTATGTCGCATATTTTGAAACTAATTTGATTGCGCGCTGTTGCGCCCATAGGCAGCAACTGCGTCCAGTCAAATTAATTCCAAAATATTCAACAGCTTACCTGTATAGTTTACTGGAAATTGATAGTCAGAGAGCGCAGAGATCGATCGATCACAAAACGGACGTGGTGTGTGTGGAGCTTAGATTGAGATGGGCGGGGTATAGCTAAAAGTGGAAAGGTCAATTGAGATACGAGACCTCACCGGTCGGGGGTGGAGGTTAAATGAAATGCCACGAATGCGATCAAAACCGTCTATCCCTACCCTAGTATCGATTATTGAGCCATATGCAGCAACAACACCCGGTAAAATCAGCTTCCAAATAATCAACAGCTTACCCGCATAGTTCTTTGTAATCGACATTCTGGGAATTCGAGGTTCAGAATGTTAAAATCGATCTACACGGGTGTACAAAGTGGGCGGAGCTGAGCAAGAAATGGGTGGGGCATAGCTCGAAATAGATACATCTGTTTCCTCCAAAATGACGATAGTATCTCAGACACGGCTGGGTATTTTTACATATGGAATGAAATATGGTAGGCCTACTATTTCTTTAACTTTACTGCTGCAGGGAGATATCACCCGAGCGAGCCCACGCTTCTAGAACACGCGGGTACTACCAATCCACTTCCGGTTTCTGACTACGCCCATCACGTGGTACTGCATTGGAAACAGGCGGAGTCAGAGCGGCATCCGTCAGGCGAAGAGGACGATGAGCAGGAAGGTAGGCTGAGTACTCATATTGTCTTGTGTTATTTAATTGGTCAATTATTCGCAATGAAACGTAATTGACCGATGAAACTACGCAAGAGAAAGCTTCTTCAAAGAAGAGAAATGACCGCTTCCCACCATATTAGATCAGGTAGAAGTCATTAACATTTACGATTACGAAATATGTTGCAGAATATTTTGAAACAAATTTGACTGGAAGATGCTACTGTACGTGGCAGTAACATATTCCAATCAAATTAATTTCAGAATAGTAAACAAATTACATTTATACCAGTCCCGTAAATTGTAAATATAATGCTGCATGGTCAGGGCGTAAAGCTCAATATAACAGTTGCATAGATATTAGATTCCATAGCGATTGTTGAGGCGAAATGTTACGCTTGAGAAGGGGTATCGGCATGGTGTACGCTTAAGAAGGGGTACTGGCAGGGTGTATGCTTAAGAAGGGGGTACCGGTAGGATGTACGCCTGAGAAGTGGTACCGGCAGGGCGTACGATTGAGAAGTGGTACCGGCAGGGTGTACACTTGAGAAGTGTTACTGGTAGGGTGTATGCTTGAGAAGTGGTACTGGCAGGGTGTGTGCTTGAGAAGTGGTACTGGCCGGTTGTATGCTTGAGAAGTGGTACCGGCACAATGTATGCTTGAGAATGGGGGTACTGGCAGGGTGTACGCTTGGGAAGTGGTGCCGGCAGGGTGTCCAGTTGAGAAGTGGTATCGTCAAGGTGTACACTTGAGAAGTGGTACCGGCAGGTATACACTTGAGAATGGGTACTGGCAAGGTGTACACGCGTGGGAAGCATGAAGGGGTACCCACGTGGTCTGTACACTTGAGAATCGGGTACCGGTAGGGTGCTTAGGATGACGAATAGAGTTGCTCTGTATACATGATTTATTTACGTCAGTTAACGCTGCCAATAAAACTGTCACTGTAATTACCGAAAATAGTGACCTCTCCACAAACATACCAACGCGGATTAATTACAATCTGTAAACGGCATTTTGATAGCATCATGGACGCCAATCATTTTGCTATTTTCACCATTGGCATCGATTTGATGTTATGTTATTGTGGTTTAAAATATGCATACCCTTTATTATTATTGTGGAGATTTGAACAGTGGTGGTGGTGGTGGGGTGTAGCACGGATCGACCGGACGGGTACGAACCGCCCCAGCTAAGCTGGGTACGGGACGACCGCTCCGGGTGCGTTCCAAGCACGCCCCCTGACTATAGTACGCAGTGTATAAATCCCTATGAGAGAGGTTTCGTTAAAACGGCGCCTATAGTGTACCGAGTTGGTACTGGTGATTTCTTTAAATCAATCCAATCTCGTCATTCTTGGTACCGATCAGGACCGGAATGAAACGAGAATTTCAGAACGTTTTACCTTTTTATTATTTTCAAAATATTGCTTTGACGTCGTAATCGCGTGTATGTATTAAATGAACGTGGGGGGGGGGTGTGGGGGGGGGGGAGAGGCGCTGATCACGTGATCGCCACGCCACCCTTTCTAGCTGCACGCTGATTGGCTTCTGCTCGCCCTCTGATTGGCTGGAGCTTCCTGCCTCTGACGTCACGAGTAGTATAAACGGAGCCAGAAATCGAGAATCGAGAGCACTTTGACGAGGGAGCCGACACGACAGCAAGGTTGCTGGACCAGTGCAGTGCTAGACGTGGGATAACTGCTGACTGACTGTGGTACCAACACCGCAGCAGTGCCCTTCGGAATTGAGATCTCCTGCACTGGTGATCAGCCTTGAACATCCGCGATACAATTTTGGAAGCTCTCGGACGGCCATCCGAGGGAAAATTAATTTAATAGAAGAATTCCCTTTTCCAGAACACTCACAGAGGAGCTTCTCTGCAGATGGGCCTTGCGGGCCAGATGTAATTCCACAGAATGTAGAGCTGAGGTGATTCTTGGTGGATAACTCGACGGATCTTCCGGACCACGCTGAAAAGTGGTATCAAACTTGGTACCACTCTAGCCCTCTATGTTACGGGCAACTTTCAAACTACCGTCGCCGGACGGAAACCGTATAACATACTGTGTAAATTTATGTATCAGTTATTCTGACTGCCTAATGGACATCTTTCTATAATTGTTCTTCTTCACCCTCTTGAGAGTGAGCCGCACCAACAGTCTGCTTGCGGAAATCTTCCCTGCAACTTCAGAATCATGCCATCTCGCGCTACTCAACTGTAGCATATCCATTTCCGTGATTTATGAACTCGTATTGTACCGATGACCAATAGGTACTCAAGTAACTATACTATTGTACTATTTCCGTTATAGGTACTGATGACTAATAGGTGCCTACCCGGTCTTAAAGACCACATTTTTATATTTTCTGTTTCATACTGTATATATTATCTTTATTTCCGTGTGCTTACAGCTAACAAGCACCGTGAGGTCTTATGACCTGACATACTGCCAGCACTGTCTTAGTTAGTTATGTATATGGTAAGTAGCCAGCATAGTTATTCAGTTTTGTTTATATATAAAAACTCTAGGACGCAGTACGCTAGGCAATACTATACAATAACATTATATCCGCATCACTACTGCCCCCAGCATCAATTTTACATTGAGGTCACTGATCATACTCACAATGCTCGAACCTGACATGTGACCGACTAAACCTGACTTTTCTAGCTCGATAGGATAGTTTTAAAGTAGTTAGGGACAATCTCTCCGTAAGAGACACACTGTGTATGCCTCTTTTCCGGCTGTAGTGGATATGTAACACCACACACTGGCTAGATTGTATAAATTGGCCAATTACCTTAGGGCCTCTTATTAATATCGAGCGATTGTCTCTTTCTGCACTCCTCCAGCCACATGGCTTAATAATTGTCTGGACTTCTAATTGACACATTGGCAGGATCCGACTCTGGGAAACTATTAGGGTTTCCGGTTGGTGATAACTAAAGTGTCGATTTACATATACTCCCTCAGTAGCTTCAGATACCAGTTAGTTTAGATTCCCCCGCCAATGTAGGAAGCACTGCGAAAAGAAATTATATTATGTAACACCGGCCTGCAGTGCATCTCTGGGCATTCTGGAACTTAACCCTAATGACAGGTGAACTGTTAATTCTGTTACACACGGGTGACGGACGAGACGCACTTCTCCATCCAACTCGGTATGGTGACTGGGTGTGGTCTTAGAACCCACCAAGCCCTCACAGGATGGTCACTAGCAATGGATATCTGTCTCTTACTTCCCACCATAAATACTATTGCGCTTTCTAAATTGCTTATGTGAACTGTAAATTGTCCTGGTGATGTTATATGTCGTTGTGGTAAAATGGTGACCAGATCGTCATATGATTCTGGGAGCTGTCGCTCCGTAACATATATGCACACTGTCTTCCTGAGGGAGATGCTATGCAGGGCGACCTTCGGGAAGCTGGGAATCTTCGCCAGTTAGACATATGTGTCAATAGATAGGTAGGAATCTCTGTCACTTGAGGCCAAAGCTTAGAAACGGATCGAACAACTAAAGGGTAGGTTAGACTTTAGCAGAAGGTCCGCATAAATGAAGTGGCAACTACCAATTCAGTATCTTTGGACCCACATAAGATGGTGACCTATGAATTCTTCGGAAATCGTCCGACCCGTCTTCACGTAAACCAGCGTGCATCACATTAATTATAGTTTCACTACGATTGGCCACCGCACATAGCTTTTTGTTTGAACAAAGGAGTGGCCCTTTTTGCCAGCTCTTTTCCTCCGCTTTGGCGTTGAAGGCATTTTCCTATGATGGAGGCCCGCGCGAGGCACTTTCCTCTCACAACAATAATACTTTGTATGTGTTAGTGGTATAATTGGTTTATATTAAATTATTCAAGTAGCCTCGTTGCGATGCTCCCTTGCGGGGATACCTCTGTGGATTTACGAATCTGTGTGGTACCTTCGGCAAGCCCACGTAGAAAGAACACCAGTTGGTTCTATGTACTGTATTATTTTTGCTCATTCACTAGCAAACGAGTACCATTGTTTGTATAGGCATATTCTCTTAATTATTATCATCATGTCCAGTCTTTTAGACTAGTTAATGGAGCGACATACCGGTGGCACGAACAGTTGGGATGAGACCATGAGGTTCAATCTCGGCGGCAATGGTTGCACGGCCCCACTGGAATGTGGTAGTTCCACCGGCTCTAGAAGCCGGTTTTTGTACCTTCCGGAGGGTCGTGATACGGGATCCGTAACCCCGCGAACCATTGCTAACCAGCCCTCCCGCACATCCTGTACATGTGGTGCAATGGAGTGGAGAAACATAATGGACCAGCGTGTACCCCTGCGAGCTACAAGTGGCGCCCAATGTGTGGCTCAAACGAGAAGCGAACCCACGCCAACTCTCAACACACATGCATTTCAGTCTCCTTCATCAGACAGTCAGCACTCCCTAGATCTGGAAGTAGCATCATATGACGGACGAACTGCATGTGTGCTCACCGACTATGCTAGTAATTTCCCCTGTGCGGAACAACTAGCACCGCCTTTACACAAGTTTTCGCCGATCAGCGAGGGGACATTCCGTGATGCCTCGCAGGCAGGAACTCAATACATAACCTTGTCGGATATTCGCGATACGCACCCACCATCTACGCCGGATCGTTGTCAACCATGACACAGAACCCTACGGGGCCATACCATTCCTTCACAACCATTATGTTCGCCAACGTCATCACAGGGTGACCAATGGCCAGAACCTCATGCATCGTACCCCGCATCTCCGCCGACATGTACGTCGTCACCATACTATCCATCAGTACCATGATACGAGCTGGGAGATGTGGCACCTCCCTTCTAACAATACACCAGAAGAACATCACATAGCATGCACCACCCCTGTCAGTCACCTGCACCGCCTCCGTATGAGGAACACCCATCACAGCATGCAGCAGAGCATCTGCGTTGTCTACATAATACACTTCCACCAGTTTATAGACCAACACCCGTCTATGGACCTGCGTCAGGGCAGTATTCAGCGGACACTACATATCGTGCACAGCACTATCGACGGGAATCGCCCTCACGGACACGGCATTATCATCAGGGACATCGACAGGAAATACCACCAACACCATCAACACACAGACCAGCATCCACGTTTACGTCAGTCTCCCCAGCACCACCACCTGGATTCGCGCCCGCAACTTCTTATTGTGGCCATGGCCGGATCATTCTCCCTCCAGAATTTAGTGGGGAGAATGATTGGGCTAATTATAAGGTCCAGTTCGATTCATACAGCGAGTTGTCATTGCCTCTATTCAAAATGATGCCCTGCTTGGTTCTGATTTCCTCAGTGCCAGCAAAGCCGTCATACATTACAGACAGCAGGAATTAGACATACATGGCCGGCTTATACCCCTTGGACCGGAATCATCACTCTACGACACATGTGCAGTGATATTGACATCTACGGCCACAGTTGAGCTGGGACAGGAGAAAATCTTATGGCCTACCACACCACAGTTAGGAAACAACACACATAGCTATGCTGGAACCTGACCATAAATATATAATCGCCTCACAATGCGCCAGTCCCCGAATGATCGTGGACACCACCAATAAGGATCACATACCTTTCCGGGTATTCAATGGCACAACAGACCCAATAACTCTTGAACCGGGAGTTCGTTGTGGTCATCTGGTGGATGTGATATCACTGAAGACTGGATTGATGCAATCTCCTAAACGTGACATACGGAAAATCTTATATAAGTGTCATGATAGTTTCTCGGCTGGAGATATGGACCTGGGAGAAACCCATCTCGTGCGACACTCCATTGACACCGGAAACAACTGACCAGTCCGACAACCCATTCGACGTCTTCCCATTCACAAGGAGGCGGAAGCACATCAACAGGTAAACAACATGTTGCGGACAGTCATAATAGAGCCATCAGCACCCCCTGGGCCAGTCCCATAGTACTAGCAGGCAAAAAGGATGGATTTTTGCGGTTTTGTATAGGCTACCGCCACTTTAATGATCTAAGCATCAAGGATGCTTATCCCTTACCACGGATTGATCAGGCCTTAGATTCCTTGTCCAGAGCCAAGTGGTTTTGTACCCTTGATTTAGCTAGTGGGTGCTGGCAGGTAGCCATGGATGAGGTTGATAGGGAGAAGACCGAGTTTGTCTGTAGAGATGGTATTTTCCAGTTCCGCAAGATGCCCTATGGATTGTACAATGCCCCTGGAACGTTCGAGCATCTTATTGAGAAGGTATTGACTACCCTGCTAATGGGAGATCTGTCTCTGATACATCGACGATGTAATCATCTTTGGATCCTCGTTTGAGCAGACTCTGTCCAATCGGGACAAATTCCTAATGCGCTTTCACACAGCCAATCTAAAGCTCAAAGCCAAAAAGTGTCTTCTTTTTAGATTGAGCATCGAGTTCCTGGGACACGTCATATCCAGTGATGGAGTGGCGACTCAGCCTTCAAAAACTAAAGCAGTAGCAGAGTGGCAGACCCCCACTTCAGTCACGGACACCTAGAGTTTCCTCGGTCTCTGCCACTACTATCGCTGTTACATCCATCACTTTTGTGAGATTGCACCACCATTCTTTAGGATCACTGAAAAAGAGCGACCATTCGAGTGGATGAGTGAGTGTGAAGGTTCCTTCAGGGCACTGAAGGAGCTATTGACGACCGCCCCAATTCTTGCTCATCATAACCCTAACCTCGATTTCATCTTAGACACTAATGCATCGGCTTATACCATTGGTGCAGTTCTATCTCAGGTCCCAGAAGATGGAACAGAGCAGGTACTGGGTTATGGCTCGCATACTCTGAACAAAATGGTGAAACATTAGGCGACCACTAAGAGGGAATTGTTAGTTGCGGTTCATTTCGTCAAGTGCTATAAACACTTTCTGCATGGGCGCCCCTTTATCCTGCGTACAGATCACACCTCCCTACACTGGCTCAGAACCTTAAAAATCTGGAGGGCCAGGTAGCGAGGTGACAGGAATCCATGCAGGCCTTTAACTTCAGCGTTGTTCATAGACCTGGCAAACTGCATGGAAATGCTGATGCCTTGAGCAGAATCGGGCTCGAGGATGAACAAGAAGTGGCCAACACCATGACACATAATACACAGCCATCTCCAGTGTTCCCCAAATTGCGGTGCACAGAGTGGAACATGGAGACAGTCACTCATGAACAAGCAACAGACATGCAAACACGAAACATATACACGTGGATCCAGGAGGGGGTCCTCCTAAGTAATCTGTTACACCACTTTCCACGATGGCAAACTACTACTATCAAAGGTTTGGAGAGTGTCATATGCAAGATGACATTCTCTACATTAATAACCGAATAGTGATCCCTGAGTGTTATCGTGAAACCATTCTTCAATAACTACACGATAGTGCTGGACACCTAGCCATCGAGCGAACTAAAACATGAATTAAACAGAGATTCCACTGGATCGGGATACGCGATAGTGTAAAGGCATACGTTGACAAATGTGTCCCATGCCAAAGACGTACTGTTGGCCAGCACCATTCTGCACCCCTACAAGTTAAAATTGTTGGTGCACCGTGGGAGCAAGTGGCTATTGATGTGATTGGACCCTTGAATACAATGGTTGAAGGAAACAAGTACATCCTCGTATTACAAGATTATTTTATGATGTGGGTAAAAGCATTTGCTTTGTCGGACCAAGAGGCATCCACAATAGCGAAGGTCCTGACAAGCAATGTGTTCTGCCGATTCGGTATGCCTTACGAACTGCACTCCGACCAAGGAAGTAATTTTGAGAGCCGGCTCGTCTCCGAGCTCTGCAAATTGTTTCATATAGCCAAAACATGCATGACACCATACCATCCGCATAGCGACAGGATGGTATAAAGGTTCAACTGCCCCTTGGCGGAAATGCTGACAAAGGAAACATGCCTTGATTGACGTGATTGGAATCTATGACTTCCATATGTGCTCATGGCATACCACAATTCGATACATTCCAGCACGGGTCATACCCGCTCGGTTAATGTTAGGCTGTGAATTAGCCTTACCCCTCGATCTGGCCATGCCCGGGATTCCAGGGGAGAAAAATTCACCATCTCTACGTAGAACTCATGCGGCAGTGGATAGAACAGTCCCATGAGCTAGTGAGAGAAACATTATCCACTGCACACTGGCGTCAGAAAACGTGGCATGACCGGCGAGTGCATGGAGACCAGTATGAGGCGGGAAAGATGGTTTGGGTTCACAATTCACGACGTTCTGCAAATGTGCTGAGTAAACTGAGTTAACAGTGGGAGGGACCCTATGTGGTAGTAGGTAAGACGTCGCTTGACCATACCGAAGCAATGCGAAAATCTATTCTCGGGAACTACTAGACTGACTCTCAGACTCAAAACCATACAGAACATCCTATCCAATGTTACTCTATGCTGCATCCGAGACAAGATTGATGACTTCACTGGATCATGTCAACGTGGCTTTAAACGCGGACGCAACTGCGCAGATATTGTATGGGCTCAACGCATGCTTGGGCCATTAGTCATGTCCAAACACTGGGATTTCCACAAAATTGGAATTGGCATGTCATGAAGCTTCGACACAATTAAACGCTTAAAATACTAGATGTACTACGTCAGGACAGTTGCAATGAAGATGAGCTACGCCTAGTGAGACTACTGCTTGCAGACCCCAAGCTGAGAGTACGAGTCAAGTCAGTGAAGTCTGTAGAGTTTGAGACATCAGTCCCCCTCCCCCCCCCCCACCAACCCACAGTGAGATGGTCTATTCAGCTGTTACCTTGCGGCTGCATTGCAATTCCACAAGACCAAACCCCCAATGTCCATACTCAATGTCCATACTGGGTACATATACTGCTAGAGATGGAATGTGCCGACGAGAAGAAACCCATTGGCGAATTTCTCCCAATAGCTGTAAGTAAACTAAAAATTGAGAATCGTGCTGACGAACCATGGAGAACCATGGAGAAAACGTATAATCCTGGGCTTGCTGCTTTGTAGTACTGCTGACATGATGTGTTATGGGGGAAAAAAGCTTTCCAGTCGTTCTGGAAGCTACGGATTCCTAGATTAAAGATGTCCTTGACAAAAAGACTACATTTGTACAATGCAACGTGCATATCCTTCATGCTGTATAACTGTAGCAGCTGGGCAGCGCCAAATGCATCTCTACACAAACTTGATGCCTGCCACCGCGACTCCTATGCACCATCACTGGACACCAATGGCCAGATAGTATAATTTCCAACGATGCACTATACAAGATGTGTAATACATCGCCGCTGTCTGTAAAAGACGTCCAGTAAAGATGGTCCATGTTTGGCCATGTACTAAGGATGCCAAAAGACACATCAGCACAGAGAGCCTTGGAATTCGCTCTACTGGGAGGCAGAAAATATAAAGTTAGGAGAGGACGTCATCGCATATATCTGTGAATCATGCTATGAGGTGACCTCAAGAAAGTAGGGCTCGGTACACTCAAATCGAGAATATATCTGAGGAAGTTAAAGACTTTGGCTGAAGACAAGAAAGTGAAGAAAGACTGATTGCAGCTGTAGGATGTTTCTACTACTACAGCTGCAGAATAAAGTATACATATATCATACATCCTGGAATGATTTTAACCAAATATGCTAGAAAGCATCCTTGGGCCATAGGGATCAATTGATCAAATGAAGCCGATCAGAAAATTTGGCAAGTGACAATATTGGATTTTGGTCAATTTTGAGAAAAGTCGAAAGAATTTTCTCAGAAACCGCTTGGGGGTTGTTGATTGGGAACTCTAGGGTAACAGCTGAACCAAGTTTGTTAGAGGGAACTTGATTGGCCAAATGATTCGGCAGTCATCTTGGATGACTTAATCTTCAGAAAACGTATTCGCCCCCCTGAACTACAGACGGCGTCGGGCGAAACTTTGAAAAATATGATTAGGAAGGGGGTGAGTGAGAGAGGGAGAGACAAACAAACGGATAGAGGAGGGAGAGTTAGAGGGAGGTAGGTAGGGAGAGAGTGAGAAACAGGGGTAGTGAGAGGGAGGGGTGATTTAGGGAGGCTGTGGATATAGATGTGCCCAAGCAGTTTGCTAAAATGTTACATACCCTATGCCACAAGAACGACCCATACTCACACTGTAGTTGTTTATAATAAGCCAATTCTACTGCAGCATAAGTATCTCCAATAAGCTTGTGTTATTTTCCGTTTGTAGGTTACCGTCCATTCACACCGCCTCCACCACGAGAACGTCTCAGTTACACACGATATCAACTAGAACTTCTCAACGTCATTTATGGTGAATGTCGTTACCCAAACAGCACTCAGAAACAGCTGATTGCCAAACGTGTCGGAATTACACGAGACCAGGTTAAGGTATGCTAGCCAATTATGCCTGGTTATTTGCAACTGTACCACACCGAGAATTTCCGTTTATTCCTCATATTACATTTATATAGTAAGCTAAGACCTGTTGCAATATATAGGTCTAGATTGATTGGCTGTTGACGGCAACGATGGTTGGTGTAGTGTGATTGTATGTGGTTTTATAATCATTGATGTGGCGAGATGTATTTAAGCAGCTGTGTATATGGCCATTGAATAATACATGACGGGAGATGTTTCAAGCCGCCTTGCGTTCGAAGAGGACAACGTCCCAGAGTGCTCTGCAGTTACAAAATCGGATATTATATTTGGATATTATATGGCGAAGTGAACCCGAAAACGCAGATTGTCATAGTTAGCAAAACGTTTTGAAACGTTCCTTTTCGAACACAAGGCAGGTGTTTGGAAGCTCATTGACTGTTGCATGATGAGAGATACGGGAGGCAGTTGTTGATGCATGATGTGAAATGTACGATGCGGTTGATGCATGACGGGAGATGTTTGAAGCGGTATTTAGATCATTGAATGATGCATGATGGGAGATGTTTGAAGCAGTTGTTTGGATAAACATTGAATGATGCACGAAAGGAGTGTATATGAGCCAGTTGTTTTGATAATCATTGAATGATGCATGATGGGAGATGTTTGTAGCAGTTGTTTGGATGGCCATTGAATGATACATGATGGGAGATACAGTAAGCCGTTGCTTGGATAATCATTGAATGATGCATGATGAGAGATGTATGAAACATTTGTTTGGCTGGCCATTGAATGATGCATGATGGGAGATACATGATGCAGTTGTTTGGATCATTGAATGGCACATGATGGGAGATGTCTGAAGCGGCGCTTAGATCATTGAATGATGCATGATGGGAGGTGTATATGAAGCAGCTGTTTTGGATGGTTATTGAATGATGCACGATAGGAGATGTATGAAACAGTTGTTTGGATGATCATTGAATTCTGCATGATGGGAGATGTATGAAGCAGTTGGTTGGATAATTATTGAATGATGCATGATGCGGGATGTATGAAACAGTTGTTTGGATTGTTTGGCATTGAATGATGCATGATGGGAGATGTATGAAGCAGTTGCTCGGATAATCATTGAATGGTGTGTGATGGGAGATGTACGAAGCAGTTGGTTGGAAGATCACTGAAAGATGCCTGATGGGCGATGCAGGAAGCAGTTCTTTGATAATTATTGAATGATACACGATGGGAGATGTACGAAGCAGTTGTTTGTATGGTCATTGAATGATGCATGATGGGAGATACAGTAAGCCGTTGCTTGGATAGTCATTGAATGATGCATGCTTGGAGATGTATGAAGCCCAGTTGTTTGGATAATCATTGAATGTTTTGTGATGAGAGATGCTGGAAGCAGTTGTTTGGATAATCAATGAATGATGCATGATGGGAGATGTATGAAGCAGTTGTTTGGATAGCCATTGAATGATGTATGGTGGGCGATACAGTAAGTCGGTACTTGGATAATCATTGAATGATGTGTAATGGGAGATGCAGGAAGCAGTTGTTTGGATGGTCATTGAATGGCGCATGGTATGCGATGCAGGAAGAAGTTGGTGGAAGTTCACTGAATGATGCAGGATGAGAGATGCATGTTTGGAAGATCACTGAATGATGCATGGTGTGAGATGTTTGAAGCTAAGACGATCACTGAAAGCTGCCTGGTGGAAGATGCACGAAGCAGTTGGTTGGAAGATTTTTTGAATGATGCACGATGGGAGATGCATGAATCAGGTGGTTGGAAAGTAGTTGAAGGAGGCACGTTAGACAATGCTTGAATGGGATGAGTTGGTATGGAAGAATATGAGTTGGAACCAGGTTGGTGGAGGTAGATTGAAACTTCTTAACTGAGTTATTAATAAACGTTGAATAAAATACTTTGAAACCCGGTAACACGATAAAAGGTTGAAGGGTATCTCTTGGAAGATGTTATAGTGAACCATTTGAAAGAGGGCTTGATGGACAGTTTCGTTGATGAATGTTGTGTATGTGATCATATATGATTGAATGATGTATTTTAAAGAGATGTTTGAATATTGATAGTCTGAAGCTTACTGATGCTTGGATATGTGGACTGGGTGTAACTGAATATATACGATTGGGCTGGGAGATAACTGAACATACAGTGCCGCTCAGAAATAACTTAAAATCTTTAAAACGTACAGTTGAATCTTTTGAACATAAATGGGATTGGAAAGCATTACTGCCTTCCAATCATGTTCACAAAATATTCAACAGAACATTTCTTACTAACTAGCGCGTTTCTGATTTAGTTTGGAAACATGTTAACTTATTTCTGGGATATACTGTATGTACTGAGATAAGCAAATGTTGAAATATAGATGTCGATGTGAAAATGGACTAACAGTTAGCTAGCATGGTGGCCACAGGAGAGATGTCATGACTTTAATAGACATTATATACATATTTATTCGGTATTGTATTTTTTAATGACTTGAGTAACCGTTATCGAATTATGTTATGTTTTTTTAGATTTGGTTTCAAAACCGACGTAGAAAGGACGTTCTTGCCAAACAAGGAAAGCCAAAAGATGGCAAAGATTCGAGCAGAATGGCATCTGTAGAGAGTTCATCTAGTACGGATGATGCCGTGAGACTGGACGAAGATGGACCACCCTCCACTGATAACCTCGCCATTCAGCTTGTTCCGGAGCTTGTTATGAAGAGTATTGTGACTGAATTACTCCGCTTTAAGAATCAAGAATGCTCAAAAACCAAAGCAAAGAAGAAATCGAAACATAAACGAAAAGCGCTGCTCTTAAAAAAGCAGACACTGAAAAAAAATTCACTGAATAGTACTTACAATGCTAGCTTGCCCAGAGCAGAGCGTCCGTCCATGTTTCGGGGATTCGATATGGTCAACCCACCAAATCAAATAACACCATCCGCTTTCTTGAACAAATCTCTGAATGGTTTTAAGCATGCTAAAGAAACATCCGCGTTTAGGAAACCACAAGATTCCCTGAAGCAAGGCGGAAGAATGTCACCACTATCTTTTTTGTTAGAGTCCGCGGCCATAAATGGATTTCTCTCTTCGTCACAATCTATTAGCTCCTTGTTGCACGATAAAGAAGCAACAACCAATTCTGACATTTCTTTAGATTCTCTCCCGGTTTTGTCCGATCTATTGAGTCATCAGAAACGTCCTGCTAACCAGACACTACAGCCATGGCTAGCCAGTCAGATGAGCGGGTACTCTGAAGACCATAGGTCGGGGAATTACACCGGACAAAGTAACCCACATGCTCACATACCTTCACCAAACCATAATACCCCTGCTCAGTTAATGTACTCGCCAAGCCGTAGACCAGAATATACAATGAAAAGAGTTCATCCATATTCATTGACAGCAGAACCACCCGTAGTTTTATCATCCATAAACACTTCTGAAATACATCATTCCCGAGCTCCGTATATCTCACCCAACCCATGTAATAATCATAACACGCAGTGTAACTATCGCGATCCATTCCAACCATACCTTATTACGTCAGTAAACAATCCTTATTACGAACAGTCGCCCTGTTCTATGACGTGGCAAAATACACCGGCATGTGACTCATTTGCTTACACAGAATTATGACGCAAGTCACAATGGATAAATGCACGTTTAGCTATTGTCCATCTCTAGCTAGGCTCCGTCCACGCTTTCCCCGTGTTAGGATCGGTCGAACCATGATCTCCTTACACCTCAATTTCAAGAAAACTATAGGGGGCCTACAGGTAATCTGTTGAATATTTTGAAACTAATTTGACTGGGTGCTGTTGCTGCCTAAGGCAGCGACAGTGCTCAGTCAAATTTGTTTCAAAATATTCATCAGTATGGTTACTAAATAGTAAAGACATACAATTCGCAGACGTGGCGTACTTTTAAAAGTTCATGACGGACTTACCTACATCATTCATTACGTATTTTGATTGTGACGTCAGCCTACATGTAAAGTAATTCACTATGACGTCATATACTTGATCGGATTCATCAGTTTATGTTCCGAGTGGTACAATGTAAGATATATCTAGGCGACTGGAAATACGGCAGTATAGACATGATAACGAGAGCGACATGGCAGCATGGATCTTTTATCAATGCATACTTACATAGCTTACTCAATGTATTCTGTGTTGGTGCTAGGTTACCTTGTCAACCCTCATGGGTGGCCATATATTCATGTAAATTGTGTATAATTATTCCAATAACATGTTCATATATAATGAATAAAACCTACTCAGGTTAAAGTAGAATATTCGTCTTGTGCAATTTACAGTACACGTCTGTTCAGTCCAAACGTCTATTCTGTCCGTGCAATAGACATACGCTTCTTATTACTTGTTATGTGTAGTGGTTGCCCTATCCAATGCGTTTCACGTATCGACCACACTCGAAATGGATTCCACTGGCATCAACGCCGAAATAATGCAAACCGATACATTGCATGTGTCTTCCGAAGAGATGGTCGTTAGAACCTGCTGCTGGCGACCGTCTCTTCGGAAAACACATGTGGTGTACGAGTTTTATTTAATGTCGGCGTTGATGTCATTGAAATGCATTTAGAGTGTGGACGATATGGGAAACGCATGGGGTAAGCAACTACTACATAAAAATACAGCATGGTTGAATTGCGATGAGATGCGAAGTTTCAATGTGTGCCACGTAGTCTGGTGCCAATGTGCCAATGTGTGTCACGCAGTCTATTGTCAATGTTCTACCTGTGTCACACTGTCTTGTGTCAATGTTCCACGTGTAGCAATGTATGCCATGCGGTCTGGTGTCATTGTTCCGCATGTACCACGCGGTCTGGTGTTATTGGTCCACATGTAACACGCGGTCTAGTGTCATTGTTCTACATGTACCACGCGGTCATGTGTCATTGTTCCACGTATGACAATGTGTGCCACGCAGACTGGTGCGAATGTTCCACGTATGACAATGTGTGCCACGCAGACTGGTGCGAATGTTCCACGTATGACAATGTGTGCCACGCAGTCTGGTGGCAATGTTCCACATATGACAATGTGTGCCACGCAGTCTGGTGCCAATGTTCCACTTATGACAGTGTGTGCCACACAGTCTGGTGCCAATGGCACACGTGTGCCATGCGGTCTGGGGTCAATGTTCCATGTGTGCCACACGGTCTGGGGTCAATGTTCCATGTGTTCCATGCGGTCTGATGTCAATGTTCCATGTGTTCCATGCGGTCTGGTGTCAATCTCCCGCGTGCGCCAATGTAAGCCACGCAACATGGTACCAATGCTCCACATATGACAATGTGTTCCACGCAGTCTGGTGCCATTGTTCCACGCGTGTCAATGTGTGTCACGTGGTCTGGAGCCATTGTTCCACGCGTGTCAATATGTCACGTGGTCTGGTGCCATTGTTCCACGCGTGTCAATGTGTGTCACGTGACCTGGTGCCATTGTTCTACGCGTGTCAATGTGTGCCACATGATCTGGTGCTATTGTTCCACGCGTGTCAATGTGCCACGTGGTCTGGTGCCATTGTTCCACGCGTGTCAATGTGTCACGTTGTCTGGTGCCATTGTTCCACGCGTGTCAATGTGTCACGTGGTCTGGTGTCATTGTTCAACACCTGTCAATGTGTCACGTGGTCTGGTGCTATTTTTCCACATGTGTGAATGTGTGTCACGTGGTCTAGTGCCATTGTTCCACATGTGCGAATGTGTGTCACGTGCTCTGGTGCCATTGTTCCACATGTGCGAATGTGTGTCACGTGGTCTGGTGCCATTGTTCCACATGTGCGAATGTGTGTCACGTGGTCTTTAGCCATTGCTCCACATGTGCGAATGTGTGCCACACTGTCTGGTTATTATTACCATTTCCAACAGATAGATTAATTATTGTCAAGCATTAATTCTATGAACCCTGTCATTGACGACGCACTGACACTAGGATATAGCTCAGTCATCATTTGGATTGTAATTTTTACCTTTTTCAATTTTCTACCCGAGTGGGATTCGAAACCAGACAATTCTGCGGCACCTTCCGCCTAACGTTTGGGAGGCGAGTGCTCTGCCATTGCCCCACCAGTAGTAGGTAGGTAGGTAGTAGTAGCAGTAGTAGTAGTAGTAGTAGTAGTAGTAGTAGTAGTAGTAGTAGTAGTAGTGGTAGTAGTAGTAGTAGCAGCAGCAGCAACAGCAGCGTCGGTAGCAATATTGTTAGCAGCTGTCGCAGTCATTGTTTTCAGCGAGTGTTTAAAAACTTGTTTTGTGTAGATGCATACTTTATATTATAAGGAAAATTTTCTGGTACTAAACACTTGTTGTAGTTTGCAGAGATTCGGTCTGCTTCTAGGCCTACGTTGGCAGGTGTGTTTTCCGGTCTTCGCCGAAATATCTGCATAGGAAGAGATAATGGTATTCGTTTCCAACGTCGTTCAAATTGCCGAGAGGGCATTTTCTTTCTCTTCTTTGTATATTACTCCAAATACTTGTCTAATTCTCTAGCATCGCCTCACGTGGTAATTTGTTCCATTCGACTGAATACTGTCACTTGCTGTTCGGTGTGATGATCGGATGCAGGGTGTGATTTACTCGTATTTTGTCATGATAAGTACGATAAATCGATGATACCTTAAGCTTTGCCAGTGATGGACTGGTATTAATATATAATCCAAGAGGCCCAAAAGAGTGTGTATCGCTCACTTGAACCATATGCATTTCAACGAGACAAGTAGAACCCTAAGGCTTGTCCAGAACTGCAACGATAAAAAGGATGTGTGTTGCGAAACTTGGTTAAAATCGGCCCAGTGGTTCTCGAGAAGAATCCAAGCTGGCCGGTCAGCTTCGTTTGAACGAACTTGGATCTCTGTGCACTACAGATACTGCCAAATATAATTTAATTCTTCAGAAAACATGTTAAATTTCGTATTGCTTTAGTATGGGAGCTTACGGCGGGAAAAAACAATCCAAGATGGCCACCAAATCGTTTATCCGACCGTTTTAAGTGCCAAATTTGAAATCAGCATGCGCAACAACCAATACAAAACCAATTTCCGCTTCACGATACCTCAAATGAAAAATACCAATATGGCCGCCAAATATGCTACATTTTAATTGATCCATGGCGACCATGTTTTCTTTATGCATCACATTCCCTTGAACAAACTTTAATGGCCCTAAGTTCCTAATTATATCTCCTAAATTTCAGCCCATACTGTACAGCTGTTCCGGAGAAGTAGTAACAAATTAGGCCATTCAAGACGGTCACCGAAGCATTTGGTCATTCAAGGTCCCTGGAACAAACTTGGTTCAGCTGTTGCCCTAGATGATCTTTCACGAGTTTTGAATCAATCCCCAAAAACGGTTTGAGAGATTTTTAAAGACGTTTCCAAAAATCGGTCAAAATCCAAGGCGGCCACATGCCAAATTGGCCAATCGGCTTCGTTTGACCAAACTTGGATCTCTATGCCTAAAGGATGCTTCCTGCCTTCAAGCCAAATCCGCCCTGTGGTTCTCAAGAAGACATTTTAAATTTCCTATTGATTTGGTATGGGAGTTTTTGGCGGAAAACTTATCCAAGATCGCCACCAAATCGTTCATCCGTCAGTTTCGAAACTGGCAAATTTGAAACCAATTTCGCCTTCAAAATCCGTCAAATAAAAAAATCCAATATGGCTGCCAAACACGCTACATTTTTATGTGTCCACGGTAGCCATGTTTTTTTACGCATAAACTTCCCTTGAACACACTTTAATGACCCTTAGTGCCTAATAACATCTCCCAAATTTAGGTATAATCCATTCAGCGGTTCTGGAGAGGTAATTTTCGCGAAAACAAGGTAATCCAAGATATCTGCCGAAGCATTTGGCCAATCAAGTTCCCTTGAACAAACATGGTTCATCCCTTGGCCTAGATGATCCTTCATGAGTTTTGAATGAATCTCCCAAGCTGTTTAGTAGATGGTTAAATCAGTTTCTAAAAATCGGCCAAAATCCAAGATAAACTTGGATCTCTATGCCCTAAGATGCTTCCTGTTAAATATATTTGAAATTGATCCAGTGTTTCTTGAATAGATCTTAATTTTCCTATTGCTTTAGTATGGGAATTTTGGAGGCAAGATGCCCGCCAACCGGTTTATCCGACAGCTTAGAAAGCACTAAATTTGAAATCAGCATACTCAATGACCTATAATAAAGCCAATTTCGGCTTCAAAATCCATCCAATAAGAGGCCCAAGGGGCCTGTGTAGCTCACCTGGAACATTGGCATTATAAGTACAAAGGCTATCCGAGTTTGCGGACATTTTTGATAATCCAAGATGGCCACCGGGAAAGGTTGCCGGTCGGCTTTGTTTGAATAAACTTGCATCCCTATGCCCTATGGGTACTTCGTGTCAAATATAATTTAAATCGGCCACGTGGTTCTTGAGAAAACGGATCGACAGACGACGGACGGTCACGATGGCATAAGCTCACTTGGTCATTCTGGTCAGGTGAACTAATAATTGAAATCTGCTCAGTGGTTTTCGATATGGCGACGTTAACATTTTCCTCTTGCTTTAGTATGGGAGTATGTTTGATTATTGTATTCTGCGGCTGTAGTAGTAGAAACAGCATACAGCTGCAATCAGTCCTTCATTTTTTCCCACTGTGTCTTGTCCTCAGCCGTAATTCTTAGCTTCCTCAGGTCCATTCTTGACTTGAGTGTACCGAGGTTTGGCCTCAAATATGGGAGTGTTTGGCTGGAAAATAAAAGATCCAAGATGGCCGTCAAACCGTTTATCCCTATATAAAACCAATTTCGGCTTCAAAATTCATTAAATGAAAAATCCAATATGGCCACCAAGCATGCTGCATTTTGATTTGTCTATGGCGGCCATCATCAAGTTCCCTTGAACAAACCTGGTTCAGCTAGTTCCCTAGATGATATTTCATGTGTTTTGAATCAATCCCCCAAGTGGTCTCGGAGAAGATTTTTTAAAGACGTGTCTAAAAATCGGCCAAATTCCAAGATGCTTCCTGCCAAATATAATTTAAATCAGGCTAGTGGTTCTCGAGAAGACATTTTAAATTTCCCATTGCTTTGGTATGGGAGTTTGGGTGGGGGGGGATCCAAGATGGCTGCCAACCCGTTTATTCGACAGTTTCGAAAGCAGAAAATTGAAATCAGCATACACAAAAACCTATATATAACCAATTTCAGCTTCAGAATCCATCCAAAAAAATACAATATGGCAACCAAGCATGCTACATTTTGATTGGTTCAGGGCGGCCATGTTTTTTTATGTATCAACTTCCCTTGATACATACTTTAATGACCCTAAGTTCCTAAGCATATCTCGCATATTTCAGTGGTTCTGGAGAAGTCGTTCTCGCGAAAACTAGGTCATAAAATATGGCTACCGAACAATTTGGCCAATCAAGTTCCCTTGAACAAACGTGGTTCAGCGTGTGCCCTAGACCATATTTCCAAGTTGACATGATCCAGTGAAGTTATCAACCTTGTCTCGGATGCGATGAATTTTGAATTGCTCCCCCAAGAGTTTTCGGAGATTTTTAAAGAAGTTTCTAAAAGTTGGCCAAAATGCAAGATGGCCACCAGCCAAATTGCCCGACCAGCTGCCTATGAATAAACTTGGATCTCTATGTCCTAAGCATGCTTCCCGCATGCATGCATACAAGTGAAATCGCCCGAGTGCTTCTTGAGAAGTCACTTAAAGGAAAAGCTGATGGATGACGGATGGACAGACAACGGATAGTCACCATGGCATAAGCTCAATTGGCCTCTCAGGCCAGGTGAGTTAAAAATGCAATATGGCCGCCAAACATACTACATTTTGATTGGTCCACGGTGGCCATGTTTTTTGACGAATAAACTTCATTGACCAAATGTTAATGGCCCTTTGGTGCCTAATCATGTCTCCCAAATTTCAGCCCAATCTGCAATCAGCAGCTTTGGAGAACTCATTTTCGTGAAAAATATGTCATCCAACATGGCAGCCGAAGCATTTGGTCAATCTTGGTTCAGCTGTTGCCTCGATGATCTTTCATGAGTTTGGAATCGATCCCCCAAAAGGGCTTCGGAGCAGGACTTAAAGGTGTTTCTAAAAATTGGCCAAAATCCAAGATGGCCGGCCGGTCAAACTGGTCAATCGGCTTCGTTTGAATAAACTTGGGTCTCTATGCTGTAAGGAGACTTCCTGCGAAATTTGGTTGAAATTTTCCAGTTGACTTCTTGCGAAGTCGTTTAAATAAAGAGTTGATGACAGACGGACGGACAGTCGCCATCGATGCCATGGCATAAACTCACTCGGTCTCTCAAGCCAGGTGAGCTAATAAATGACATGTTTAGTAATAGTGGTAGATAGGTCCTATAATAAAATGCTTTTAATCTATCTGGTCATACAAATATTTACTCTTCACCTATACAAGAGCTTGTTTTTCACATACGGTTCCAATTTAAATCACCTCAATGGACATAACATTCCTCTTTCATATAGGCCTACCGCCCATTTGGTAACTCACAATCACATTTCAACAACGAGATTCCTATGATCTTCGATCTTCAACCGTTCCTTCCAGGGTTTAAGTCTAACTGTACTTGTTATTTATCACAATTCCGATCTCCGGAAAACACACGTCATCCCGGCTTCCATTTTTGTGACACCAGATTGCATAACTGCTTCATTCACAGTACGCTGACGACGTATAGGTCTACAAAGTTTAAGAACTCAAAATGAAACATTTTGCAAACATTTCCATTTTCTAATTATGACAATGTTAATTCATTTACTGGAACAAATCCGATATCTAGACAAAATTACGTGTTATGGATGTCGCCAGATTGTGGTGCTGTTAATGAAATGAGGAACTTCTTTGCAGTATTTCTCAATTATCCAAGTCACTGTGCTGGCTTGTTATCTTTACATATGTCAGCTGTATCCAATTAATTGTAATACAACACCAACACGAATTCAGTGAGCCACCGCGCCCTCCCCACCCACCCAAAATCCAGTTTTTGCCATATTGTAAAACTTTTTTCAGATTTTCTCCCCAGGTCACGCCCAAGTCCTAGTGGACAGTCCCACAATTTCATGCGATAAGATCTAAGTTAAATCGGACCAGTAGTTTCTATATCTATATTCAATAGATCGTGAATTTTTCCGGATCAGACAGATTTCGTTTGTTGATGGTAGGCCAAAATGCTTCAGGCTGTTTTTAAACTTCATCTAGATGCTGCGATCATGTGGCCTTTATGACCCAGCTATGAGATGTAAGTTATACTTTTGATGAATATGTCTGGCCTTTATGACCCAGCTATGAGATGTAAGTTATACTTTTGATGAATATGTCTGGCCTTTATGACGCAGCTGAGATGTAAGTTATACTTTTGGTGAATATGTCTGGCCTTTATGACCCAGCTATGAGATGTAAGCTATACTTTTGATGAATATGTCTGGCATTTATGACCCAGCTTTGAGATGTAAGTTATACTTTTGGTGAATATGTCTGGCCTTTATGACCCAGCTATGAGATGTAAGTTATACTTTTGGTGAATATGTCTGGCCTTTATGACCCAGCTATGAGATGTAAGTTATACTTTTGGAGAATATGTGGCCTTTATGACCCAGCTATGAGATGTAAGTTATACTTTTGGAGAATATGCGTGGCCTTTATGACCCAGCTATGAGATGTCATACTTTTGGAGAATATGCGTGGCCTTTATGACCTAGCTATGAGATGTAAGTCATACTTTTGGAGACTATGTGTGGCCTTTATGACCCAGCTATGGGATGTTTGTGATTTTACCGCATGCTGCCGCTCAAGGGTCTCCATTTCAACAGAATTGTGTCTCTGAAGCATATTGACGTGAAAGCCAAGAATCCTCTTATGTAGTTGTCCTTCTGCAGACAATGTTCCAAATAATAGGTAACTAGGTGCTGAATGCGCTTCAGGTTTGATCTATAGAACTCTTCTATTTTGTCTATTTCTGCTTGCTCGAGGTTCAAACCTTCTAGGCCATACATGAGTATCGGGATAATATAGATGTGCCAAATATGCTTTGACGCTACGTGATTTAAACCATTTAGGCCTGCAACTATGAGGGAGTATGCGACACGCCTTGCTGAGTTTATCCTGCTCTCAGTAGTTTGTTGGTTGGTAAGGCTACATTCCTTACGACACCAAGAGGTGTTGTCCTCACTGGAGACTTGTAGAGCTCCTTCATTGAGGCTTAAGTTTGCTGGTTGTGTACCTTTAATCACCACTGTAGTTGTCTTGGTGCCACTGAACAGGTACCTCTCATTTGCTGCATTCAACTGTGCCTCGTTGATCAGCTGCTGCATACCTTGGGGATCACTTGTAACTAGTGCCAGATAATCAGGAAACATAATGGTACCCGTAGGACTTGAACCAATACTAAATGTAGGTAGAGGGTTTCATACTTGGCAAGGAGACTAAAAAAAGCATCCGCTTTTGTTTCTACGAGAATTGTTAATACTTACCATATGTACTATTATGATAATGTCTATTATCTAGTCTAGCTCAAAATAAACAATTAAAAACTCCGCACTCTCCTAGTCCTGCCCATACTGTGTCCGGGAATTACCATAGCCCCAGGTACCGAGTCAATTCCCAATCACAGACAGAGTCGTCCTATGTTTGCCTTGACAAACAGCTCATCCAGGGATGCTGAGGCAGGGCCATAGTACATCTGGTAAGTATTAACAATTTTCGTAGAAACAAAAGCGGATGCTTTTTTTATTCTACTTTGAATAATACTTACCAGATGTACTATTATGATAAACTCCGGATTTCGACAGCCAAGAAATACTGGTGGGAGGAGGTGAGGCTCGAACCAGCACTCATCTACCATCCGACAGAGACGGTTGTGAAGAGACTAGAACCCTGGCATACGCTTGGGTTCCGCTATCTGACTCATGGAGTGCTAAACTTCCATGGTCTAGACCGCGCTCACCCCCCCCCCCCCCCCCCTCATTTGTCCACACAAATTCCAGAGAGCTGTTAAAAATGGGAGCAACACCCACCAGACCCATGTCAGTCCCAAGTCTCAGCTAGGCAGTCCAGTAGAGGGCAAAGAAGTTATTACAACTTCTAATTTTGAAAAACACTTATCAGTATATCGAATAGATTTTCAAATTGGAATGAGTCTAATGTCTGTTGAAAGAATAAGATACTCTTGGCCAGACTATTTACTTATTCAGTCTGGTAAATCTACTGTAAGTAAACTAATATTAGTCACTTAATTAATGTAAACACTCACCATTTAGAGTGCTTGGTCTTTCCTTGTTTATCACAGGAGCTCGGCCCAATCCACGGTCATTTTCGGATCATGTGCATAGCCATTGTTCAGTGCATGTGGAAGAACCTTGCGATGTGTGCGAAATAGTGGTCGGATGTGGCTTTAGTTAAGATTCGACAAATTGGCGACGGCTACCGGATTAAGTGCACTGGAGATGTCATGAAGGTAGAAATCAGTGAATGACGACGCAGCATGCCATTGTTCTACAGACATCACCTCCTCTAATGAGACACCCTTATAAAGGGCCGATGCTGCTGCTAATGCTCGGACCTGATGGGCGTTCGCACGATCAATCTGGTTTCCTGTAGCGATTTTGTGCGACATCTGAATAGCATCGACTATCCAACGAGAAATGGTATCTTTCGAGCCGCGCAAATGAGGGGCTTTGAGACATAACCACATAGATTTTGGGTCATCTCTCTACTCCTCAGTATGTTTCTTATGCATTTTCAGACATCTGACAGGACACCAAGCAGAAGAGTTTGGGTCATGTCTAATTAAACGTGGCAAATTGTTCGGCTGTCCTGGATATTTAAGTGACTGATTCTTTGCCAGGAAATAAAGACGTGGAAGTAGTCTTAAACCTTCACCCGTGACGACAAAACGGTCTTGTTCGGCAGAAAGCACATGCATTTCGCTTCTCCTTCTCGCCAACGCTGCTGTAACCAAGAAAACTGATTTAATAGTTAAGAGTTTAATATCTATAGATCTAATAGGTTCACAGGGAGCATGCCATAAAACCTGTAGAACAAGAGATAGATTCCATGCTGGGATAGGAATTGGCTGTCTATCTCGCAAATTGCTCATTCCTTTAATAACTTCATTTAAAGTGTCATTCTCCACTCCTTCAATGGTCAGACTGGGAACGACTGAAGCTAATGCAGACTTATATGCTGCTAGGTTTGAAGGAACAAGTTTGTCAACTTCGTATAAATGACAGATAAAATCTGCTACGTGTTGAACAGATGCAGAAAATGGATCAATATCTCTTCCCTTACACTACTCTGCAAATTTGTTGATTCTATAATTATATGTTCTTGTGGTTGACCCTCTTCTTGCTGAAGTGACAAACTTCACTGCTTGCTCAGAAAAGCCACCCTTAATTGCACACTGCTTGATAACATCCATGTAGTCAATTTGAACATTTCCGGTCTGTCATGGAAATACAGACCCTTGTTCTGAGAAATTAGATCTCTTCTGTCTGGAAGAGGGATTGGATTGCAGACCAGAAGGTCCAGCAGATCCGTAAACCATGATCGGCCTGGCCAATGAGGGTCGATCAGAAGTACTTGGCACACACCCTCTCTTATCTTTGCCAGAACCTTCGGGATGAGCATCATTGGAGGATACGCATACGCGTACATTCCCTTCCAACTTATTGCCAGTGCGTCTACTGCTAAGGATAGCGGGTCCGGGATCGGTGACACGTATGTGACGATCTTTGCATTTTGTTTCATCGCAAATAGGTCCACATTTGGCTTGCCTCAATGTTTGAATAGAACCTCCGTTACTGATTGGTTGAGCTGCCATTCAGTCGGACGACAAACCGTCCTTCGACTGAGAGCATCTGTTAGAATGTTCAATCTTCCTGGAATGTGTGCTGCCCGAAGAATAATATTCCTCTCTTGGCACCACAGCAGAAGGTTCCAAATCATCATACACAACTCTGGTGATCTTATCCCGCCCTGGCGGTTCAAATAAGACATCACTGTTGAGTTGTTTGTCCTGACCAGGACAATCTTGTCTCGGATTAAGCTCTCGAATTTTCGATGTGCTAATGCTACTGCTAATATTTCGAGAACATTGATATGTTTCTGTGCATTGGTCTGATCCCATTCCCCTGACTGATCGTCCAATACCACTCACCAACCTGTCGTCGACGCATCTGTGAAGATGGACATCTGTGGTTGAGGAGGTTGTAGAGGAACACCGCCCAGGAGATTCTGTTCTGATAACCACCACTGAAGGTGGAATATCAATGGTTCTTTTACTGGAATTCTCAGAGATAACGGATCCGTTCTCTGAGACCAGAATGACATTAGATACATCTGAATCGGCATGCGCCTGAGAGCCGCATAAGGACCCACTTTCTCTAGAGATACTAGTAAACACAGTATTCTGAGAAATTGGCGCACCGTCAGAAAGGCTCCTAGAGAAACTGACTCCAGTACCGCAATCAAACTCTTGACTCTGCTCTCTGCCGGAAAAGCTACGCAGTCCCTGAGATTGAAAAATATTCCCAGATAAACAAACGCCTGGGATGGATTCAATTCTGATTTCTCTAGATTCACAATCCATCCTAGGTCCTTTAGTAAGGCTAGGACTACCTGAAGATTGTTGCGCAGAGTGACCGGATTCCCCACCTTCAGCAGCCAGTCGTCTATGTAAGTGTGAACAGCTATGTTTCTCCTGTGAAGATAAGAAGTCATGGCGAGAACCAGTTTGGTGAAGACCATCGGGGCTGTGGTCAGACCGAACAGAAGAGCATTGAATTCCCAAACATTGTCTTGAAATGCAAAGCGAAGGTATTTCTGAAAAGGAATTGACATTGGAATAAGAATATATGCATCCTTCAGATCTATCGATACTGCCCACATGCCTTTTCTCAGCCTCGTCATCACCGCTGCTACAGTCTCCATCCGAAACTTTGGAGAAAGAATAAATTTGTTCAACGGTTTGGGATTGAGAATTTGTCTCCAACCAATCATCGAATAGAAGCCGAGGGAGGACTGATTGCGGACTAGATGAATCACGTTCTTCTGCTGAAAATCTTTGATTTCTGATCAAATGGCATCTAGACGATCGGAGTCCAAACTGGAGTCGATGTTAACGGAACTAACGATTGACGGATGAGCCAGTCTGGTTCGTAGCCGTTTCTTAACCACTAACAGACTAAACAATCTTGCATGACCTGTTCCCATTGGCTTGAGAACAGTTGAAGTCTGCCTCCGATGGTAGGAATCTGCACACATCTGGCGGACGATATTGCATGATAAGACACTAATTTGCTTAGGTGAAGATTCTCGACTCCCTTCGTTCCTGACGTCACCGGAACTGATCCCGCCGGAAACACGTCAGGACCGTCCTCCACGGCCGCCGCTTCGGTGCAGAATGAGGATTTGTCCATCAATGGACTACCATTCTCATCTTCCTTCTCACCCTTAGATGAGTAGGTCACCGACGACCCATGCTGAGAACCATGGACCTCATTCCTTCCAACATGAATTGAGTCCATAGCCCGACTACTTGCGGCACCAGTATCCAGCGAATCGCCGGACACGGATTCACCGCAGTCCATCGACTCCAGCATGGGAGCCAGGACTACAGCCGCTCTTACCGCGGCAGACAACGGAACTCCGAGAGGAGCCGCACCTACCGCGGCCGGGATGCCGATGGGAACCGTAAAACATGGCTCCGTCGACAACGCGGGTTGAGTGAAGTCCGGGTGAAATATGGCCGACGGAACATCGACATCACCACCCAGCTGGCAGACACATACAAAACCCGAAGGAGACCCTTGGGACGTACTCGGTTCTACCACTACTGAAAGATCCGGCATGACGCGGAATCTTCCATAAGCATGAGATCTTCCTCCTCTGCTGTCGGCTCTTGAGCCAAGACCGAAGGAAGGACAGGTGCTTGTCCCTCCACAGAACTGGCTGGACCACCAATAGGTTGCCCTGCACCATCCTGCATCGCCGGGACCGTGGACTGGAAAGACTCAAACATCGCCTTGAACTGGGCCGCCCATACACACAATGCTGAGTCCATACGCTCGTTCAGACACTCTTGAAGACCTTTTACTGACACCTGATCCAGCTTAGCCGCCTTATCCCTCGCGATCCTCTCCAAACGTGCACGTCGATCATGATCGAACTCCACCACCAACTGCGATGACCACTTCGCTCACACATCACAAAGACTTCCAACCTTGCACTTCGCACAAGCCACAGTGATGACACGAGTACTTGCGCTTCATGAACCGGTTACACTTCTGACACAGCGTGTCCTGGTTGTTGGCTTTCTGCGAACACAGAGTAAGGATTAAAACACTGCACATGACATACGATGACGAGCAACACACACAATTGACTTGATTGTAACTTAGAATTACTTAGAAACATTAACTTTCTCTTAAATTAATTATAATCAAGTCTTTAGGCAGGAAATATTTGAAACTTTTGCGCTAAAATTTTATAAACACAACTTGGTAATTAACTAATGTTAAAATAGCCAAGAAATAATCACTGATCGCTACAAACACCCTCATCAATGAAGCGAGAGCTAAAGATCGGCATAAAACAGAGTGCATAGACACGCCAAGCCAAAACAAAACGTTAATCATGGGCGCTGCCATCTTGGCTAAGGGCGCATCCATCTTGGAAGGAACCGAGTACCCGGATAAGATTAAACAGTTAACGAGTACCGGAGCGACTCCAACAATGGCTACCATTTAAAAAATAATGTGCCAATTTAAGGAAATTTTAATCAGTCATTACGGCACGAATGTATAAATTCTAGCTTGATACAACCTGCCCCGGTGATGACTTTCCCTTTCCTTCCATGAAGCCAGCGATGGATAACGTTAAACACGCTTAAATCCATTAACATTTCACAATTTTAGAATTAAAAAAACATGCGACTTTCAAAGTCAGCAAACTAGACAAATCTAAAGAACAACTCAGATTTTGGAATCACCAATCTGCATGATTAATCCATATGGGGTCCAACGTGTGCAGTTGGTGTATCCAGTACTTCTCTTGTTCTTTCCTGATATGAGTTTTATCAATGTCCTCAGGATTGTGAGGGAGATCATGTATAATCTTATAGGACACATTTTGTCCAGTATGGTTGGGTAAATTAAAATGTTTTGCAACGGAGGTATCTTTGTGTTTTTTAATATCCCTTAAATGTTCTTTCGCTCGTACGTGGAACTCGAGTTTTGTTTCCCCCACATACTGTTTGTGACAGTGTGTGCATGTGAGTAGGTAAATAACATCGCGTGTATCGCAGTATGTTTTGACCGTACATCTGTATTTTAGACCCGTGTGTGTGATTAGTAGATCGAGCCTTGAACGTGTGCATGCT
The DNA here is from genome assembly GCA_034401795.1 of Chaetoderma sp. LZ-2023a. NCBI lineage: Eukaryota > Metazoa > Mollusca > Caudofoveata > Chaetodermatida > Chaetodermatidae > Chaetoderma > Chaetoderma sp. LZ-2023a. The sequence goes on along the minus strand of CM067373.1, from coordinate 30,213,227 downwards.
TTCTGATAGCTGTTTAGAAGAAGATCCGGGGGATAGTCTCTCCTTTGATAATATCCAATGAGTTCATGGGCGTGTTTGTGGAAATCTAATTCCTTGCTGCAGATTCTGCGTAATCTAAGGAATTGTCCATATGGGCTGGAGTTTTTAGTGGACTGCGGGTGTGCTGATTGGTAATGTAGGTAGCCGTGTGTGTCTGTAGGTTTACAGTACAAATCGAAGCATAGTGAGCGATCAGTATCAATATATATGTATGTGTCCAGAAAGCTAACCTTAGTTGTGGACTGTTCCGCTGTAAATTTGATAGAATGATGAGATGTGTTCATATAGTGGATGAATTCATCGAGTTTTTGTTGGACAGATGTCCAGATCATGAATATGTCGTCGATGTATCGGAGATAAAGGGCCGGTCTATGGGGGAGAATGTAGCAGAAGCTTTTTCTCCAGTTGGGCCATGAAGATGATAGCATAAGTTGGTGCTACTTTAGTGCCCATAGCTGTTCCACCTGTTTGTAGGTATTGTTTGTCATTAAATTCAAAATTATTATATCTTAATACAATGGATAGTAGTTTCAGGAGTGACCTTGGTGTAAGGTCGCCGGGCATACCAAATTCTCTGATATGTTGTGCGGCGGCGTTTAGTCCCTCATTGTGTGGGATGTTTGTATATAGCGATGTAACGTCCATGGTGACTAGAATAGCGTGTTGCAGTATTTTACCGAAAGTTTCTAGTTTATTGATGAAATCAGTTGTATCCCTGACATATGATGGAATGTCTTGGAGATGAACTTTGAGATGCTCATCTATGAAGCTACTGATGTATTCAGTAGGACAACCATTGCCGCTAATAATCGGTCTGCCCGGTGTGGGTGTAATATTTTTGTGTATTTTTGGTAAGAGATAGAATCGCGCTGTGCGTGGGTTATCTACTCTAAGGCCATTAGCGGTGTCACGAGTTAGCTCCCCTCTCAAAACCAGTCCAGTGATGGCTGTCTCTACCCTTTCAGCGTGTTTGGTGGTCAGATTTTCTGTCACCAATTCATAGTAGCGTGTGTCTTTGAGTTGCTTTAGGGCTTCAGCATTATAGTCATAAGAGTTTAGTATGACTGTAGCCTGTCCTTTGTCGGCTTTCTTAATCACAATGGATTTGTCATTTGCTAATGTTTGAGTAAGTTTCCTATCAGCCTGGGAGATGTTGCATCTGAAATTTCGTCTGTGTTTAGATTTATTCAGATCATGTTTGACTTTTTTAATAAAAGTGTCTAAAACATGGTCATTGCCAGTTGGTGGTGTCCATTGGCTACGAGGTTTGAATTGTCTAATTAGGTTTTCTGTAAATGTGGAGACAGGTGGCGGTGTTTCCGTCGCTGATACATTGCTTTCATCTTTGCCCCATGGGAAGGGAGGGTGTTCGAAATGTAGTTTGAGGCGTAGCCTCCTGAATAATTTATTACGGTCAGGGTATATCTGCCCATGTTTGGTTCGATTACTGTGGGGCAGAATCCCAACCCTAGGGATAGAACATGTACAACATCCTGACTGAGTTCTTTCTCAGACAAGTTTTCTAACAAAGCAGATCTCAGAGAGCGCTCTTTCACAAGGTTGGGGTTTTGGTTTTTTTTGGACATGTTTTATTGACATAATTTTTATTTTTATAGTTTAAAAAATGACAGTCTTGAATCTGAGTTGTTCTTTAAAACTAATTAGAATCATCAAACTCCATGCCATGGAAACCCTTCTATGTTCAGTTCAGTTTACGTAGATCCCTCCTATGTACAGGAGCACCTCCGATTGGAGTATAAAAGACCACCGGCTCACGCACACGATTCAGGTCAATCTCATTTGTCTTAACTGTTCGTATATGGTTTAGTGTGTATAGATACTGTCGAATCAGAGCTTCTATTCTGGTAAGGCAGGGGCAGGACTCCCTCACACTTGTCAGGTAGATGGATGGATCCAGAAGGAACGAGGTTATTGTTTTGCTATGAGTCCAAATATGATGAGTTAGCGGAGTACACATATCACACAGGTTCGTCTGGATTAAAGGCAGGTATTTTCGCCTAGCGTCTTCCATGGCACTGCACGTGGACAGGAAATGTGTGCTGTCTTCTGGTCCATCATGACACAGGAGGCAGGTAGGATTAACCGTGTGCTTGTTGAACTTGGCTCTATTCGATTGCAGGATGTAGCAGCCCGTTAGGAGCCGCAAACGTACAGAGAGAGTGCGGATATCGCGAGGACATGTAGTTAGTGATTCAACAGATGGATGCGGAGTCATACAGCTGGCTGGGTACGCGTGAAGATACTGCAGTGTCGAATATAACTGTGATTGCTGATGTAGTTTGGTGGACCATAGCTCATTTACGCGTGTCTTTACGATCCTCTTCCAGGGTCCTTTGTCAGGTGGGTTTTCAATAAGGTCGTGAATGGATGGTAAATTGTATTTAGCTAGAATGCTGCGTATCTCAGCGAACCAACTGTTTTGGAAGAATCCTTTCATGATAGTTTGACGGACTGCGATACGGAAGAGAATACTTGCTGGATCTGATATGATGTTTCTGAAGAGAGTAAGCTTCTGTGAGTCGATACGTCCTTCAATAGGCAGTGTGCCAAGGAGAAGATATGGTGATGGATATGCTACTCTTTCTGGTAACCCAAGGATCTGAATGAGCGTTCTGTGGAAATATTTCTCCATCAGTTGCAGCTCTGTTTTATTTGGAAGTAGGACGTCCATGCCGTGCAAGAGGATCGGGAGTACGTAGATCTCGAGGAGATGCAGAGAGACAGTTGGCGTTATCTATGACGTCTTAATAGATGTCTACCTTTAAACGTCACACTGATCACTACGTTCGCGCCTTTCCACGTCATAAACATAGAATCAGTCTCAACGCACTGGGCTAAGAAGGCACATAAGAGTCATACACGAACAGAGTGGCTTCTGGAGCTGCAGTTATTGCAGGATCAGCTTTACCCGTTTAGAGGAAGCCAGAGGCCACTGTGAAAAAATTCATCTATTTTCAAAAAATCAGATTAAGGAACTTGTTCGACAGGCCGGCAACACTAGAGTGATCAAAATCAAAGATTACTCTAGTTTTAGGATACCTGTCCCTCCACCAAGACCTACTACTCCAGCAACCAACGCCACTGTCACAGAATCTCTCTCTGGAGATAGACAGGCAACACAGGAGGAGAGCACACCCACCGCCGAACAACCAAACGAGGTGCACACACCAGCCACAACACCCACAGAATCACCTGGGATCGAACACACTACCGACATTTCATCCGAGCCATCCTTTCACACACAGACAGAAGATAATGGACCTCTTCCACAGATCACAGGGGAAGAGGCAGACCACATCCACACGCAGTTCATAATCCATATTCCTGAGGGTAGTATACCGTACACCAGTAACACAACAGACGATGAACTCTTCTCATTTCTCGAAACTGGTTTAACCGACACAGTAACATACATCACTCCTGGACTAGAGCCACGTCTAGTCACAGACCGGGGAACTGACCCGTAGAGAGGTAAGCTTAAACGCACTCAACACTTACTCTTTTAACCCTTCATACAGGATAAACTAATCTGACTTCTATTTTTCTCTGATGAGTATAACCACACAAAGTACGAAATGCCATAAATCCGAATCATTCCACTTACGGTTATCCAACAAAATGGAAACGCGTGTCTATCAAATGCTATTTATACCCCATAAATTCCCGCCACATTGGGATATTAAAGAACCACAAAATACCCAGTTAAAGAGCCATTTTTGGCTACTGGGTAAAATGCTTATATAAAGCTTTATTTTTCCGGTTACATCACAAGTTTTTTTTACCGCAGCACCAATACCAGTGTACATGCTGTCAAGCTAATCTAGTTTGACCAAATCATAAATTATTCAATGTTACCCATTAATATAGTGGGCTTCCCTGTGAGCCTAATGTGTAATCTTAACCCGTCAAAAACATCTAGAGCAAGTCACACTTTATCACATGGTAACAAAACTACTCAAATGTATGGGATCATCAGCTACCAGCACCATGGGACTTCTAAACAAAAGGCTCAAGGGGCCTGTATCTCTCACCTGGAAGTATTGGCCACTGGCACAAACGAACAAAATGAGATGACCATTGGAAAAATTTATTAATCATATTTCTGTGAAGAAAGTTTAGCCAAGTTTTTATTAAAATCGGCCCAGTGGTTAATAAGTAAGTTAATAATTAAGTCTATTTATGTTTTTCTCAGAAATTTGCAGAAAATACAAGATGTCCGCCAAAAACGCTCTATTTTGATTGATTCATGGCGGACATGTTTTTTGATATAGCAACTTTCCATGGACAAATTTTAATGTCCCTTAGTCCCTAATAATATCTGCCAAATTTCGGCCCGATCCCTTCAGCGGGTCTGGAGAAGTCAATTTTGGAAAACTAGGTCATCCAAGATGGCCGCCAAAACTATTTGGCCAATCAAGTTTTCTTGAACAACCTTGGTTCAGCTCTTGCCCTAAATGATATTTCATGAATTTTGAGTCGATCCCCCAAGCAGTTTCGGAGAAGATTTTTTAAGAAGTTTACTAAAATCGGCTAAAATTCAAGAGGCCAATCTTCGTTTGAACAAACTTGGACCACTATGCCCCCTGCCAAATATAATTGAAATCGGCCCAGAGGTTCTTGAGAAGTCATTTAAAGAAAAAGTTGACAAACAACGGATGGTCGCCACGGCAAAAACATTTGAGGAATATGCCCATAATGTATTTACCCCACATATTTTATTGCAACTTCAACATGTAAAATGTCTACACCTGGTGTGGGACATTATATATAATTATATATACATATATATATATATATATATATATATATATATATATATATATATATATATATATATATATATTCTTTGCTTTTTATGTTGCTAAGTGACGCCATTGAAACTGTAGGCCAATCTAAGGGTCTTTTTTGCTGACTAACATGGTTTATACATATACATATACATATACATATCCTCTTCTGCTGGTTAGGCTAGTAAGCCTGTAACAGATTTTCACTTTCTTCTTGAACCTGGGTTTCATTAACCTGTTTAACTGATTGGGTGCGGATGGATGGGTGAGATTGGGAACTGAATTGTGTAGAGGTTCTCTCGGTAGTGCTTATCAATCCTTCCTTTAAAGGCGTTGAGTGTTGGAGCTGTCACTATGTGATCAGGTAGGCTATTCCAATGCTTGTTCACTCGTATGCTAAAGAACCTCTTTCTGGTATCACTGCAGAAGCGTTGTTTGGTGAGCTTGTAACTGTTACCTCTTGTGCGATCACCTACATCTGATGGCAGTAGATGCTCCCGATTGACGTCGTACATATTATGCGTGTATTTGAAAGCCTCGATAAGGTCTCCGCGAAGCCGCCTATATACTAGACTTGGTAGTTTGAGCGTTCTGAGTCTATCTTTATATGGTAAATCATTTAGCCCTGGGATCATCTTTGTCGCTCGTCGCTGGACGTTTTCAAGTAACAGCACGTCTTCTTTGTACAGTGGAGACCATACCACGTTTCCATATTCTAGGGGGGGGGGGGGATGTACAAGGCTTTTGAAGAGCAGTACGAATGTGACTGGATCTAGGAAGTCGAACGACCTTCTAATCATCCCAACGATTTTGTTGGCTTTGTTTACTGCTGTCTCTGCATGGCTGTTAAACTTCAGTCCATTGTCAACAAAAACGCCCAGATCTTTTTCACAAGTTGTTTCGCCAAGTGTTATGCTTTGACCATTTTCATTCATGCTGTAAGGCTGTTTCTTATTGCATCTACCCAAGTGCATGGATTTGCACTTGGATGCGTTAAAGCGTAGTTGCCAAGTCTTTTAGATTGTTGAGATCTGTCTGTAGCTGCTGATGGTCCTCTTCTGAAGCTATCTTTGAGTAGAGCTTAGTATCATCTGCATAGAGCTTTATCATACTGCTTACTACTTCGGGCATGTCATTAATGTAGCAGACGAATAATGCCGGTCCCAGCACACTGCCTTGTGGGATTCCACTGAGGACTGAAGCCCAATTTGAGCTAGAGCCATTAACGACAAGTTTCTGCCTTCTGTTACTCAAAAAGTCTTGAATCCAGTCCAAGGCATCTCCACTGACACCGTAGTGTTTAATAATATGAATTGCCATATTTTTTTAAATGATTTTCCGATCAATTTTGTTAATTATCTTAAGTCTCCACCATAAAACTGTTTAGTCAATTGGAAATGTGAAAATGATCACGAATGGACCGAGGAAGCTTCAGATTTTGGCTGAGGATAAGACCCAGTGATCAAAAGCGAAGAAGGACTGATTGCATCCATGGAATGTTTTCTACTACTGCAGCTGCAGAATACAGTAATCATACATAACATGCATAATCACTTTTAAACTCACTACAATATCACACAAAAACATTTACTGGTTTTGAGACATGTGGCATTTTTAGCTCAAGCTTTGACACAGATATCCTAAGCAGCTTCTGTGATATATGAAATGGACACAATTTAACATGCAAATTTATTAAAGAAAATTTCAAATTCCTCACACAAAATGTCTATTTGCAGACCAAGAGATTATTTCATAAAATATACCACTGGCATGACTGGCTCGGTTATTTATCCAGCCTGTCATTCTAATGGTAATTTTTCAAAAATAGTCTTCTCTTGGTCTGCAAATATAGATTTGACAAGACCGCTGCAGAAGGCATCTTTGACCAGCTTGAGTGCTAAAGGGTTAAGAAATGCACACATGAATGTGTTAGAGATATATTAGAGTTCTGATGCAAGAAACATACACTATTCAGGCTAGATCATGTACTTAGATTCAAGTAGACATTTTCTAACATTTTCAGGATATGTGCATAACAGGATAGAGATATGGAATCTGGGATTCTATACCAGTGCCGGCTTTCTCCTCAATGGTGAGAGGGAGAGAATTGAAGGAGAAAATACATAAGATAGTTAATAATTATAATGTGGTATTATCAAGCTGACATTTCTCTTCACAACTTTATTTGGATACAACTCCAATTACATACATGTAAATTAATTTATACATACAGTGGAACCTGTCTAGAAAAGACTTGAGTGGCGAAAGATGTGTGTTCTCCAGTAACAAGCATGTTACTTAGACATTTCACCTTTTCACAGACAAATCCCTGAAAAAGTATCTTTTTATAATATAAAAGTTATTCTGTTGAATATTTTGAAGTTAATCTGCCTGGAAGCCATTGCTGCCTAAAGCAGCAAACGCTTCCACTCAAAGTTTTCTTGTATGGTAGCATTGAAAATGAGATATGGGGAATTCATTGGAGAAGGTGTTAATGGTCAACATTGGTTAAGAAAATCTAAATGGTTGCCTGGTGAATGCCAATTTGCAGACCAAGAGAATCTTTCTTTAATTTATGACTGGAATTACTATCTGGGTTATAGAGCCATACATTTCAGGGATAAATTTGCAAAGATAGTCTTCTTGTCCGCAAATTGGCATTCCTCGAGACCCTGCAGATGCCTCTTATGACCAGCTTGACGAGTACAGAGTTAACAGGTCTTTTTAACAGGTATCATCTTGTGACTTCCTGGAGAGTGTCTGTCTTTTGTGATAACAGTTTGCAGATCATGAGGTGGTCTGATTAGACAAGTCTGATTTAGACAGGTTCGCTTGCGGTTCCTAATAATCACATTCACGCATAATGATCAATATAAAAAGCAGTTGAAACATGGCATCATTAATTTTGGCATAGACAGGATTTATTGATGACATCATCACATGAGTAGTTCATTATTTACATATAATACACCAGGGAAATAGCTGTACATGTCTGGCCAATCAAATGTAAGAAATATAATAGGCGTTAAATAAATATCACATACTTTATAAATGTACAGAGATTTGCATGTTTAATGTTGTTAAATCTCATACGACGACGTGTAGCAACACTGACCATGACAGAGGCTAGATTTGTCCCGCTCACTAAGAGAGCTAGCGTGTACAATGCTTGGTGTGATAACATTGTTCCTGCAAAGTATGTCATGGATTTCAATGCTATTAGGTGTTATAGACGTCAATATGTTTGAACCCGTTAACACTCATATAAGCCAAAAACGGCTTCTGCACCAGTCTTGAGAAATATCCATTTGCAGACCAAGAGACTATTTTTGAAAACGTATCACTGGAATGACTTACTCGATAACCTAGCCAGTTGTTCCAGTGGTAAATTTTCAGAAGTAGTATTCTCTTGGTCTGGAATGAACGTTTTCTGAGAAAATTGAAATATTTTTTGAACAAATTTGAGGGTTAAAGGGTTAAATATGAGGCCCAATGTAACAGAGATTTAAGTTGTAACAGGCATTTTACGGGTAATATTTTAAACAATTTCCTGAACATTTTCAGAAAATTCAAGCCCAAGAAAATATACTAATAAAATCCCTGTATAAGTTTTCTGAACCGCCCCTAAGGCCATTCCAGCCAAATTTGTTTGAAACAGGCCTCACCATTAACACTTTCAACGACAAATCCCTGAAAATGTAGATTCTTTAAGATATAAAGCTTATTCTGATGAAATTTTGAAATTAATTTGACTGGAAGTCATTGCTGTCTAAAGTTTTCCCATATGGTAGTGTTGAAAATGAGATATGGGGAATTTACAGTGAAAGGGTTAATGGCAAATCCTCTAAATCGATTTTCTGGACATTTTTGCAAAATTCAAACATGGCTACCTGAAAAATTTACCAATCAAAGTTCTGTGTAAGTTTTCTAAAGCGTACCACAATACAGCCCATCCACTCAAGTTTGGATGAAATCTGTCCAACAGTTAAAGTTCTCGTCTATTCTTAAAAGATACATATCCTAGCTAAATTTATTACTATTTGTTACTTTATGGACACTTTAACTAACTAGAACTGTAGCCACCATTTTAGATAGATATTTGCTGACGCCATTAGATCAGACTCTATTGTCTTCGCCAGTGCGCAATTGTTCGTATAAAACCATTCTCGTAATGCTAACACTAGTCATTCTTCTATCCGCTTCCATGGTGAGCTCATACTAAGTGCTTAACATAGTTCAATAGTAGTTGTATACTTCCTATGGTGCATGTGAAACAAATATATGAACAACAAGTTTAGTGAAAACTGTTCCTGCCATAGCAGCAACAACTTTCCATCACATTGTTGTCCATATAATCAGCTGATAATACCATTGTCACTAGATAAAGATTTGATAACAATTTGGCTGAAAATTGTTGACGCAACAACTTTCAATCAAATTGTTTTCAAAATAATCAGCAGTGTAGTCAACGTTGCAAATCTTGCTGAAAATATTTCGCGCAACTTTATTGACTATCATTTCTGACTATGGCAGCAACAGCATTGTCAAATATTTCTTAGAATAATCAGCGGACTTCCTGTTTTGTTTATGAGCAAGTGCATACACAATTAGTTAGGCCTATATCGTATGCGTATTTCAGAATGAAGTATGTTCACAACGGTCAAGCAGTCCACCAGCACATGCACGATCACCTCTGACATGCCTACCGTGAATAGAATATGCTTATCTCCTGATTGACAACGAAATGAACAGAATTTTCGAGCATATCTGAGACTGGGTCTCGATTCCGTATATCATATAGGCCTAACTTAGTGTGTATGCATTTGTTAGCTAACAAAAAAGAAAGCCCACTGATTAGTCTGAGAAAAATTTGACAACGCTGTTGCTGCCTGAGTAAGAAATGACCGTCAATAAAGTTGCTCGAAATATCTTCAGCAGGTCTTGCAACATTGATTGCCTTGCTGATTATTTTGAGAATAATTTGATTGAAAGTTGTTTCATTGATGATTTTCAGCCAAATTGTTATCAAAACTTTGCCTAATGACAATTATATTATCAGCTGATTATTTTGACAACAATCTGACGGAAAGTTGGTATAGATATATTTGTTTTTATTTGCACCATAGGAAATATAGAACTAGTATTGTACTATGCTATGCTTACTATGAGCTCACCTTGGAAGCCAGCAAAAGAATGACTAGCATTAGCATTACGAGAATGGTTTTATACGAACAATTACTCACCGGCGACGATAATAGTCTGAAATAATGGCGCTCAAAAATATCTATCTAAAATGCCGGCTAGAGTCTAAGTTAGTTAAGGTGTCCTTAAAGTAACAAAAAGTCCTAAATTTAGCTAGGATATATATCTTTAATGAGCAGATGAGAACTTTAATGAGTAGTCTTTTAACCAATTGCCTGCAGATTTTTGGAAACTCAAGATGGTCGACAGACGAATTCATCAATCAGGTTCTGTGGAACAAACTTTGTTCAGGTCCTTCTTTAGATGGAGTTTCAAATCAATCTACGAAGTGGTTCCAGAAAAAAATATTTTAAATGCATTTCTGAAAATAGCACATCCAAGATGGAGGTCGCCCAAATTGACCAAGCAGCTTCATTTTAACAATATTTGCTCTTTATGACCAAATAATGCTTTCTGACAAATTTGGTTGAATTTGGCCTGTGGTTCATGAGAAGCTCCCGATTCATTTTCTTTGCGAGCTTTCGTCGGAAAATAATCTGATATGTTCTATCTATCACATGTACGATCCATACTTGAGTACAGTGCCATAATATGGGACACATAATTCCAATCAGACATCGACCAGGTAGAAAAAACTCAGATAGGTGGCAAGATTCATCACTGGTGACTACAAGAGAAGAACCCCAGTGTGTTACTCAGATGCTGCACGACCGTGACAACACCATTACAAGAAAGACATAAACAATTCTGATTAACATTATTATTCAAAGTGGCCGATGGGTTGATTCCAGCCATCCCATCTCATGAACACTTGACACCTAAATGTCAAACACTAGCTGTTCACACATGCAAATTCAAAGGCCACCTAGCAAGTAACATCCTCAAAAAGCAGCTCACAAACAATTCTAGATGTTTTGTGTACCACCAGCATAAAACAAACATTTTAAACATCCATTTTTCATACAAACAGTAACAGACTAGAACAATCTAGACAACAATTGTGTTTGTGCTCCAACTGTTGACAGCTTCTAATCCTCACTCAACAGTAGACACCCATATAACATTCAAACACATTCTCATCCATGGTGTTATACCAGTATTGGTCATACACTCATCCATGGTGTTATACCAGTATTGGTCATACACTCTCATCCATGGTGTTATGCCAGTATTGATCATACTCTCTCATCCATGGTGTTATGCCAGTATTGATCATACTCTCTCATCCATGGTCTTATGCCAGTATTGGTCATACTCTCTCATCCATGGTGTTATGTCAGTATTGGTCATACTCTCTCATCCATGGTGTTATGCCAGTATTGGTCACACTCTCATCCATGGTGTTATGCCAGTATTGGTCACTCTCTCATCCATGGTGTTATGCCAGTATTGATCATACTCTCTCATCCATGGTGTTATGCCAGTATTGGTCATACTCTCATCCATGGTGTTATGTCAGTATTGGTCATACTCTCTCATCCATGGTGTTATGCCAGTATTGGTCATACACTCTCATCCATGGTGTTATGCCAGTATTGGTCATACTCTCTCATCCATGGTGTTATGCCAGTATTGGTCATACACTCTCATCCATGGTGTTATGCCAGTATTGGTCATACTCTCCCATCCTTGGTGTTATGCCAGTATTGGTCACACTCTCATCCATGGTGTTATGCCAGTATTGGTCATACACTCTCATCCATGGTGTTATGTCAGTATTGGTCATACACTCTCATCCATGGTGTTATGCAAGTATTGGTCATACTCTCCCATCCATGGGGTTATGCCAGTATTGATCATACTCTCTCATCCATGGTGTTATGCCAGTATTGGTCACACTCTCATCCTTGGTGTTATGCCAGTATTGATCATACTCTCTCATCCATGGTCTTATGTCAGTATTGGTCATACACTCTCACCCATGGTGTTATGCCAGTATTGGTCATACTCTCCCATTCATGGTGTTATGTCAGTATTGGTCATACACTCTCATCCATGGTGTTATGCCAGTATTGGTCATACTCTCCCATCCATGGTGTTATGCCAGTATTGATCACACTCTCTCATCCATGGTGTTATGCCAGTATTGGTCATACTCTCTCATCCATGGTGTTATGCCAGTATTGATCATACACTCATCCATGGTGTTAAGCCAGTATTGATCATACTCTCTCATCCATGGTGTTATGTAAGTATTGGTCATACTCTCTCATACATGGTGTTATGTAAGTATTGGTCACACTCTCTCATTCCTGGTGTTATGCCAGTATTGATCATACTCTCTCATCCATGGTGTTATTCCAGTATTGATCATACTCTCTCATCCATGGTGTTATGCCAGTATTGGTCACACTCTCTCATCCATGGTGTTATGCCAGTATTGGTCACACTCTCACATCCATGGTGTTATGTAAGTATTGGTCACACTCTCTCATCCATGGTGTTATGCCAGTATTGGTCATACTCTCTCATACATGGTGTTATGTAAGTATTGGTCACACTCTCTCATCCATGGTGTTATGTAAGTATTGGTCACACTCTCTCATCCATGGTGTTATGTAAGTATTGGTCATACTCTCTCATACATGGTGTTATGCCAGTATTGATCATACTCTCTCATCCATGGTGTTATTCCAGTATTGATCATACTCTCTCATCCATGGTGTTATGCCAGTATTGGGCACACTCTCTCATCCATGGTGTTATGCCAGTATTGGCCATACTCTCTCATACATGCTGTTATTCCAGTATTGGTCACACTCTCTCATCCATGGTGTTATGCCAGTATTGGTCATACTCTCTCATACATGGTGTTATTCCAGTATTGGTCATACTCTCTCATCCTTGGTGTTATGCCAGTATTGGTCATACTCTCTCATCCATGGTGTTATGTAAGTATTGATCACACTCTCTCATCCATGGTGTTATGCCAGTATTGGTCATACTCTCTCATCCATGGTGTTATGCCAGTATTGTTCATACAAAAATATATCATACAGATACAAATGGTCAGCGAAATTAAGCAATCAGTTTCCTTCATAATTTAGCATCTGTATGTGTCAATGATGCTTCTTGCCAAATTTTACAAAAATCATCTAGTAACTATTGAGAATAAGCCATTTAAACTTTCCCATCGATTTTCTATAGGACTTTTTGGCGGCAAAACTAGCTAAAATGGCCGTGAAATGGTTTATTGGACAATTTCCAAAGTACAAAATTTATCATCGCCCTAGCGATAAACATGTATAAAGTAATTTTCACCATCACAATCTATTAGAACAAAAAAACAAACCTTATCTGGATCCAGTGCTACATTTGGTTAATGGCTATATTTTTTATATTTCAACTTCCCTAGACACAGCGGCCATATTACCTTGAAAAAACCTTAATGGCCCTTAGTCCCTAATCAGATTTCCCAAAATTTGGCCCGATCATTTCAGTAGTTCTGTGGAAGTCATTCTTATGAAGATTAGGTCATTCAAGATGGCTGCCAGATGAATCAAGCCATCATGTTCTCTGGTTTAGGATATGCCATAGATGAGGCTTCATGAGTTTCAAATACATCAAACAAGTGGTTTTGGAGATTTTTAACCATGTTTCTAAAAATAGTGCAAAATCCACGATGGCCATCACCAAATGGAAAAATCAGCTTCATTTGAATAGCCTTATGTCTTTATCACCATAAGGACGATTCCTCACAAATTTGCTTGTTACACGTTCTGAAACCTACCACCCTAGTATCCTTCCAGCCAACTCTGGTCGGAATTCCCCAAGCAGTTAATGAGTAGCATTTCAAATGGTTTCCTGCCATTTTTCGGAAAATTCAAGCTCGCCACCGAAACAAGAACCCAAGGGCCTGTTAAGTTCACCTGGGCCATTGGCATTTGAACCATTTGCATTTAAACAGCCATGATGGATAATTTCCACAATATCCAAGATGACCACCAAAGAAATTGACCAATCAAAATTCTAATTTGACTTCTTGAAGCCTATAGTTCCACCAAAGTTTGGTTGTAATCTAGCCATTGATTAAGTAGTAGTAGTAGTAGTAGTAGTAGTAGTAGTAGTAGTAGTAGTAGTAGCGATTTAAACGCTGCTGAAAGATGTTTGGAAAATCCAAGATGCCTGCCAAAAAACTCTACCAACTCTTGAAGTCGATCACCATAGGGTCATTCCAACCAAGTTTCATTTAAATCGGGACACTTATTAGGGAATAGTAGCGTTTTAAAGGATTTCTGGAAATTTCAAGATGGCCGACAAAGAAACTGACCAATCAAAATTCTGTATACATGTTCTGAAGCCTAGCCCTATAGGGTCCTTCCAGCCCAATCAAGATGAAATCCACCAAGCAACAATGAAGAGTAGCGTTTTGACAATTTCCGGAATTTTTTTCAAAGAATCTAAGATTTTCACCTTAAAGATTGATCATTTAAAATTCGGAAGAGAGGTTCTGGAGTCTACCACAATAGGGCCCACGCCAAATTTGGTTGAAGTATGGCAATCAACTAAGGAGAAGTAGCGTTTTGAAAATTTCTAGTAAATTGTCATAAAATCTCAGATTTCACTCCAAAAATTGATCAATCAAAATTCTGAAAAGAAGTTCTAGGCCTACAACAATAGAATTCATCTAGTCAAATTTGGTTGAATTATGTCAAGCAAATAAGGAGTAGTATTTTGACAATTTCTGGTAAATTTTATCATAAAAACTAAGATTTTCATCCAAAAAATTGAGCAATCAAAATTCTGAATATAAGATCTGGAGGGTACCAGCCTAGGATCCTTCCAGCCAAATTTGGTTGATATTCAGTCAAACCGCTAAGAAGCGGTTTGATGGATGATGGACAGACAGATGAGAGATGAACGCCATGGCATGAGCTAAAAATTTACCGATCAAAATTCTGTATATAAGTTCTGAAACATACCACTATACGGTCCTTCCAGCCGAATTTGCTTGAAATCGGTCAAGTGGTTAATGAAGAGTACACTTTTAATCAATTTCAATAAATTTTCGGAAAATCCAAGATGGCCACCAGAATAATTGATCAATCAAAATTCTCAATAGACTTGTTGAGGCCTATCGGGATAGAATTAGCCCACCCAAGTTTCGTTGAAATCGGGCCATTCATATTAGAAGAGCAGAATTTTAAATGATTTCCTGGAAATTTGTCCAGAAAATCCAAGATGACCACCAGAAAAATTTACCAATTAAAATTCTGAACAGAAGTTCTGGTGACTGCCGCAACAGGATCCTTTCAAGCAACTTTTGTTGAAATTAGTCAAAAAATAAGGGGGTTGGCATTTGTCGGATGGATGAATGACGGACATCCACGTTCGAGCCAGGTTAGCTAATAACAGATGTGATGTCAGCTAAGTAAATAACACATACACATACGCACACATGCACGCGCGCACACACACACACACACACACAGAGGTATTGTCATGCATTATCAAGATCATATTAACATACCTCTACACTCATTTACTCTTAACCCTTTAACTGTTGAAGTTCCAGTTTCTCAATTTTAAAACAGCTATTCAGGAATGATGCTGAATATTTTGAAACTAATATGACTGGAATCTGTCAGTGCCATAGGCTGCAACAGCTCATAGTCACATTTGTTTCCAAATATTCAACAGAATATTAAATTAGACAGAATTTCTGATTTCCGGTTTGTGAGGGTTGGAAGGGTTAATAAGAGAATGAAGCCTTTTCATTGGTTGATGAAACAATGATGTAAGCATACTACTACACTCGCACGTGCACGCACGCACGCGCGCACACACACGCACGCGCGCGATATACATAACATGTTAAAATATTCAAAATCACTCAGGCTAATGCCAACTGGAAGCAAATGTCACTAACAGTTCAATACAATGTCATACTCTATCCAGTAATAATTGAATGAGATTAGCACATAACATATATGTTTCAACATGCCTGCATATCAACAACACAGTTCATCTTACAATTGTGATTCACACGTACACACGCTCATCTTACAATCATAATTCACTTACACACGCTTATCTTACAATTATAATTCACACGTACACACACTCATCTTACAATCATAATTCACGCTTACACACTCATCTTACAATAGTAATTCACACGTACACACACTCACCTTACAATCATAATTCACACGTACACAGACGCACACGCTCCTCTTACAATCATAATTCACATGTACACACACTCATCTTACAATCGTAATTCACACATACCCACACTCATCTTACAATCGTAATTCACACATACACACACTCATCTTACAATCGTAATTCACACATACACACACTCACTCACCTTACAATAGTAATTCACATGTACACACACTCATCTTACAATCATAATTCACACGTACGCACACTCATCTTACAATCATAATTCACGCTTACACACACTCATCTTACAATCATAATTCACACATACACACACTCACACACCCATCTTACAATTGTAATACACACACACACACACACACACACACACACACACACACACACACCACACACACAACACACACAACACACACACACACACATCTTACAATCGTAATTCACACGTACACACACTCACGCATTCATCTTACAATCATAATTCACACTTACACACCATCACCTTACAATTGTAAATCACACGCTCATCACATAGATCAGCAGAACAGCGGATGACTATTTATATAAACAATCAATAACGCTATACAGTAGAAATACACCAAATACTTACTGGCTGAATTCCAGGAAGATGATTGAATCGACCAATCAGAAGCTCCAGATTATAACATATATATAAAATGCATTTATCACAATATAAGTATCAATAAACCTACTCACTGTACTAATTCAGGCATTGATGATTTACTGATGACGGGAGATGAGAGAACTCATCAAATAGCCAGGTATGGGAACACAATGGATTTTAACCTTTTGATGCCTAACATTCCAGATTCTAAATTATAACGCAAATAGACAGGTAAGAAGTTGAATATTTTGAAATTAATTTGACTAGGAGCTGATGTCATATTAATTTTAAAATATTCAACAGCATTCCTATATTATTGTCTTGAAGTTGAAATATTGGGGAATTCATCGATGAAAGGGTTAATGAAACCAAACAATTTTTTAAAATCACATAATCAAAGCTTTCAGCCTATTTCATATGAGCACGATATGATCACATGCGTAATATTCAATGAAAGATTTTGATTGGTTAGATAACGCATAAGAAATATTTTCACTGGTTAGATAATGTGTAATAATCTCACATGCCCGTGACACTGTAGCTGTTTTCTAGCGATGACGACGGCGAAAATGTAAACAAGACGGATTACGTTAAGTTGTTGATCTAAATATTATAATATTATATATATACTACATAATTATGAAATACGTTTGTAAATTTGCATGATAGACGCAGACATTTCAAACGTTGGATTAAAGGTAATTTCAAGTCCAAAATAATGATTTGCTTCTCATTATTCTTTGTGACGCACTGGTCAAAACTCTTAGCAAGCGATACGTACGAGGAATATGAACAGCACAAAATGGTGCATTCAAACAGATGTCAGGGATCAACTTTATATGTCAAAATAAACGAAATCTAGGATTTCTTTTTTCACGAGAGAGTTGATACTTACCTCCCTAATACTTTTGATATTGCTAAATATTGGCTTTCACTCAATAAACACTCAGATTTAAAACAGTTAGGTGCCCCTACTGGGCAGGGAGTCAGAGCGTAGTCCGGCGGATGCCAGCCCCACCTCCGCGCATGCGCAGACTAGCACTTCCTCTGACTAGATTATTGGCTGACACACATGCAACTATTAAGAGCCTGAAGACCGAGCCTCTGTGGGGTGGAGAGGCCGGGTCCGTATCTAGGGAGGTAAGTATCAACTCTCTCGTGAAAAAAGAAATCCTAGATTTCGTTTATTTCACTTCAAGAGTATACTTACCTCCCTAATACTTTTGATATTGCCAGAATTCGAAAGTGAATCTGGCGGGAGGGAGGCGAGGTCAAAAGACCAGCTCATCCCTATACGCTTTTCTGCGTTTAAGGCACTTAAACTTCTGAAACTGTAAGAAAAAACAGTCAGGATTTGACTAACCATCGGATAACATCACCGATGTATGAGAGATGACCGAATGTCATATGCGCTCCCCCCCCCCTCCTTCCTGGGAGGAAGAGTCGACTGACCTCAATGTCCTATACGCTCTCTACGTACAAGTGCCATGTACTACAGGACAGAGACGAAAAAACTCCATTTTCGTAACTCTCAACAATGAACCACACAAATACACAAACCATCACCATATTAATAACGGGTAATCGTGACAATACAATCAACAATGGACAACACATGAACAAGACTGACCTTGTTGAAAATGGCTGCTGACATCATCTTCCCATCGGTAAAGACTGATGCAGGCCCAAAAAAGTGGGTGTTTCCACAAATTAATTGTGATATATATAAGTAATGAGGAAATCACCTCAAAAAATATAAACCGATTTATTTTTTCAAAACCGACAAGGCGAGAGGATTAGAGGTGTCACGGAGATAATGGTCTGTAAAACTTGACTCACAGTGCCACTGAGCCACCGACATAATATCATCCACAGGGACCCCATTAAATAGGGCCGTGGATGTCACTACGCCGCGGACACTGTGAGCCTTGGCCACGTCAACCTGCTTCCCGGTGGCGGATTTATGGCAAAACTGAATGCATTCCACAATCCACCTGGAAATGGTGTCCTTAGAAGCCCTCCCATGGGGTTCAATATATGACAACCATAACGCTGACTGGTCGGTGCGCCATGCCGCCGTACGTTGTTTGTACCGGCGCAGCGCCCGGACGGGACACCATGCTTTAGAATTAGGATCATATCTAGTTAAAGCAGGCAAAATAATAGGTTGACCTGGATATTTCAACGACTGATTTTTAGCCAAGAAATTAATCCTAGGTAGCAGCTTAAGGCCTTCCCCTGAAACCACAAAACGGTCATCCTCGGCTGATAAGGCATGAATCTCACTCCTACGCCTAGCCGAGGCCGCAGCAATTAAAAACACAGTCTTCAGTGTTAATAGTTTCATAGAAATGGAACTAAGTGGTTCAAAAGGCTTATCACCTAGTACTTGAAGCACTAGCGATAAACTCCAAGACGGAATCACAGGAGGATTCCTTGGTCTTAGATTGCCCATGCCTTTAATTAATACATTCAATGTATTTACTTCATCACTTCCCCTCTTAGCCAAGCAAGGAATAACAGACATTAATGCTGACTTATAACCAGCAATAGAGTTAGGCTTGAGGCTATAGGCATCATAGAGGTGACAGAGGAAATCAGCTACTACTTGAATAGATGAATCCATTGGATCAATACATCTTTTTGAGCACCATTCTGCAAATCTGTTGATTTTATAATTATATGCTCTGGAGGTTGACCCCCTCCTGGCTTTGGCCATAAACATGGCTGCTTGCTCAGAAAAGCCCTCCTTAATTCTAGATTCCTTGACAACATCCACGCAGTCAATCTGAACATTGACGGATTGTTGTGAAGGGCCTTGCCCTGGAAGATAATATCGTCCATCAGAGGCAGAGGAACCGGATTGCAGACCAGAAGGTCCAGCAGATCCGTATACCATGATCGGCTTGGCCAATCCGGGGCGATCAGAAGCACTTGGCATTCCTCTTGTCTGATTTTCTGAAGAATTTTTGGAATCAGGATTGCTGGAGGGAATGCGTATGCATACATTCTCCCCCAGCTGATAGCTAACGCATCTGTTGCGAAAGCGCTTGGATCCGGAATCGGAGAGACGTACGTCGTCATCTTCGCATTCTTCTTCGTTGCGAACAAATCGATGTTGGGTTTCCCCCAATGGTCGAACAGACGATCCGCCACACATTGATTTAGTTGCCATTCCGTGGGTAAAACACTCATCCTTCGGCTCAATGAGTCTGCTAGCAGGTTTAACCTTCCCGGAATATGAACTGCTTTCAAGGTAATCTGGTGATCCAGACACCAACAAAGCAGTTTCCATGTCATCATACAGAGACTGGGCGACTTCGTTCCGCCCTGGCGGTTTATGTAAGTCACAACTGTTGAGTTGTCTGAACGAATAAGAACAATCTTGCCCTGAACTTTCTGTAAGAAATGTTCCAGGCCCAGGACTACTGCTCTTAGCTCCAGTAGATTTATATGTTCCTGTGACTGTTCCAGATTCCAAAGCCCTGATATCGTGGATTCTTCCAGGCAAGCTCCCCAGCCCTCCATCGATGCATCTGTATACACAGTCACCTGAGGGTGGGGAGGGGTTAGCAAAACCCCCGGCAAGAGATTCTCTGTATTCAACCACCATTGCAGGTGGTGAATCAGAGGCGCCAACACTGACACATTCGAGTCCAGCGAACCTGTACTCTGGGTCCATTGTGTCATGAGAAACAACTGGATCGGCCGCCTGCGTAAGGCGGCCTGAGGAATGACTGGTTCCAACGAAACCATCAACCCCAGCATTCTCAAGTAAACCCGTGCCAGGACATGACGACTGTCGCACACTGACTGAATCAACGAGATGAGTATTTGAACTCTCTCCTGAGTAGGATAAACATATCCTGTCTCCAGATCGAAGAACATCCCCAGGTAAACAAACTTCTGGGATGGAGTCAGCTCTGATTTTGGGAAATTGATCATCCAGCCCAAGTCTGTGAGAATTTTCAAAACAATCTCCAGATTGGCGGACAAACTTTCCCGGGTGTGCGCTTTCAACAGCCAGTCGTCTATGTACGTGTGGACTGCTATGCTTCTCCTGCGGAGGTATGCTGTGATCGCAAGAACCACACGGGTGAAAACCCGAGGAACCGTGGAAATTCCGAAGGGCAACACCCTGAATTCCCACTGTCTGCCCTGGAATGCAAATCTCAGGAAGCGACAGAAACTCCTGTGGATGGGGATGTGGAAATAAGCGTCCTTCAAATCTATCGACGCCGTCCACATCCCCCTCTCCAACCCCGCCAACACCGAGCGCACCGTTTCCATCTTGAAACTGGGCGTCTCGATGAACTTGTTCAATGGCTTGAGGTTGAGAATCGGTCTCCACCCACCGGTGCGTTTTGTTACCAAGAACAGGGTTGAATAGAAGCCCGGACACCTTTGTGCCGGCTGAATAGCTCCTTTTTGTACGAGGGAATTTATCTCCTCCTCGATACACAACCTTTGATCTGGATCTCTCGGAATGGGAGTCCAGACTGGCACCAGAGACAGTCGCGACGGCGGGCCTGTCATCCACTCTGGATGATACCCCACGGAAAGCCATCGCAAGACTAAACGGTCCTGAGTTAACCGTTCCCACTCTTGCATGTGGTCGGCTAGCCGGCCTCCCACCGGTCCACCTAGGGACCGCGGTGGACACAAGGCATGCAAGAGCGGCACTGTCTCCGTCGCCATACACACCGGCGTGGTCCTTACCACGGTAAGCGCCCTGTCAGGAACGATAACCACGCCCAGATCCTCGCGCGACCCGCCCCGCCCCGCGCGCACCTCGGTGCACGGGCGGCTGCCTGGCTGACGGCGGCTGAGGAGCCTGCGCCCCCCTCACTGCTGGCCGAATCGCACGCGGCCGAGGCCGGCGCTGCGACGGCGGCTGGCCTCTGACTTGGCCAGCACCACCTCGAGCCTGCAGGGGACGATACGCAGGGGCCGCGGCGCGAACGTTAGCACGACGCAGCACCTCAAACTGTTCGCGCAGCGCCCTCTGGTTATTCACCAGGGTGACCGTCTCCTGGAGGTGGCGACATCCCTCACCACCAAAAAGACCAGGACCCGTCATAGGCGTACGGAGTAGCCTATTATACAGGTCCTGAGACGGGCACAGATTGTCCAGGGCAAATGTGCGTCTTGCCCGGACACTCCTGGTCACCGCCCGCGTCATACAGTCCAGCGCCAGGTTAATACCATCCTGGATGGTTCGCTGGACCGCGAGCGGGCCTGGCTGGCGCGATGCGGATGCCGTTACTACCCCCTGTAACAGCTGGGAGACGTGGGACAGAGCGGCAATCGAAGCCCTCCCACTCTCCTCCGCATCACGCAACGCGGTATTCGCCGAACGCAACGCGTTCGCGCACAAGACCCCCGCGTCAGAACGGGAGCCTGGCCGCGTATCCTCACCCAAAGCCGCGCGGTCATCCACGCTGGGCTTGGGTACCACACCGTACCGCTGGTAGTCCAGGGGCACGATGCGACAACGCCTGGCCACCTCGCGAGGGGCCTTCGCGAGACGTCCACTCGTGTTAATGGACGACTCCGCCGCCTTGAACATGTCAACGACATGCTCCGCCAGCGGCAGAGAAGGCATAGCGTTAGCAGTTGGTTTCCCAGCTAACCACGGCGTGTGAACACGGTGGCTAGCCGACTGCTCCACGGGCAGATCAGGCCTAACGCTCACCAACCACTGGCAAGCGTCATACCAATCCTCCTCCGTGGCTAACTGCGAGCGCTCTACAAGACGGGGTCCTTCGTCTTCCTCCTGAGCGCAAGCAGTAGAGCTTGACGGCGGGTACGCTGATACACCTGGCAAGCCAGGGAAAACATGCGGGCCTGACAGCACCGGCATGAGAATATCACTGGTTTGACCAGGAGCAGGCACCGCGGTAGAGCGCGGGGTATATATAGCCCCACCACGGGCCCGGCCAGCACCAGCTACACTCTCGGCAAGCCGAGGTATGCGGTACCGCTGGCCATCAGCAGCGCCCTGGGCCACCACCTGAACCGCGGACCTTACTCCAGGGTGAGTAATACCGTGGAAAAAAGCGCCTGTATTCCCCGCGAGGGGTGCACAAACGTCTTCATCCATGTCCACGTCGTCAGACGGCGACCCTAGCAGGTAATCCTCATCACCCTGGTCAGAAAGATTAGACCCCGGGTCAGCAAAGAGAGCTAACCCGGGCTGACCAGGAACGGTGCCATAGGAGGTACTGGCCACCGCGGCGTGCGGATACCCCTGGACTGATAAGCAGCCCGCGGGTTCCAGCGACAACCGTCCACGGTCCCCTATCGGCGCGGCAATAAGCCTGCTGCCAGGGTCGTGGAACGCCCCCTCTAATGGGGCCACCTCTGAATCGGCGGACAACGGAAGCGGACTAAGGAAAATCGATCCAGAGGCGGGGATTACCTGCTCCGAAGCCGATGATGAGGACAATAAAGGATCTGGTCCAGGAAGCATGCCACGAAGCAACCCTGGAACCAAATCTTTTATTGTCCTCTTCATCTCTCCCAACATCTCGGTCCGGAAGGTCTCCATATCCACCGCGGACGAGACCTTCCCCTTACCCTTCCTACTTACAACCTCTCGTTTCCGCTTCTTCTTCTTCTCCTCCTCTACCACCTTGTCCGTCGCCTGTAAGCAGCACAAGAATTCGGACATTAACTCGCCCCCCCAGTGCTTACATATGTCACAATTAATCAATGGACCACAAGGGCTACATCGATAACACAGATGCGGCCAGAACTTTACATGCATAAAACGTCCACAGGACGCGCAACCCGGTCCCTGAAACAAGGCAAAGGACAAGGAGTATGAGCAACTAGTTAAGCTTAGAAACTCAATCCAACTCAAAGAGAAGGAAAACGATCATAAAGATCAATATACATCAAAAACCAGCATAGCGCTTGAATTGCTAATAAATACATAGCCAGCTGATTATGACGTCATTAATCCCGTGACAGGAAAAATTCGATCCCAACAAAACATCCAAGTGCAAGGACGAATTGTATGCTGAATGTATAAGTTGACTACACAACCATCAGATACATATAGATAACTCTTTTCTGGCAAAAATGTTAATTATCTCCCTTTGTTTGTTTACAATAATTAACATCACCACATTATCAATAACTAGATACCTGACACTTTGTATAGACAAACCATCCAACGTGACGAACCGGAAAACTCCACCATCTGCACGCCTCTTAACTCTCTCCACCTCAAGGGGAAGGAATTGGATCAAGAGGGCAAAGTGAGAAGACCTTTATACCAGGCCTCCAACTCACTGGACATAATTTTTTCATTTGGTTAGATAACCTAACAGTGTTAGTAGGAAATGGAACCATGGTGGAGAGAAAACTAACTCTCTGCAACTGTGACGTCACAACCTAGCGTCATACAGACCTGTGGACAGAAACAGAAAGAGAAATTAGTCCTAGGTAGCACCGAGTTGACCTAAACCAACTAACTAAGGCGCTTATCACGGTAAACGCGAGTCCCGGAAACACAATACACCGGGAAGAAAACTCGCTAATTTTACTAGAAGTCACCTGATTTAAAGGTCCAACGTCCTCCTGTGGCGAAGTGTATCCTCCCGCCATCCAAATCAGGTCTTATCACTTCCAAAATAACACCAATAAAAACGTTAAAGAGCAAGAAAAGCTTATGACTCAAAAAACATGTGTGTTCTCTTTGCCAATAATCTAGCAAAGAGGAAGTGCTAGTCTGCGCATGCGCGGAGGTGGGGCTGGCATCCGCCGGACTACGCTCTGACTCCCTGCCCAGTAGGGGCACCTAACTGTTTTAAATCTGAGTGTTTATTGAGTGAAAGCCAATATTTAGCAATATCAAAAGTATTAGGGAGGTAAGTATACTCTTGAAGTGAAATCTCAGTTTATATCATAAATACAATAAAAAACTAGGTTCCAATGGACCTTTCCAGTCTTTAGCTATGCCCCGCTCATCTCTAGCTACGCTCCACCCACACTGCACGTATGTAGGGATTGATCGATCTCTGAACTCCCTGACTATTAATTTCCAGAAAACTATACAGATAAGCTGTTAAGTATTTTGAAACTAATTTGACTGGGTGTTGTTGCTGCCTAGTTAAATTAGTTTCAAAATATTCACCAGAATGTTTATTAAATGGTAAAGACATACAATTCGTACGTGTCAGATTATTAAGCGCTAAAGAGTCTATTTCGAATCATTCATGACATCATAATTACGACGTCATCCTACACGTCACATAGTTTATTATCACGTCATATGATGGATGGATAAACTTGGAAAGGTCTATTATATATTATCAACCTCGTAAAAAATTATCAGATCGCACTGGCTAAAGCTTGTGAAGTGTGACAATTTTCATCTCGGCTGATAACAGTGATATTAAACGGCACCTCGTTTCAGAAACTCCATACATGAAACAAAAAACAGCATGAAATAAACATGGACCAATAACTTGTAATCATTAAAAATTGATTCATTATATCATATTTTAATTTCATGACATCATCTTTATCTATCCACACATTGTTATTACTGTGCAATAGAGATAGTATTGACCAGTGATTGGAACATTATAACATACACTGCAGCTTAGAAATAACGTGTTGTTTTCCAAAACAATATAAAATGTACTGCTCAATATTTTGAATGTAATTGGATTGGAAGCCATTGCTGTCTAAAGCAACAGAACATTTCGTACCTCATATTCAAAATTGTACTAATAACATGTTTCTCTTTTTGATTTGGAAATATTTTAACTTATTTATGAGCTGTACTGTTGCTCTAATTCTAACAGGTGTAGATTTCACATGACAAGCTAGTAAATTAACATCAAGTAGGTTTTTGTCAATGAGTCATGATATATCTTTAGATATAAACTAATACATATTTCATGGTATTCTCTTCAGAGGTTTGCACATTTTCTTTGGTTAATTATGTGTAGTGATATTAGTAAAGCAATGAAATTCTGACAAGGCTTTATTTCAAAGAAAAGATAAAATAAGATATGATAAATTACAATTGATAAGCCACTCATCACATAGAACACTGACAGCTCAAAGACTCACTAAAGTTGATGAGCAAGATATTAGTTGAACACAGCCACTTAAAAAATATTACAATTGATAAGCAAGATATTAGATAGAGCCCGTCCACTTCAGACATATTACAGTGTATAAGTAGGTTAAGACATAGAACTCATCCACTTCAGACATATTACAGTGTATAAGTAGGTTAAGACATAGAACTCATCCACTTCAGACATATTACAGTGTATAAGTAGGTTATGACATAGAACTCATCCACTTCAGACATATTACAGTGTATAAGTAGGTTAAGACATAGAACTCATCCACTTCAGACATATTACAGTGTATAAGTAGGTTATGACATAGAACTCATCCACTTCAGACATATTACAGTGTATAAGTAGGTTATGACATAGAACTCATCCACTTCAGACATATTACAGTGTATAAGTAGGTTATGACATAGAACCCATCCAGTTCAGACTCCTCCAGTTATATGACATTTATTCTGAACCTCATATGTAACTTACCTTGCATTCCACGGGTGTTGGAATCAACAGATTAACAACTTCTCATTTCTAATTCATTCATAGTGCGTTAACAGGAGTATTTCATATCCGGCAAGAATGACCTTCAAGATTATAAACAGACCATGCTAACATGACCATGGCCGGAAAAACAGATTTGATAAGATATGCAATGTAGGATAGTGTTATATACGTGATTGCGCATGTGCGTGCATGCATATATTGTAATGAAGAATATATAATGCTTATCTAGTAGTATAAGTCTATCCTTTGAACATGAATCTTAATGTGAGTTGGGGGGGGGGGGAGATAATTGTTCTCACAACCGTGATATTACAAGATTAGTTTTCTGTCTATATCTGGTTACTCTATGAAGTGTTTAGCTACAGTAAGATACATAAACTAATGTTTACAGCGGAATGCTAAAAATTTGAATACTAAATAAGTTACAAAAACTACCTCCCTTATCTAATTCTTGTAGAAATATAAAAGCCCTATATTAAGCTTCCTAGAGAAAGCTACATAATGGATTCATTCTCTTGGTCTGCTTATCTGGTGAGAAGCGGTCTCTCAGTGTTTCATTGAGCAATGTCATTGAGACACCTTGTCTCAGGAGAGTAAAATACTGAGCTTAACTGTCCGGCTGCTGCAAGCCATAACACTGGACTTGCGGAATATTTTGAAAACAATTTGACTGAGAGTTGTTGGTGGCTAAGCCACCATCAACTTTCAGTGAAATTGTCTTCAAAATATTCAGCATATCCAGAGTTAAATCCCATGGAAAATATAGTCTGCAGAGAATTCAGCAGACAACCGGTTACTGTAAATGTTATAGCAAGAGACAGCAACATCTAATTGTAATGCACGAATAACTATCAGAATAATGTAACATGCACTGTCTTGGCCAGCAATAAAATACAATGATAATATCCTAAGTAAGAATTCGTCATAACTCATCCAGGTTTCTCCATTTTTCTTCATCTTCGCGTCTAGCATCCGGGCGTAGCTGATTACGCATGCCGCCCAGAACATTTGATGTAGCAGCTGATGCTATGATGACTGGCTGAATGATAGTAGGTGGGATCTGACGTAATACTCCGCCCACGGCTCCAGTCAATCCTTTCTGCTCATGTTCATGTGCTGCCACACGTGCAATGTTCTGTGCAGTGCCAGTGATGCCCTACAGGAAGGAAGAGAACTTATATTAACCTTGCTTTTACATCATTGATACTATATGTCAGAAATGCTATCTGTGACACATCAGTATCGTGTTTATACTTTTCAAAACACGTTGGCAGCAACAAATTCACTCAGACTTTTCAAAACATCAAGCAGATTTCACATTTTACTCGTTTGGAACTGAGTATCTGACATGTCTGTCTTCCAAAGCTCTATATCGTGTCAGTATCTCCACGGTAACACACTGTCCTTGCAATATCTGTATAAAGCTCCAATTATCATCAGACTAACACACCAGAATTGTATTAGCTGAAACCCACGATTTCAAACTATTTTCAGAATAGCCACAAACTACTGCATATTAATCGGTAACGGTTTCCCGTGAAATTAGTTTCAACGTATCCCGCAGAATATTTCTTACATCAACAGGAATTTGTTGTTTCTGGTGTGTGAGCGTTAACTAACCCTTTAACACTCATATCAGGAAAAAACGGCTTCTGCAGTGGTCTTAAGAAATGTCCATACATTTCCAGACAAAGAGAACACTATTTTTGAAAATTTACCACAGTCATTCCAGCGGTAAATTTTCAAAATTAGCATTCTTTGGATCTGCAAATAGACTTTTTCTTAGAGAAAATTGAAATTTTCGGGAAGAAATTTAAGGACTATAGTGTTAAAGAACAATAAGGCAAAGCAAACTCATAACAGGTAGCTATAAGAAAGATTACAGCACAGGGCTGATGATAATGCAATCACACGTTACACACAGATTCCTCAGTTAATCATCTTATCAATATTCAGTGTTTGTCACAACAGTCATGACATTAACACTTTGAACTCAGAAGTCACAGAATCATAATTTTAAAATGAGCATACAGTTAAGCTGTTGAGTATTTTGAAACTAATTTGACAGGAACCTGTTAGGCAGCAACACCTCCCAGTCAAATTAGTTTCAAATACACAAAAGAATATTTTAAAAATCGTCAAGTATTTTGGCGTTTCAGGTTTAAAGGGTTAATATTCGTTGTTCTTTATTTGACATCACATCTCTAATGTTCCTATTTGACGTCACATTTCTAATGTTTTTTATTTGACATCACATTTCTAATCTTCTTTATTTGACGTCACATTTCTAATGTTCCTATTTTACGTCACATCTCTAATGTTCCTATTTGACGTCACATTTCTAATGTTCTTATTTGACATCACATTTCTAATGTTCGTTATTTGACGTCACATTTCTAATGTTCCTATTTGACGTCACATCTCTAATGTTCCTATTTGACGTCACATTTCTAATGTTCTTATTTGACATTACATTTCTAATGTTCTTATTTGACATCACATTTCTAATGTTCGTTATTTGACGTCACATTTCTAATGTTCTTTATTTGACGTCACATTTCTAATGTTCTTATTTGACGTCACATTTCTAATGTTCTTATTTGACGTCACATTTCTAATGTTCTTATTTGACGTCATATATCTAATGTTCTTTATTTGACGTCACATTTCTAATGTTCGTTATTTGATGTCACATTTCTAATGTTCTTTATTTGACGTCACATTCCTAATGGTCTTTATTTGACGTCACATTCCTAATGGTCTTTATTTGACGTCACATTTCTAATGTTCTTTATTTGACGTCACATTTCTAAAAGCATTATCTGATTGTGATCACAACATCTCCCACAAGACAATGAGGAGACTGAGGAGACATGATAAATGCTCCAGAAATGCTAACCTTAAACTTAATGTTGTGTTAGCTTCGGCTAATCTTTTCTTATTCACAAAAATAGTACTGTTGCTGTTTACAAAATAGTATCTCCTTCTAGGAATTCTGATAACATGCATATGCACTATAGCTGCAATGCATGCAGTTATGTAAAGCATTTGACCGACACACAGATGGATGGATGGATGGATGGATTCTCAGACTGATGGATGGATGCTCAGACTGATGGATGGACAAACAGACACTTATATTAACTGTGAGTTGCAGCTTTAAAGATAAGTAAATAATTATTTTTACATTCAGTAATTTGAAGATAGATGTAATGCATCTAATATTGATACCTCTTTAATAACAACATATGCATTAGCGACTCCCTCACGCAGATCTGCGGGCTGCAGGGTGCGACGGATTTTGTTCTGTAATTGTTGGTACTGTGTCTGCTGATGACGAACACTCGGCCCAGGTGATACCATGTCATATGTTAGTTCTGCAAACACCTGAAAACAGCCACAACAATCACTCATGTACATAATTAATCCTGAATAACACTGGCATCTAGGGGCTAAAGGGAGAATACTCTCATGGAGTGCCATTGGTAAAATATGTGTCAGCCTCGGCCGATACAATCTGGAGTGAATCAGCGAGCCTCAGCTTCTGTACGCATAAAAGGGTTGAAGTGGACTACTGGTATGACATACCTGAACAAGTTGAACCACCCTGTTGGTTAGCTCAAGGATAGCTATTGCAGTGGATGTTGTGAAAGATGTGGCTCCTCGCTGGATCCCTCGTACGATCCTGCCATCTTTGCGATACTGCTCTACAGGAAGCCAAAACAGGTCACGAATACCTTGAACTGGAGAGAGACAAATAACATTGAATATACAAGTTACCAGGTGACCTATGCATATAATGGAGGGATATAATCTGTTACTCATATAAATGATGTCATTAATAAACACGAGTTTTAGTGAAACTCAATATACACCCACAATAAAGCCATTTGTTAAGGTACAGTGCTACTTGAACAAATTTTTAGCTTCGGAAATATGACTTGGCCACAAAGATTTGGTCAAATTTTAGTCTTTCTAGGTGGTAAATCTTTGGAATATTGATGGATTTTGACGAAACGAAATCATAACACTTGCTGGGGAAAAAATTGCGAGCTAACTTAAAAACTTTCCAAGATATGGCGAGGACACAAACACTGATGAATATTAGTCTTTCAAGGGAGATAATTTTGGGAAATATAGATAGATTTTGCCAAAACAAAATCATGACACATCGTCTATCCCTAATGTATTTTGCTAAACCTAAAATTACGAGTGTAGGCTAAAAATGTTCCGAGATGTGGCCAGGACACAAAAATTCTGACAAATTTTAGTTTTTCAAGGAAGATAATGCTGGCGAATAAGGACAGATCTTGCCGAAATGAAATAGATGGCAGACAGATGGATGGTGGACGGCATCACATAACACGAACACACTTCGTGGTGTAGTTAATCCGTAAGAATCAACCCTTATTGTAAGATCTTATTGGTGTAGTTAATGCATAAGAATCAACCCTTATTGTAAGATCTTATTGGTGTAGTTAATGCATAAGAATTACCCCTTATTGTAAGATCTTATTGGTGGTGTTAATGCATAAGAATCAACCCTTATTGTAAGATCTTATTGGTGTAGTTAATGCATAAGAATCAACCCTTATTGTAAGATCTTATTGGTGTAGTTAATGCATAAGAATCAACCCTTATTGTAAGATCTTATTGGTGGTGTTAATGCGAAAGAATCAACCCTTATTGTAAGATCTTATTGGTGTAGTTAACGCATAAGAATCAACCCTTATTGTAAGATCTTATTGGTGGTGTTAATGCATAAGAATCAACCCTTATTGTAAGATCTTATTGGTGGTGTTAATGCATAAGAATTAACCCTTATTGTAAGATCTTATTGGTGGTGTTAATGCATAAGAATCAAACCTTATTGTAAGATCTTATTGGTGTAGTTAATGCATAAGAATCAACCATTATTGTAAGATCTTATTGATGTTAATGCATAAGAATTAACCCTTATTGTAAGATCGTATTGGTGTTAATGCGTAAGAATCAACCCTTATTGTGAGATCTTATTGGTGCAGTTAATGCATAAGAATCAACCATTATTGTAAGAGCTTATTGGTGGTGTTAATGCATAAGAATTAACCCTTATTGTAAGATCTTATTGGTGGTGTTAATGCATAAGAATCAACCCTTATCGTGAGATCTTATTGGTGTAGTTAATGCATAAGAATCAACCATTATTGTAAGAGCTTATTGGTGGTGTTAATGCATAAGAATCAACCCTTATTGTAAGATCTTATTGGTGTTAATGCATAAGAATTAACCCTTATTGTAAGATCGTATTGGTGTTAATGCGTAAGAATCAACCCTTATTGTAAGATCTTATTGGTGCAGTTAATGCATAAGAATCAACCATTATTGTAAGAGCTTATTGGTGGTGTTAATGCATAAGAATTAACCCTTATTGTAAGATCTTATTGGTGTAGTTAATGCATAAGAATCAACCCTTATTGTAAGATCTTATTGGTGTTAATGCATAAGAATTAACACTTATTGTAAGATCGTATTGGTGTTAATGCGTAAGAATCAACCCTTATTGTGAGATCTTATTGGTGCAGTTAATGCATAAGAATCAACCATTATTGTAAGATCTTATTGGTGTAGTTAATGCATAAGAATTAACCCTTATTGTAAGATCTTATTGGTGTAGTTAATGCATAAGAATCAACCCTTATTGTAAGATCTTATTGGTGTTAATGCATAAGAATTAACCCTTATTGTAAGATCGCATTGGTGTTAATGCATAAGAATCAACCATTATTGTAAGATCTTATTGGTGTTAATGCATAAGAATTAACCCTTATTGTAAGATCGTATTGGTGTTAATGCGTAAGAATCAACCCTTATTGTGAGATCTTATTGGTGCAGTTAATGCATAAGAATCAACCATTATTGTAAGAGCTTATTGGTGGTGTTAATGCATAAGAATTAACCCTTATTGTAAGATCTTATTGGTGGTGTTAATGCATAAGAATCAACCCTTATCGTGAGATCTTATTGGTGTAGTTAATGCATAAGAATCAACCATTATTGTAAGAGCTTATTGGTGGTGTTAATGCATAAGAATCAACCCTTATTGTAAGATCTTATTGGTGTTAATGCATAAGAATTAACCCTTATTGTAAGATCGTATTGGTGTTAATGCGTAAGAATCAACCCTTATTGTAAGATCTTATTGGTGTAGTTAATGCATAAGAATCAACCATTATTGTAAGAGCTTATTGGTGGTGTTAATGCATAAGAATCAACCCTTATTGTAAGATCTTATTGGTGTTAATGCATAAGAATTAACCCTTATTGTAAGATCGTATTGGTGTTAATGCGTAAGAATCAACCCTTATTGTGAGATCTTATTGGTGCAGTTAATGCATAAGAATCAACCATTATTGTAAGATCTTATTGGTGGTGTTAATGCATAAGAATTAACCCTTATTGTAAGATCTTATTGGTGTAGTTAATGCATAAGAATCAACCCTTATTGTAAGATCTTATTGGTGTTAATGCATAAGAATTAACCCTTATTGTAAGATCGTATTGGTGTTAATGCGTAAGAATCAACCCTTATTGTAAGATCTTATTGGTGTAGTTAATGCATAAGAATCAACCCTTATTGTAAGATCTTATTGGTGGTGTTAATGCATAAGAATCAACCCTTATTGTAAGATCTTATTGGTGGTGTTAATGCATAAGAATTAACCCTTATTGTAAGATCTTATTGGTGTAGTTAATGCATAAGAATTAACCCTTATTGTAAGATCGTATTGGTGTTAATGCGTAAGAATCAACCCTTATTGTGAGATCTTATTGGTGCAGTTAATGCATAAGTATCAACCATTATTGTAAGATCTTATTGGTGTAGTTAATGCATAAGAATTAACCATTTTTGTAAGATCTTATTGGTGTTAATGCATAAGAATTAACCCTTATTGTAAGATCGCATTGGTGTTAATGTGTAAGAATTAACCCTTATTGTGAGATCTTATTTGTGCAGTTAATGCATAAGAATCAACCCTTATTGTAAGAGCTTAGTGGTGTATCTTAAGCATAAGAATTACCGTACTTTCGTGTCTATATTGCTCACTAATAGATAACACGCAGGGCAAAATTTGACAAAATATGAGCCAAAAAAGCCTTATACAGGTATATAACACGCAGTCATAGTTCAGAAAGATTGCAAAACATTTTTCCGACGAACGAAAATTGGTTCCGTAAAACGCTCATTAGTAACCGCGGCTTCTAATAGGACAAGGGCTGTAAATTCTTTGAATCCAAACCTCTGAGAAAGGGTGGCGACTTCTATTAGGTATATTTCAAGAAAAAATTGGGGAAAAAATGATACAAAAAATACCACGAAATTAGAACATTTAAAATATTTCACGCTAAAAATTCTTACCAGCCTTAATGTATACCTTATATCCATCATCGCGGAAGTGAAATTAGTAATTGGGACTGCCTAAATATTGCGTATATTTTAATAAACATTGTATATTTCATCA
This sequence comes from Chaetoderma sp. LZ-2023a, assembly GCA_034401795.1. Classification (NCBI taxonomy): domain Eukaryota; kingdom Metazoa; phylum Mollusca; class Caudofoveata; order Chaetodermatida; family Chaetodermatidae; genus Chaetoderma; species Chaetoderma sp. LZ-2023a. Next base: position 30,179,320 of record CM067373.1, on the reverse strand, counting down.
AAATTAATCCAAAGTTTCACATAAAATGGCGTCACGAAAAAATAGAAATCACAGGATGTATGAGGCTATAGGATGAGTTTAGGCTGTTACCCGAGTAGCGCGAAGAGGCTAATAGTAGTACCCGGTTAGAGACTTGTGCAATCCACAAATAGGAGGGCAGCTTCGAGTAGCTATGAGAGTGACGGCATAAACTCGTCCTATAGCTGATTAATACAGCGATTAATACTCGGTAGAATGTAATGTAACCAAGTCGGCCGGGACAAAATCGCCCAATGAACACAAATTTCGCCAGTAAATATATTGCCGAATACATTTACTGATTAGGTAATAGTAAATTTATTGATCAAATTGTTTTAAAAACATTATCTTCTGTATATATTTATTATTAATTTGCGATATTGGCATTTGCGACGTTGCAAAATCTGTTTTTATTGGGAGGTCTCCTTCTAGTCCAAATAAAGTTCAGTGGAATGCCTCCAATCACAAAAGAGCTTTAATGTGGTCATCCAACTTAAGAAGGGATCTAACCTCATTTTATTTCTTACACTGCTTTGGGTCATCTTAGGTTGGTTTATGACAATACATGTACAATGATTTGTCAGTTTGAGTTTTATTTCATCATTTAAGAATCATACACATAAGATTCACAAATATTACATAGAATAGAATTATTACACACAATGTAGCCCACAATATTGGTTATTGCAATACGGCAGGCAAGAGGAAATAGCGGTTTCCCTTTGATATATCGCATTTTTTGGCTTAACTGTACATCAGGGTGGCCGTTCTGACCCAAAATTCTGAGCCCAAAAATGTGATAAAAGTTTATACTAATGCATAATACGCACCTCCCTTCTGGCCTGGAGCAAAATGAGGAAAAAAATGCGCAACATAGACACGAAAGTAAGGTACCCCTTTATTGTAAGATCTTATTGCTGGCGTTAATGCTTTAGGCCGCAAATTTATTCATGAAAATTTAAATTTCTCATAGAAAATGTCAACTTGCGGAACAAGAGAAGTCTATTTTTGAAAATTTACCACAGGAATGACTGGTTTGAAAATCAGTGGTAAATTTTCTTAAATAACCTTCTCTTGGTCTGCAAATGGAGATCTCTCAAGACCCATGCAGAATCCATTTTGCACCAGCTTGACTGATGAAGGGCTACAGAATTTCAAGCCAAAGTTCGACATCAATCATGCAACAAGGGAAGACTGTCTGTAGACAATGATAACATGTATGTACTGTAGTTATATGCCTCACTTAACGTGCAACAAAGCTATTCATACCAATTTGTACAAATGAGTGCATTGGTCCAACTCCGCCTAGAATACTCGGCAATTGATTCTTTTTAATGTCCGAGAGCCAATCATTAACAGCATAAGCGATAAGGCGATCAGTGCCAAGCAGGCTGAAATATTACATAAAGATAACCATTACATTTATAGAGATAATAGTCATGTATGTTCACAATAAATTCTACAGTCACATCTGAATCTTCAACAAGTTCAAAGCAGTAAAAGTATCCTAATTAAATAATTGCAATTTATCATATTCGAAATTACATTTTTAGACTTGAAAACTAAGACTATACTAAATATTTAATAGAAATATGCTGAAATCATATTTTAAGACATATTACTTTGCAGACAGTCTAAATTGTATTTAAATAATAATTAAGAAAGATTTCATCACATCCATCAAGATTTAAAATAAACAGCTAGCATATACGTAGTTAAGACTTACCCGTGTCGATAGTTAACCCTTTTCAGCTTGAGCTCTGAGCAGTTCAGCTGCGCAAGTCCTGCCAGTAATCCTGCCAGGGTGCCCTTTAACACAAGATGTAAAATAGACAAGCGAATCAACCCATTTACAGTCAGGATTGGTCCAGAAAATCTACATATTTGATTAGTGAGTTGCGGGCCAAGAGAAGACTATTTTTGAAACTTTACCACTGGAATTGCTGGATCGATTATTGAGCCAGGGATTCAAGTGATAGATTTTAAAAAACAAACTGTAAATCGATCGCGTGATCGATGGAGAAGCCGTTGTAGATTGGCTTGATCATTAAAATATTATCTACCATTTAGTTTTTCACACCTCGGAAAGAAACCTCATTCGTAATATGAAAACTACTTATCATGGGTACTGAATAGTGTGAGATTCAGCAGTAACAGGGTTAATTAGTGCTCAAGTATATAATACTCTACCTGTAATGCTGGCCATCAATGAATTCCCCATATCCCATTTTCAAGGCATCCCTACAAGAAAACTGTTGAATATTTTGAAGTTAATTTGACTGGAAGCAGTTGCTGCCTAAGGCAGCAATGGCTTCCAGTCAAATTAATTCCAAAATATTTAACAGAATAAGTTTTATATCATCGAGAATTACGTTTTTCATGGATTTGACATTTAGAGGGTTAAAGCTGGATGTACAGCGGCGTTAACTAGGTAAACATGTGCAGGATAAATCTGCTCATTGTTGTCAGGTAAGAGGGCTGATCACACTATTAACCCCTTCAAGCTGGCCAAAACTAACTTTTGGGGTGGTCTTCCCGAATGTCCATTTGCTAAACCAAAAGAGGACTTTTGAAAATTTACCACTGCAATGCATTTCAGTTGTAAATTTTTTTAATAGTCTTTTCTTGGCCTGCAAATTGATATTCATTAAAGATCAGAAACAGGAATTAGATTTTAACCACAGACACAAAATATACCCATTTTTATCATATTTTATAAATTAAAACAAAGTTTTCAGACTTTCACAAACATTATCATGGTTAAAATTTCAGTTAAAGTCGTGAATTTTAACACGGCATAAAATTCAGGTTATGACGTCATCGCGTGAATGAACGACCATGTGGATTCAAATTATGCCACATGTTTTCAGATTAGAAGAAACTGGTGTGTAATAGATTTACGAATCCCGACATGAGCTCAGATTCAAGTTCTAGTTTAACATACACTAAATGAAATCTTTTTTCACGAGAGTTGTTATACTTACCTCCCTAACACTCTATGATATTTCCTAAATATCGACCTTGACTCAATAACCCCAGATTAAAAAAGATAGGTGCTCTTAATGGGCAGGTAGACAGGTGATGCCAGCCCCACCCTCGCACATGCGCAGACTGTCACTGCCTCAGCTTGACTATTGGCCGACACATGCAACTTAAAAGCCTGAAGACCGAGCCTCTGTGGGGCAGAGAGGCCGGGTCCGTGTTAGGGAGGTAAGTATAACAACTCTCTTGTGAAAAAAGAAATCTGTGATCTCGTTTATTTCACTTCAAGAGATATACTTAACTCCCTAACGCTATGATATTGCCAGAATTCGTAAGAGAATTTGGCGGGAGGGAAGCGAAGTCAAAAGACCAGATCATCCCTTGCGTGTTTTGCGCATGAAGCACTAACATCTGAAATTGTGTGACACACACAATCAAGCAATGATTTGAACATCGGATAACACAACCGATGGTGAGAGAAAGACTGTATGTCAAATGCGCTCCCCCCTCCTTTTGGGAAAGGAGAAGCTATAACCTACATGTCTCATATGCTCTCTATGTACTGGTGCTAAGTACTACAGGACAAGAGACGAAAGGCTTCATTTGGTATACTCTCACTAAATGAACCACATAATACACAAGTACCATTACCTTATCAATAAATAAGGGTAATACTTCGTGACAATAAATTATGTAACAACAAAAAAGGCAGTACTGACTGAAAGCTGTATGCATCAAGTCCACATCAGTGAATGAAAAAAGGATACATGAATATGCGGTTGTTTCCACAATTAAAATGTGCTGTCTGAAGACAGCAAGTGCAACTTATCTACAATATATACACCTGATCATCTTTTGAATATCGATACGGCAAGAGGATTAGTGGTGTCACGGAGGTATGGTCGGTAAAACTTGACTCACAGTGCCACTGAGCTACCGACATAATGTCATCCACCGGCACCCCATTAAACAGGGCGGTGGATGCCACTATGCCATGAACACTGTGAGCCTTGGCTAAGTCAACTTGATTACCAGTGGCGGATTTGTGGCAAAATTGGATACATTCCACAATCCACCTAGATATAGTGTCTTTTGATACCCTGCCATGGGGTTCAATATAAGACAACCATAACGAGGAAGGGTCCGTCCGCCATTCCTGTGTACGTTGTTTGTACCTGTTTAATGTGTGTACTGGACACCATGCTTTTGAATTAGGATCCAACCTAGTCAAAGCTGGTAAAATAATTGGTTGACCTGGATATTTCAAAGACTGGTTCTTAGCCGTGAAATTTATCCTAGGTAGAAGCCTAAGGTCTTCCCCTGTAACCACATAACGGTCTGCCTCTGCGGATAAAGCATGAATCTCGCTCCTCCGTCTTGCAGAGGCCGCAGCAATTAGAAATACACTCTTAAGTGTCAACATTTTCATAGAAATGGCATTTAGTGGTTCAAAGAGTTTGTCTGCTAGCACTTGAAGTACTAGAGATAAACTCCAAGATGGAATCGCTGGTGGATTTCTCAGTCTTGGATTACCCCTGCCTTTTATTAGTGTTCAATGAACAGACTTCCTCACTTCCCCTTTCAGCCAAGCAAGGGATAACTGACATCAAAGCTGACTTGTAGCCAGCAATAGAGTTAAGCTTGAGGCTATAGCCATCATACAGGTGACAGAGGAAATTGGCTAATACCTGAATAGATGCATCCATTGGATTAACATCTCTGTTTGAGCACCATTCTGCAAATCTATTGATTTTATAGTTATATGCTTTGAAGGTTAACCCCCTTCTGGCTTTTGCCATAAACATGGCTGCTTGCTAAAAAAAGTCCTCCTTAACTTTAGATTCCTTAACAACATCGACGCAGTCAATTGGAACATTCACAGGTTGTTGTGAAGGGACTTGCCCTGAAAAATAATATTGTCCATCAGAGGCAGAGGAACCGGATTGCAGACCAGAAGGTTCAGCAGATCCATATACCATGATCGGTGTGGCCAATTCGGGGCGATCAGAAGCACTTGGCACTCCTCCTGCCTGATTTTCTGAAGAACCTTTGGAACCAGGATTGCTGGTGGGAATGCGTAAGCGCTTAGATCTGGAATCGGAGAGACGTACGTCGTCATCTTCGCATTCTTTTTCGTTGCGAACAAATCTATGTGGGTTTCCCCCAATGGTCGAACAGACAATCCGCCACACATTGATTTAGTTGCCATTCCGTAGGCAAAACACTCATCCTTCGGCTCAATGAGTCTGCTAACAGATTTAGCCCTCCCGAAATGTGAACTGTCTTCAAGGTGATCATGTGACCTAGACACCAGCAAAGCAGTTTCCAAGTCATCATACAGAGACTGGGTGACTTCGTTCCGCCCTCGCGGTTTATGTAAGTCACTACTGTAGAGTTGTCTGATCAAACTAAAACAATGTTGCCCTGAACAATCTCTAAGAAATGTTCCAGGCCCAGAACTACTCCTCGTAATTCCAGTAGATTAATATGTTCCTGTGACTGATCCAGATTCCAAAGCGCTGATACTGTGGCTTCTTCCAGGCAAGCCCCCCCCCCCCCCCCCTTCCCTCCATTGATGCATCTGTGTACATCGTTATTTGAGGGTAGGGTGAGCATCACACCTGCCAGGAGATTCTCTCTCTTCATCCACCATTGAAGGTGGTGAATATGAGGTTCCAACAGTGACACCTCTGAGTCCAGGAAACCTGTCCTCTCGGTCCAGTGTCATGAGAAATAACTCGATAGGCCACCTGCGCAAGGTCGCCTGTGGAATGACCGGTTCCAGAGAAACCATCAACCCCAGCATTCTCAAGTAAACCCGTGTCAGTACATGACGACTGTTGCACACTGACTGTATTACTGAGATGAGTAATTGTCGGCTTTCCAGCCAACCACGGGCACTGGTCCCACTGGCTTGCCGACTGATCAACACAAGAGCTCTGGCTTGCGTCACACCAGTCCTCCTCTGTAGCCACCTGCGAGTGCTCGACAAGGCGCAGGCCTTCGTCATCCTCTAATGCACTCGCAGGTGTAAACGTGGCTGGAACCGTGGATACTGCTGGCTGGCCGTGGAAAACATATGGGCCTGAGAGAGCAGGCATGTCTTGCGCCACGGCTGAAAAGCCAGGAGCCGGCGCCATGGAAACGTGCAGGGTGTAATCAACCACGCCATTGGCCGGACCAACTGCCTTCATATCCTCAGCAAGCCAAGCTATACGGTAACGGCGGTCACCCACTCCAACCCGGTCCACCCTTTGAGCCGTGAAAGCTACCCTTGAGGGAGTAGTTCCATGGAAATAATCGGCCATGCTCCCCGCTAGGGGTGCATGGTCGGATATTTCCATGTCCACGATTTCAATGGGTGAACCTAGCAGAAAATTCTCTTCCTCCTGGCCATCATAAACTGCCTATGGGTTAGCAAAGAACGCTAATCCGGGCTGGCCAGGGAAGGTACCGTAAAAGGAGGTGGTACCTTTCAGGCGCGAACACTCTAGGCGCGAGCCTGTGTCCAGCAGCCCCGGTCCAAGATCAACCGATGAGGCAAGCCTCGAGCCGGGATCATATAGACCTGCTTCATGATCCATTGGCAGGGCGGTGGGCCTTTGAAGATCTACTGAAGCCACCACTGAATCTGGAACATTTTTGGACCACGGACCATGACGGACACAGATTTTCTGCTCGGGAGCAGATGAAGAGGACAATAAATTACTCGGCCTAGGGAGCATTCTGCTAAGCAGCTCTGGTACCAAATCTTTTATTGTCCTCTTCATCTCCCCCATCATTTCCAACCTGAGTCTCCATTTCCGAAGAAACAGAGGCCTTTCTCTTACCCTTGCCACTTACTAAACGAAATCTAGGATTTCTTTTTTCACGAGAGAGTTGATACTTACCTCCCTAATACTTTTGATATTGCTAAATATTGGCTTTCACTCAATAAACACTCAGATTTAAAACAGTTAGGTGCCCCTACTGGGCAGGGAGTCAGAGCGTAGTCTGGCGGATGCCAGCCCCACCACCGCGCATGCGCAGACTAGCACTTCCTCTGACTAGATTATTGGCTGACACACATGCAACTATTAAGAGCCTGAAGACCGAGCCTCTGTGGGGTGGAGAGGCCGGGTCCGTATCTAGGGAGGTAAATATCAACTCTCTCGTGAAAAAAGAAATCCTAGATTTCGTTTATTTCACTTCAAGAGTATACTTACCTCCCTAATACTTTTGATATTGCCAGAATTCGAAAGTGAATCTGGCGGGAGGGAGGCGAGGTCAAAAGACCAGCTCATCCCTATACGCTTTTCTGCGTTTAAGGCACTTAAACTTCTGAAACTGTAAGAAAAAACAGTCAGGATTTGACTAACCATCGGATAACACCACCGATGTATGAGAGATGACCGAATGTCATATGCGCTCCCCCCCCTCCTTCCTGGGAGGAAGAGTCGACTGACCTCAATGTCCTATACGCTCTCTACGTACAAGTGCCATGTACTACAGGACAGAGACGAAAAAGCTCCATTTTCGTAACTCTCAACAATGAACCACACAAATACACAAACCATCACCATATTAATAACGGGTAATCGTGACAATACAATCAACTACGGACAACACATGAACAAGACTGACCTTGTTGAAAATGGCTGCTGACATCATCTTCCCATTGGTAAAGACTGATGCAGGCCCAAAAAAGTGGGTGTTTCCATAAATTAATTGTGAAATATATAAGTAATGAGGAAAAACCTCCTCAAAAAATATAAACCGATTTATTTTTTCAAAACCGACAAGGCGAGAGGATTAGAGGTGTCACGGAGATAATGGTCTGTAAAACTTGACTCACAGCCCCATTAAATAGGGCGGTGGATGTCACTACGCCGCGGACACTGTGAGCCTTGGCCACGTCAACCTGCTTCCCGGTGGCGGATTTATGGCAAAACTGAATGCATTCCACAATCCACCTGGAAATGGTGTCCTTAGAAGCCCTCCCATGGGGTTCAATATATGACAACCATAACGCTGACTGGTCGGTGCGCCATGCCGCCGTACGTTGTTTGTACCGGCGCAGCGCCCGGACGGGACACCATGCTTTAGAATTAGGATCATATCTAGTTAAAGCAGGCAAAATAATAGGTTGACCTGGATATTTCAACGACTGATTTTTAGCCAAGAAATTAATCCTAGGTAGCAGCTTAAGGCCTTCCCCTGAAACCACAAAACGGTCATCCTCGGCTGATAAGGCATGAATTTCACTCCTACGCCTAGCCGAGGCCGCAGCAATTAAAAACACAGTCTTCAGTGTTAATAGTTTCATAGAAATGGAACTAAGTGGTTCAAAAGGCTTATCACCTAGTACTTGAAGCACTAGCGATAAACTCCAAGACGGAATCACAGGTGGATTCCTTGGTCTTAGATTGCCCATGCCTTTAATTAATACATTCAATGTATTTACTTCATCACTTCCCCTCTTAGCCAAGCAAGGAATAACAGACATTAATGCTGACTTATAACCAGCAATAGAGTTAGGCTTGAGGCTATAGGCATCATAGAGGTGACAGAGGAAATCAGCTACTACTTGAATAGATGAATCCATTGGATCAATACATCTTTTTGAGCACCATTCTGCAAATCTGTTGATTTTATAATTATATGCTCTGGAGGTTGACCCCCTCCTGGCTTTGGCCATAAACATGGCTGCTTGCTCAGAAAAGCCCTCCTTAATTCTAGATTCCTTGACAACATCCACGCAGTCAATCTGAACATTGACGGATTGTTGTGAAGGGCCTTGCCCTGGAAGATAATATCGTCCATCAGAGGCAGAGGAACCGGATTGCAGACCAGAAGGTCCAGCAGATCCGTATACCATGATCGGCTTGGCCAATCCGGGGCGATCAGAAGCACTTGGCATTCCTCTTGTCTGATTTTCTGAAGAATTTTTGGAATCAGGATTGCTGGAGGGAATGCGTATGCATACATTCTCCCCCAGCTGATAGCTAACGCATCTGTTGCGAAAGCGCTTGGATCCGGAATCGGAGAGACGTACGTCGTCATCTTCGCATTCTTCTTCGTTGCGAACAAATCGATGTTGGGTTTCCCCCAATGGTCGAACAGACGATCCGCCACACATTGATTTAGTTGCCATTCCGTGGGTAAAACACTCATCCTTCGGCTCAATGAGTCTGCTAGCAGGTTTAACCTTCCCGGAATATGAACTGCTTTCAAGGTAATCTGGTGATCCAGACACCAACAAAGCAGTTTCCATGTCATCATACAGAGACTGGGCGACTTCGTTCCGCCCTGGCGGTTTATGTAAGTCACAACTGTTGAGTTGTCTGAACGAATAAGAACAACCTTGCCCTGAACTTTCTGTAAGAAATGTTCCAGGGCCAGGACTACTGCTCTTAGCTCCAGTAGATTTATATGTTCCTTTGACTGTTCCAGATTCCAAAGCCCTGATATCGTGGATTCTTCCAGGCAAGCTCCCCAGCCCTCCATCGATGCATCTGTATACACAGTCACCTGAGGGTGGGGAGGGGTTAGCAAAACCCCCGGCAAGAGATTCTCTGTATTCAACCACCATTGCAGGTGGTGAATCAGAGGCGCCAACACTGACACATTCGAGTCCAGCGAACCTGTACTCTGGGTCCATTGTGTCATGAGAAACAACTGGATCGGCCGCCTGCGTAAGGCGGCCTGAGGAATGACTGGTTCCAACGAAACCATCAACCCCAGCATTCTCAAGTAAACCCGTGCCAGGACATGACGACTGTCGCACACTGACTGAATCAACGAGATGAGTTTTTGAACTCTCTCCTGAGTAGGATAAACATATCCTGTCTCTAGATCGAAGAACATCCCCAGGTAAACAAACTTCTGGGATGGAGTCAGCTCTGATTTTGGGAAATTGATCATCCAGCCCAAGTCTGTGAGAATTTTCAAAACAATCTCCAGATTGGCGGACAAACTTTCCCGGGTGTGCGCTTTCAACAGCCAGTCGTCTATGTACGTGTGGACTGCTATGCTTCTCCTGCGGAGGTATGCTGTGATCGCAAGAACCACACGGGTGAAAACCCGAGGAGCCGTGGAAATTCCGAAGGGCAACACCCTGAATTCCCACTGTCTGCCCTGGAATGCAAATCTCAGGAAGCGACAGAAACTCCCGTGGATGGGATGTGGAAATAAGCGTCCTTCAAATCTATCGACGCCGTCCACATCCCCCTCTCCAACCCCGCCAACACCGAGCGCACCGTTTCCATCTTGAAACTGGGCGTCTCGATGAACTTGTTCAATGGCTTGAGGTTGAGAATCGGTCTCCACCCTCCGGTGCGTTTTGTTACTAAGAACAGGGTTGAATAGAAGCCCGGACACCTTTGTGCCGGCTGAATAGCTCCCTTTTGTATGAGGGAATTTATCTCCTCCTCGATACACAACCTTTGCTCTGGATCTCTCGGAATGGGAGTCCAGACTGGCACCAGAGACAGTCGCGACGGCGGGCCTGTCACCCACTCTGGATGATACCCGACGGAAAGCCATCGCAAGACTAAACGGTCCTGAGTTAACCGTTCCCACTCTTGCATGTGGCCGGCTAGCCGGCCTCCCACCGGCCCACCTAGGGACCGCGGTGGACACGAGGCATGCAAGAGCGGCACTGTCTCCGTCGCCATACACACCGGAGTGGTTCTTACCGCGGTAAGCGTCCTGTCAGGACCGATAACCACGCCCAGATCCTCGCGCGCCCCGCCCCGCCCCGCGCGCACCTCGGTGCGCGGGCGGCTGCCTGGCTGACGGCGCCTGAGGAACCTGCGCCCCCCCTCGCTGCTGGCCGAATCGCACGCGGCCGAGGCCGACGCTGCGACGGTGGCTGGCCACTGACCTGGCCAGCACCACCTCGAGTCTGCAGGGGACGATACGCCGGGGCCGCGGCGCGAGCGTTAGTACGACGCAGCACATCAAACTGCTCGCGCAGCGCCCTCTGGTTATTCACCAGGGTGACCGTCTCTTGGAGGTGGCGACATCCCTCACCTCCAAAAAGACCAGGGCCCGTCATAGGCATACGCAGTAGCCTATTGTACAGGTCCTGAGACGGGCACAGATTGTCCAGGGCAAACGTGCGTCTTGCCCTGACACTCCTGGTCACCGCCCGAGTCATACAGTCCAGCGCCAGGTTAATACCATCCTGGATGGTTCGCTGGACAGTGACCGGACTTGGCTGGCGCGATGCGGATGCCGTTACTACCCCCTGTAACAGCTGGGAGACGTGGGACAGAGCGGCAATCGAAGCCCTCCCACTCTCCTCCGCATCACGCAACGCGGTATTCGCCGAACGCAACGCGTTCGCGCACAAGACACCCGTGTCAGAACAGGAGCCTGGCCGCGCATCCTCACCCAAAGCCGCGCGGTCATCCACGCTGGGCTTGGGTACCACACCGTACCGCTGGTAATCCAGGGGCACGATGCGACAATGCCTGGCCACCTCGCGAGGGGCCTTCGCGAGACGTCCACTCGACTTAATGGACGACTCCGCCGCCTTGAACATGTCAACGACATGCTCCGCCAGCGGCAGAGAAGGCATAGCGTTAGCAGTCGGTTTCCCAGCTAACCACGGCGTGTGAACACGCTGGCTAGCCGACTGCTCCACGGGCAGATCAGGCCTAACGCTCACCAACCACTGGCAAGCGTCATACCAATCCTCCTCCGTGGCTAACTGCGAGCGCTCTACAAGACGGGGTCCTTCGTCTTCCTCCTGAGCGCAAGCAGTAGAGCTTGACGGCGGGTATGCTGATACACCTGGCAAGCCAGGGAAAACACGCGGGCCTGACAGCACCGGCATGAGAATATCACTGGTTTGACCAGGAGCAGGCACCGTGGCAGAGCGCGGGGTATATATAGTCTCACCACGGGCCCGGCCAGCACCAGCAACACCCTCGGCAAGCCGAGGTATGCGGTACCGCTGGCCATCAGCAGCGCTCTGGGCCACCACCCGAGCCGCGGACTTTACTCCAGGGTAAAACCGTGGAATAAGGCGCCTGTATTCCCCGCGAGGGGTGCACAAACGTCTTCATCCATGTCCACGTCGTCAGACGGCGACCCTAGCAGGTAATCCTCATTACCCTGGTCAGAAAGATTAGACCCCGGGTCAGCAAAGAGAGCTAACCCGGGCTGACCAGGAACGGTGCCATAGGAGGTACTGGCCACCGCGGCGTGCGGATACCCCTGGACTGATAAGCAGCCCGCGGGTTCCAGCGACAACCGTCCACGGTCCCCTATCGGCGCGGCAATAAGCCTGCTGCCAGGGCCGTGGAACGCCCCCTCTAATGGGGCCCCCTCTGAATCGTCGAACAACGGAAGCGGACTAAGGAAAATCGATCCAGAGGCGGGGATTACCTGCTCCGAAGCCGATGATGAGGACAGTAAAGGATTTGGTCCAGGAAGCATGCCACGAAGCAACCCTGGAACCAAATCCTTTATTGTCCTCTTCATCTCTCCCAACATCTCGGTCCGGAAGGCCTCCATATCCACCGCGGACGAGACCTTCCCCTTACCCTTCCTACTTACAACCTCTCGATTCCGCTTCTTCTTCTTCTCCTCCTCTACCACCTTGTCCGTCGCCTGTAAGCAGCACAAGAATTCGGACATTAACTCGCCCCCCCCAGTGCTTACATATGTCACAATTAACCAATGGACCACAAGGGCTACATTGATAGCACAGATGCGGCCAGAACTTTTCCTGAAGAAAACGACCACAGGACGCGCAACCCGGTCCCTGAAACAGGGCAAAGGACAAGGAGTATGAGCAACTAGTTAAGCTTAGAAACTCAATCCAACTCAAAGAGAAGGAAAACGATCATAAAGATCAATATACATCAGAAACCAGCATAGCGCTTGAATAGCTGATAAACACATAGCCAGGCTGATTATGACGTCATTAATCCCGTGACAGGAAAAATTCGATCCCAACAAAACATCCAAGTGCAAGGACGAATTGTATGCTGAATGGATAAGTCGACTACACAACCATCAGATACATATAGATAACTCTTTTCTGGCAAAAATGTTAATTATCTCCCTTTGTTTGTTTACAATAATTAACATCACCACATTATCAATAACTAGATACCTGACACTTTGTATAGACAAACCATCCAACGTGACGAACCGGAGAACTCCACCATCTGCACGCCTCTTAACTCTCTCCACCTCATGGGGAAGGAATTGGATCAAGAGGGCAAAGTGAGAAGACCTTTATACTAGGCCTCCAACTCACTGGACATATTTTTCATTTGGTTAGATAACCTAACAGTGTTAGTAGGAAATGGAACCATGGTGGAGAGAAAACTAACTCTCTGCTACTGTGATGTCACCACCTAGCGTCATACAGACCTGCGGACATAAACAGAAAGAGAAATTAGTCCTAGGTAGCACCGAGTTGACATAAACCAACTAACTAAGGCGCTTATCACGGTAAACGCGAGTCCCGGAAACACAATACACCGGGAAGAAAACTCGCTAATTTTACTAGAAGTCACCTGATTTAAAGGTCCTAAGTCCTTCTTTGGCGAATTGTTACTTCCCGCCATCCAAAAAAGTGACTATCACTCCAAATAACACCACTTAAACAGTTTAAGATTAAGAAAAAGCTTCAGCACAAAAAGACATGTGTGAACTCTCTGCCAATAATCTAGCAAAGAGGAAGTGCTAGTCTGCGCATGCGCGGTGGTGGGGCTGGCATCCGCCAGACTACGCTCTGACTCCCTGCCCAGTAGGGGCACCTAACTGTTTTAAATCTGAGTGTTTATTGAGTGAAAGCCAATATTTAGCAATATCAAAAGTATTAGGGAGGTAAGTATACTCTTGAAGTGAAAAGACTTCTTCGCACCCTTCTCCTCCTCCGATGCCTTATCCTTCGCCTGTAAGGACAAGAATTCAGAGAATAAGTCCCCCCTCCCCAACTGTTTACAAACATCACATTTTAAATGTGGACCACAAGGTGAACACTTGAAACAGAGGTGAGGGGCAAACTTCGACTTGATCGAACGATTACAGCCGTTACAAGAAGGCTTCTGAAAAAATGGACAAGACGACGACAATGAGTCAAAGATTCTTGAATAAATTAAAATAAATCCTAATAAGTCATAAAGGAGAAAGAAATCACCTATAGGCCTAAAAAGGACGGTGAGAAAGATGAACAACCAGCCTCATTTCGAGGAAATTATTAAAAAAAATAATACGGTTGATTATGACGTCATAATTTTCAAAAAGAAACAGACGAACTAACATCCAGGTGTAAGACGAATTGTATGAATACAAGAGCAACAGCAATGAGAACACAGCAATAGCTCATGCTTTTATAATGATACAGATAAACAGTATGACCGAAAAAATATTGGCAGCAAATAATTACAAAAGTTTTCAAATATTTAAGTGCCATAAAGCATAACTAGAGTACCTGAGTCTTTAGCAAAGGCATACCACCACATCCAGCTCTTGGAAGCTCCACCAGATAACCACTCTTCATCACCACTCACTTAATTATTAAAGGGAGGGGTGGGACCAGAGGGCTGAACGACAAGCTCTCTCTTATGGGAGCCTATATCATTCTGGGGATAGTCTTTTTTCCTAACATTTATAGGGAAATAGTGGAGACAAACCTCTTTAGATGTGAACAAACCTCCTTACAGAAACCTGTGGACACAATCATAGAGATATCAGCATTTTATGGCACCAGATTATAAAGTTACCAGATTTCTGAGCGCCTATAACGTCTATACCACGTCACGGAAATAGGTGACACTGCATAATTAAGACATAATTGTACTAAAGATCACCTGATAACTTAGTCCTGGCGTGGCCTCAGGCGAATTAAACTTATCAAACATGATACTAAGGACTTTAGAACAATTTTATAAAGAATATTGAGCAAAACTCAGCAAGTGGATATAAAAACACAAGTATGTGGTATAGGCCAATAGTCAAGCTGAGGCAGTGACAGTCTGCGCATGCATGAGGTTGGGGCCGGCATCCGGCTGACTGTCACCTGTCTACCTGCCCATTAAGGGCACCTATCTTTTTTAATCTGGGGTTATTGAGTCAAGGTCGATATTTAGGAAATATCATAGAGTGTTAGGGAGGTAAGTAAAGCTCTTGAAGTGAAATAGTGCTTCTCTTACATCTCATTAATATGCTGGTGTCTGAATGAGCTGTTATACGTGATCAATCAGTCAACAACAAAATATTATTCACGCGATGATGTCATACCACAACAATCATTCATGCGATGACATCATACCACAACAATCATTCATGCGATGAAGTCATACCACAACAATCACGCATGCGATGACATCATACCACAACAATCATTCACGCGATGAAGTCATACCACAACAATCATTCATACGATGACATCATGCCACAACAATCATTCACGCGATGATGTCATACCACAACAATCATTCACGCGATGACATCACTCAGTGAGAAATTGAAGAAAATGACTTTCTATGGCAAAATTTATTCCTAAGGAATTAAAAAATATGCAAATATATTTTATTTTATTTAAATTATATAAAAGTATCATTTGGCGTGCCTTGACCCCTCTCTGTTTCTGTTCCCCTTTAAGCACTAATTTTAATATCATTATACCTGCTGTGTGTCGACACGCTTGCCATGGTAATCCAATCTGATAGGCACTTCAGGTGAAAATATAAATGATCTGTAAAGAATCAATACAGCTTGTAATAATTTGAAATGTATGAAAATCATTACTAATCAGAGATTGCTGATCCATTTTCCCAACACCAATTGCAAATTATCCATCTTTTATTGACCAAATATCACAATTATCTCACGACAAACATGACCCCTTAACCTTGTGACCCCAAAATCAATAGAGTGCTTCGATTTCAAGCTGTATGCCATTTCTGGTGCAAACAACAGTTTTTTATAAACGGGTCACCACAAATCTTAACTTTAACCTTTTAATGTCCATGATGGGCAAAATCAACCTCAGAAGTGGTCTTGAGGAATGACTATTTGTTGGTCAAGAGATTATCTTTAAAATTTACCACTGCAGGTGATACAGGTTCTTGGGTAAGCATTGGATCGAGGACCGTAATACAGGTTCTTGAGTAAGCATTGGGTCGAGGACCGTAATACAGGTTCTTGGTTAAACATTGGATCGAGGACCGTAATACAGGTTCTAGGGCAATCATTGGATCGAGGACCGTAATACAGGTTCTTGCGTAAGCATTGGATCGAGGACCGTAACACAGGTTCTTGGGTAAGCATTAGATCGAGGACCGTAATACAGGTTCCTGGGTAAGCATTGGATCGAGGACCGTAAAACAGCTTCTTGCATAAGCAGTAGATCGAGGACCGTAATACAGGTTCTTGCGTAAGCATTGAATCGAGGACTGTAATACAGGTTCTTGGGTAAGCATGGATCAAGGACCGTAATACAGGTTCTTGGGTAAGGATTGGATCGCGTACCGTAATACAGGTTCTTGCGTAAGCATGGATCGAGGACCGTGATACAGGTTCTTGGGTAAGCATGGATCAAGGACCGTAATACAGGTTCTTGGGTAAGGATTGGATCGCAAACCGTAATACAGGTTCTTGTGTAAGCATGGATTGAGGACCGTGATACAGGTTCTTGGGTAAGCATGGATCGACGACTGTGATACAGGTTCTTGGGTAAGCATTGGATCGAGGACCATAATACAGGTTCTTGCGTAAGTATGGATCGAGGACCGTGATACAGGTTCTTGTGTAATCATGGATTGAGGACCGTGATACAGGTTCTTGTGTAAGCATGGATTGAGGACCGTGATACAGGTTCTTGGGTAAGCATGGATCGAGGACTGTGATACAGGTTCTTGGGTAAGCATTGGATCGAGGACCGTAATACAGGTTCTTGCGTAAGTATGGATCGAGGACCGTGATACAGGTTCTTGTGTAATCATGGATTGAGGACCGTGATACAGGTTCTTTGGTAAGCATGGATCGAGGACTGTGATACAGGTTCTTGGGTAAGCATGGATCAAGGACCGCAAGGGTAAGAATTGGGGAGTGCAGCTTAGGCTAGGTATTCAATGCTTCTAAACAAGTGTGTCAAATGTCAGAAATTAACACAAACCAAAACATTAAACAGAATAATGACTATAAGTGAACAGAGAAACAGCGTAAATGTATACGATAAATAAAGGACAGTTGACTTAACCCTTCTTATGTCAACAGCGCCTCAAAGCGCTGAAAATGATATTCATATGAATTAACCCTTTAATGGTAAATTTTCCAAACCAGGCAAAGAGAAAACAATTTTTTGAAAATTTACCATTATAGTTGTCTGTTGTCTTGCAAATGGACATTCCTCAAGAACAGTGTTTGACCGTTAATGGACTACTGATCAAGAAACTTAAGTCGTCGCTTAGTCAGGGTTCATTAGCAGGCCGAGAACATTATTTTATAAAATTTACCACAAGAATGACTGGCTCGGTTACCGAGCCAGTCATTCCTGTGGTAAATTTTTTTAAATAGTCTTCTTTCCTGCAAATGAACATTCCCCAATACCACTGCCGATGCCCTTTTGGCTGGATTAGCCTTTAAAGAGTTCAGTTGACACAGGAAGGGTTAATAACATACACACATCAGGGTCAAGTTTGACTTCTAACCATAGTTAGCTATAGCTAACTAGAGTATCAGCCGAACTTCAAATAGTTAACTAGCTAGTCAATTATAGTCAAACGAGCACCCGATCTCGGTTCAGATGGTTAGTCCGATATTTGAGTAAATTTCAAAATGGCGGACACCGATTGCTTGCCACGAATAAATGCGTATAAAAGTGTAAATCACTAAATAACTTAGGTTTGATGAAATTATGCTTTCCCATTGTATGTCAATGTTCCCAAGCCCATATTCCTTCCCACGTTATGACATATGAATGCTTTCTGACGTCTTAGCGGACAAAAAAAGCTCATTTTTGTAGGTCATCAAAACAGACGACAAAAAGGGTTAATGGAGACTGGTATCCGGTTCCAAATTTTCTGCAATAGTAATTCAATAGAGAACCAGGTACCAACGAACTATAGTCGACTACGATCAAGTTCGACTGGGCATAGCAAATGCGCATGATCAATAAACCAGCAAACTGACTATAGTTAGCGAGTCGAACTTGACTCAGGTGTCTTGGCTTGCTGATCAAGTTAATGGGTAGCTGATACATGGCTTAGTTAATGTTTATATGAAATATAGACTAAAGGCGACACAGTTACAGATAACTTAACACAACAATCTCCTCTAACCCCTTATCTCCCTCCAAGAGCTAAGACTTACCTAAAGAATACTGGTTGTTGCTCTGTTAGGCTAGTATCACTGTCACCACTAACAGTATCTGTGTCTTCAGCGAGTGACACATCATCCGTCAATGGAGAATCTTGGACTGGACTATCAAGGTCCAACAATAACTGAAGTCTGTCGCTTTCTGAGCCCTCATCACACGATGACATCTCATCAAACTTGACTCCGACTCCTCCTGGTGATGAACTGTCAATTTCATTGGTAAGATCCATCATGTCACCTACACACATAACAGGAGCGGGTGCTTGAGAACCACTCGCTTTACGAGAACGCTTTCCAGCTGGGCCAGTTGATGTTTGTGATTCAGGGCGGGGTGAGGTACCACGACTTTCAGCTTTAGCTCCCATTATCTCAATGAAGAATTTACGTAAGAACATTAAGGCATCCTGCGACAAAGATAAAACAAAAATTAATCACAATTTTAAGATGTGCAACAATCAAGATAATTGACCTTTCCACTGTATCCATCCATATGATGTCATAATCAACTACGTGACATATAGAATGACAGCACAATCGATGATGTCATGAATGACATAGATAAGTATGTCACGAACGCATAGTCGAAGACGGACTATGCGTTGTTGTACGAATTGTATGTCTAATATTTAATAAATACCCTGTTGAATATTTTGAAACTAATGGCAGCAACAGTACCCAGTCAAATTAGTTACAAAATATTCAACAGCTTAACTGTATAGTTTTGAGGAAATTGATAGTCAGGGAATTTGGGGATCGATCAATCCTAACACGGTGAAGTGTGGGTGGAGCTTAGATAGAGATGGGCAGGGCATAGCTAAAATTGGAAAGGTCCATTGACCTCTCCAGTTTGTCCCTCCATCATATGACATCATAATCGACTATGTGACGTGTAGGTTGACGTCATAATTATTACATTATGAATGACTCGATTTAGTTCATCTTAAATGCTTAATAGTCTGACACGTTGGACAAATTGTATGGCTTTACCATTTAATAAACAGTCTGTTGTATAATTTGAAACTGCAACAGCACCCAGTCAAATTAGTTTCAAAATACTTAACAGCTTACTTGTATAGTTTTCTGTAAAGTGATAGTCAGGGAGTTCAGGGATCGATCGATCCTAACATGAGCGACGTGTGGGTGGAGCTTAGCTAGAGATGTGTAGGGCAAAGCTAAAACTGGAAAGCTCCATTACATTGAAATATGGCTTCAAGGAGGTGTATGTTAGTGTACTAAATAAAAGCTAAAATTTCATATATATTTCATATTCGGTCGAATATTTTGAAACTAATCCGTGATTTCGTTTACTTCACTTCTTACCTCCCTAACGCCTCTATGATATTGCCAGAATTCATAAGAGAATTTGGCGGGAGGGAAGCGAGGTCAAAAGACCAGCTCATCCCTTGCATGTTTTGTGCATGAAGCACTAACATCTGAAATTGTGTGACACACACTATCAGACAATGATTTGAACATCGGATAACACAACCGATGGTGAGAGTAATGACCGTATGTCAAATGCGCTCCCCAACTTCCTTTTGGGAAAGGAGAAGCTATGACCTCAATGTCCCATACGCTCTCTAAGTACTGGTGCTAAGTACTACAGGACACGAGATGAAAGACTTCATTTCGCATACCCTCAATAAATGAACCACATAATACACAGGTACCATTACATTCTTGTTAAATAAGGGTAATACATCGTGACAATAAATTATGTAACAACAAAGGGCAGTACTGAACTTATGCATGTAAGCTGTATCCATCCAGTCCACATCAGTGAAGGAATTATGATACACGAATATGCGGTTTTCACAATTAAAATGTGCTGTCTGACGACAGCAAGTGCAACTTATCTACAATATATACACCTGATCATCTTTTGAATATCGATAAGGCAAGAGGATTAGTGGTGTCACGGAGGTAATGGTCGGTAAATCTTGACTCACAATGCCACTGAGCTACCGACATAATGTCATCCACCGGCACCCCGTTAAACATGGCGGTGGACGCCACTATGCCACGGACACTGTGAGCCTTGGCTAAGTCTACTTGTTTACCAGTGGCGGATTTGTGGCAAAATTGAATACATTCCACAATCCACCTAGCTATAGTGTCTTTTGACGCCCTACCATAGGGTTCAATATAAGACAACCATAACGAGGATGGGTCCGTCCGCCATTCCTGTGTATGTTGGACACCATGCTTTTGAATTAGGATCAAACCTAGTCAAAGATGGTAAAATAATTGGTTGACCTGAATATTTCAAAGACTGGTTCTTAGCCATGAAATTTATCCTAGGTAGAAGCCTAAGGCCTTCCCCTGTAACCACATAACTGTCTGCCTCTGCGGATAAAGCATGAATCTCGATTCTGCGTCTTGCAGAGGCTGCAGCAATTAGAGATACAGTTTTAAGTGTCAACATTTTCATAGAAATGGCACTTAGTGATTCAAAGGGCTTGTCTGCTAGCACTTGAAGTACTAGAGATAAACTCCAAGACTGAATCGCTGGTGGATTTCTCGGTCTTGGATTACCCATGCCGTTTATTAAAGTGTTCAATGAACAGACTTCCTCACTTCCCCTTTCAGCCAAGCAAGGGATAACTGACATCAAAGCTGACTTGTAGCCAGCAATAGCGTTAGACTTGAGGTTATAGACATCATACAGGTGACAGAGGAAATCGGCTACTACCTGAATAGATGCATCCATTGGATTAACATCTCTGTTTGAGCACCATTCTGCAAATCTATTGATTTTATAGTTATATGCTTTGAAGGTTAACCCCCTTCTGGCTTTTGCCATAAACATGGCTGCTTGCTCAGAAAAGTCCTTCTTAACTTTAGATTCCTTAACAACATCGATGCAGTTAATTGGAACATTCACGGGTTGTTGTGAAGGGACTTGCCCTGAAAAATAATATTGTCCATCAGAGGCAGAGGAACCGGATTGCAGACCAGAAGGTCCAGCAGATCCGTATACCTAATCAGCTTGGCCAATTTGGGGCGATCAGAAACAATTGGCACTCCTCCTGCCTGATTTTCTGAAGAACTTTTGGAATCAAGATTGCTGGTGAGAATGCGTATGCATACATTCCCTCCCAACTGATAGCTAACGCATCTGTTGCGCAAGCGCTTGGATCTGGAATCGGAGAGACGTACGTCGTCATCTTTGCATTCTTGTTCGCTGCGAACAAATCTATGTTGGGTTTCCCCCAGTGGTCGAAGAGACGATGCGCCACACATTGATTTAGTTGCCATTCCATAGGCAAAACACTCATCCTTTGGCTCAATGAGTCTGCTAACAGATGTAGCCTTCTCGGAATGTGAACTGCCTTCAAGGTGATCATATGATCTAGACACCAGCAAAGCAGTTTCCAAGTCATCATACAGAGACGGGGCGACTTCGTTCAGCCCTGACAGTTCATGTAAGTCACTACTGTTGAGTTGTCTGATCGAACTAGAACAACCTTGCCCTGAACTTTCTTTAAGAAATGTTCTAGGCCCAGAACCACTGCTCGCAATTCCAATATATTTATATGTTCCTGTGACTGATCCAGATTCCAAACACCTGCTATTGTGGCTTCTTCCAGGCAAGCCCCGCCCCCATCCCTCCATTGATGCATCTGTGTACATTGTTGTTTGAGGGTGGGGTGGGGTGAGCATCACACCGCCAGATTCTCTCTCTTCATCCACCATTGAAGGTGGTGAATAAGAGATTTCAACACTGACACCTCCGAGTCCAGGGAACCTGTCCTCTGGGTCCACTCTGTCATGAGAAATAACTGTATAGGCCGCCTGCGCAAGGCTGCCTGTGGAATGACTGGTTCCGGAGAAACCATCAACCCCAACATTCTCAAGTAAACCCGTCCCAGTACATGACGACTGTTGCACACTGACTGTATTACTGAGATGAGTATTTCTACTCTCTCCTGAGTAGGATAAACATACCCTATCTCTAGATCGAAGAACATTCCCAGGTAAACAAACTTCTGGGATGGAGTCAGCTCTGATTTCTGAAAGTTTATTATCCAGCCTAAGTCTGTGAGAGTTTTCAAAACTATCCAGATTTGCTGCAAGACTTTCCTGATTGTATGCTTTTAACAGCCAATCGTCTATGTAAGTGTGGACTGCTTTGCTTCTCCTGCGGAGGTATGCTGTTATTGCAAGAACCACCCTGGTGAAAACCCGAGGAGCCGTGGAAATTCCAAATGGCAGAACTTTGAATTCCCACTGTTGGCCCTGGAATGAGAATCTCAGGTACCGACGAAAACTTCACAATTGGAATGTGGAAATAAGCATCCTTCAGATCTATTGACGCCGTCCACATTCCCTTCTCCAACCTTGCCAACACCGTTTTGACTCTCTCCATCCTGAAACTCAGTGTGTCTATGAACTTGTTCAATGGTCTGAGGTTGAGAATTGGTCTCCATCCCCCAGTGCTCTTTGTCACTAGAAACACGGTTGAATAGAAGCCCGGGCAATTTTGCGCCGGTTGGATTGCTCCTTTTTGTATGAGGGAATTTATCTCTTCCTCTATACACAACCGTTGATCTGGGTCTCCTGGAATTTAAGTCCAGATCGGAACAAGAGACAGGTGCGATGGTGGGCCTACCGCCAAGTCGGGCTGGTACCCGGCTAAAAGCTGTCGGATGACTAAGCAGTCCTGGGTTAACCACTCCCATGGGTCCACCGAGGGAGAGGTGGATATAAGCAGTGCAAGAGTGGGACTGTCTCTGGTTCTAGCATTGGTTTGGTTCTTGTGGAAATCGGCCCATCAGTCACATTACCACGACCAGATGCTCGCGCGCCACAGCTTGTGCCACCCGTGCCCCGCGTACCTTGGTGCGCTCCTCTGCCTGACTGGCTGCACTTGAGGAGCCTGCGCACACACCCCGCTCCCCTACTGCAGGCCGGTGCTGGTGTGGCCATGGCCTACGCTGCGCCGGTGACTCGTCTCTGACCTGACCAGCGCCACCTCGGGCCTGCTGTGGACGGTATGCAGGGGGCGCTGCGCGAACGTGCTCCCTACGAAGCACCTCAAATTGTTCATGTAGCGCCCTCTGATTGTTGACTAGAGCGACTGTCTCCTGGAGGTGTCTACATCCCTCACCCCCAAAGAGACCAGAACCTGACATAGACATCCGCAGCAGCCTGTTGTACAAATCCCGAGACGGACAAATTATCTAGAGCAAATGTGCATCTCGCCCTGACACTTCTAGTCACTGCCGTAGTCATCCAGTCCAGAGCCAGGTTAATACCATCCTGGATGGCTCTCTGAACTGAGACAGGGCTTGCTTGGCGCGATGCAGACACTGTTACTACACTCTGTAACAGCTGTGAGACATGCGAGAGTGCTGCTATGGACGCTCTCGAGCTCTCTGCATCGCAGTGTTTGCCGAGCGCTGGGGCCTCGAGCACAGACGGGAGCCTGGCCGCATGTCCTCGCCAAGTGCTGCGCGATCATCAGCGCTCAGCTTTGGCACTGTACCGTATGACTGGTATTGGCCAGCAACGATACGACACTGCCTCGCCACCTCGAGGGGGCCTTCGCAAGCCGTCCATTAGGCTTAATGGACGTCTCTGCCGCCGTGAACATATCAACTATATGTTCTGCTAATGGCAGAGATGGCATAGCGGTAATTGCTGGCTTTCCAGCCAACCACAGGCGCTGGTCCCGCTGGCTTGCCGACTGTTCTACGCAGAGCTCTGGCCTAATGCTTACCAGCCACATTGGTACGTGTCAGACCAGCCCTACTCTGTGGCCACCTATGAGTGCTTGACAACGCGCGGGCACTCATCATCCTCTCCAGCACTAAACGTGGCTGGAGCCGTGGATACTCCTTGGCACGCCGTGGAAAACATGCGGGCCCGAGAGAGCAGGCATGTCTTGCGCCACGGCTGAAAAGCCAGGAGCCGGTGCCATGGAAGCATGTGGGGTGTAATCCACCACACCATGGCCCAGACCAGCCGCCGTCATATCCTCGGCAAGACGAGGTATATGGAAACGCCAGTCATCCGCTCCAACCCGGGCCACCCTTTGAGTCGCGAAAGCTACACCTGCAGGAGTAGTTCCATGGAAAAAATTGGCCATGCTCCCCGCGAGGGGTGCAAGATCATCCCGTTTCCATGTCCACAGCTTCAACGGGTTAACCCAGCAGAAAATCCTCTTCCTCCTGCCCATCATACACGGCTGGCCAGGGAAGGTACCGTAAGAAGTGGCGGTACCTTTCAGGCGCAGACACTCTAGGCGCGAGCCTGTGTTCAGTGGTTTAGGCGCAGACACTCTAGGCGCGAGCCTGTGTTCAGTGGTCCCGGTCAAGGATCTAACGGCATGGCAAGCCTGCTGCCATGATCAAATAGACGTGCTCCAGGATCAATTGGCAAGATCTACTGAAGTCACCACTGATTCTGAAACATTTTCGGACCACGGCGGACACCAGAATCAGCAGTGGGAATTTTCTGCTCGGGGGCAGATGAAGAAGACAATAAAGTACTTGGCCCAGGAAGCATGCTGAAATTTTTTCATCTCTCCCATCATTTCCATCCTGAAAGACTCCAGAAGGCCATTCTCTTACCCTTGTCACTTACACTCTTCTTCGCACCTTTCTCCTCCTCCGACGCCTTATCCTTCGTCTGTAACGACAAGAATTCAGAGAATAAGTCACCACTCCCCCCACCACCACCACCACCACCACACCCCCCCCCCCATCCCACCCCGGTGTACAGACATCACATTTTAATAACGGACCGCAAGGTGAACATTTTACACACAATTGAGGAGCAAACTTTGACTTGATTGAGCGGTTACAACCGACACAAGAAGGCTTCTGAAAAGTGACAAGATGACAACAATGTGTTAAAGATTCTTTTATAATTAAATACATTAAATAACTCATAAAGTAGAAAGAATTCAACTATAGGTCTACACAGGGCGGTGAGAAAGATAAACAACCAGCCTCAAAGAGGATATTAATAATAATAATAATAATAATAATAATAATAATAATAATAATAATAATAATAATGTTGATTATGATGTCATAATATCCATAAATAGAAATAGACAAACAACATCCAGGTGTAAGATGAATTGTATAAATACAAGAGCATACTAAACAGTAAATGAACACAGTAATAGCTCATGATAATGATACAAATAAACAGTATGACTGAAAAAATATTGGCAGCAAATAATCACAAATATTTTCAAATATATTAGTGCCATAAAGCTTAACTAGAGTACCTGCTAGAGTACTAGAAAAACTAGTCTTTAGCAAAAGCATACCACCACATCCAGCTCTTGGAAGCTCCACCAGACAACAACTCTTCATCAACACTCATTAACTTATAAAGGGAAGGGTGGGACCAGAGGGCAGAACGACAAGCTCTCTCTTATGGGAGCCTATATCACTCTGGGTAGTCTTTTTTCCTAACATTTATAGGGAAATAGTGGAGACAAACCTCTATAGATGTGTACAAACCTCCTTACAGAAACCTGTGGACACAATCATAAAGAGATATAAACGAAATCTAGGATTTCTTTTTTCACGAGAGAGTTGATACTTACCTCCCTAATACTTTTGATATTGCTAAATATCGGCTTTCACTCAATAAAACACTCAGATTAAAAACAGTTAGGTGCCCCTACTGGGCAGGGAGTCAGAGGTAGTCCGGCGGATGCTCGCCCCACCACCGCGCATGCGCCGACTACTACTTCCTCTGGCTCATTTATTGGCTAACACATGCAACTACCAAGAGCCTGAAGACCGAGCCTCTGTGGGGCGGAGAGGCCGGGTCAGTATCTAGGGAGGTAAGTATCAACTCTCTCGTGAAAAAAGAAATCCTAGATTTCGTTTATTTCACATCAAGAGTATACTTACCTCCCTAATACTTTTGATATTGCCAGAATTCGAAAGTGAATCTGGCGGGAGGGAGGCGAGGTCAAAAGACCAGCTCTTCCCTATACGCTTTCAAGCGTTTTAAGGCACTTATGACGTCTGAAACTGTGTGAAAACACAGTCAGGATTTGATAAACCATCGGATAACACAACCGATGCCTGAGAGATGACCGATTTGTCATATGCGCTCCCCCCCCCTCCCTTGGGAGGAAGATTAAATGACCTCAATGTCCTACACGCTCTCTTCGTACTAGTGCTAAGTACTATAGGACAGAGACGAAAAGGCTCCATTTTCGTATACTCTCTATAAAGAACCACAACCCACATAAACCATCACCATATTAATAACACTGGGTAACGTGACAATACAAACAATGAACAACACATGAACAAGACTGACCTTGTTGTCCTAGGAAGCTGTCATCATGACTCCAGCAGAGAAGGATGATACAGTCCCGACAAGTGGTTGTCACCGTCGCTGAATGGCGAAGTATATAAGCAATGCGGAGGCACTCTTCACAAACATAAAGCGGTTATTGTTTCAAAATCGACAAGGCGAGAGGGTTAGAGGTGTCACGGAGGTAATGGTCTGTAAAACTAGACTCACAGTGCCACTGAGCCACTGACATAATATCATCCACAGGGACCCCATTAAAAAGGGCAGTGGATGTCACGACACCGCGGACACTGTGAGCCTTGGCCACGTCAACCTGTCGCCCGGTGGCGGATTTGTGACACAATTGAATACATTCCACAATCCACCTAGAAATGGTGTCCTTAGACGCCCTACCATGGGGTTCAATATATGACAACCATAACGCTGACTGGTCGGTACGCCACTCCGAAGTACGCTGTTTGTACCGGAGCAGCGCCCGTACGGGGCACCATACTTTAGAATTAGGATCATATCTAGTTAAAGATGGCAAAAAAATAGGTTGACCTGGATATTTCAATGACTGATTTTTAGACAAGAAATTAATCCTAGGTAGAAGCTTAAGGCCTTCCCCTGTAACCACAAAACGGTCAACCTCGGCTGATAAGGCGTGAATTTCACTCCTACGCCTAGCCGAGGCCGCAGCAATTAAAAATACAGTTTTAAGAGTTAACATTTTCATAGAAATGGAACTAAGTGGTTCAAAAAGCTTATCACCTAGTACCTGGAGCACCAGTGATAAACTCCAAGACGGAATCAGTGGAGGATTCCTTGGTCTTAGATTGCCCATGCCTTTAATTAATACATTTAATGTACTTACTTCATCACTCCCCCTATTAGCCAAGCAAGGAATAACAGTCATTAAAGCTGACTTATAACCAGCAATAGAGTTAGGCTTGAGGCTATAGGCATCATATAGGTGACAGAGGAAATCAGCCACTACCTGAATAGATGATTCCATTGGATCAATACATCTTTTTGAGCACCATTCTGCAAATCTGTTGATTTTATAATTATATGCTCTGGAGGTTGACCCCCTCCTGGCTTTGGCCATAAACATGGCCGCTTGCTCAGAAAAGCCCTCCTTAATTCTAGATTCCTTGACAACATCCACGCAGTCAATCGGAACATTGACGGATTGTCGTGAAGGGCCTTGCCCTGGAAGATAAGGTTGTCCATCAGAGGCAGCGGAACCGGATTGCAGACCAGAAGGTCCAGCAGATCCGTATACCACGATCGGCTTGGCCAATCCGGGGCGATCAGAAGCACTTGGCACTCCTGCTGCCTGATTTTCTGAAGCACCTTTGGAATCAGGATTGCTGGGGGGAATGCGTATGCATACATTCCCTCCCAGCTGATAGCTAACGCATCTGTTGCGAAAGCGCTTGGGTCTGGAATCGGAGAGACGTACGTCGTCATCTTCGCATTCTTCTTCATCGCGAACAAATCTATGTTGGGTTTCCCCCAATGGTCGAACAGACGATCCGCCACACATTGATTTAGTTGCCATTCCGTGGGTAAAACACTCATCCTTCGGCTCAATGAGTCTGCTAGCAGATTTAACCTCCCCGGAATATGAACTGCTTTCAAGGTGATCCCATGATCCAGGCACCAACAAAGCAGTCCCCATGTCATCATACAGAGACTGGGCGACTTCGTTCCGCCCTGGCGGTTTATGTAAGTCACTACTGTTGAGTTGTCTGAACGAATTAGAACAATCTTGCCCTGAACTTTCTGTAAGAAATGTTCCAGGCCCAGGACTACTGCTCTTAGCTCTAGTAGATTGATATGTTCCTTGGACTGATCCAGATCCCAAAGCCCTGATACTGTGGACTCTTCCAGACAAGCTCCCCACCCCTCCATCGATGCATCTGTATACACAGTCACCTGAGGGTGGGGAGGGGTTAGCAAAACCCCCAGCAAGAGATTCTCTGTATTCAACCACCATTGCAGGTGGTGAATCAGAGGCGCCAACACCGGCACGTTCGAGTCCAGCGAACCTGAACTCTGGGTCCACTGTGTCATGAGAAACAACTGGATCGGACGCCTGCGCAAGGCGGCCTGTGGAATGACTGGTTCCAAAGAAACCATCAAGCCCAGCATTCTCAAGTAAACCCGTGCCAGGACATGACGACTGTCGCACACCGACTGAATTACCGAGATGAGTACTTGAACCCTCTCCTGAGTGGGGTACACATACCCCGTCTCCAGATCGAAGAACATGCCCAGGTAAACAAACTTCTGGGATGGAGTTAGCTCTGATTTCGGGAAATTGATTATCCAGCCCAAGTCCGAGAGAGTTTTCAAAACAATCACCAGATTGGCGGACAATGCTTCCCGGGTGTGTGCTTTCAATAGCCAGTCGTCTATGTACGTGTGGACTGCTATGCTTCTCCTGCGGAGGTATGCAGTGATCGCGAGAACCACACGGGTGAAGACCCGAGGAGCCGTGGAAATTCCGAAGGGTAACACCCTGAATTCCCACCGCCGGCCCTGAAATGCAAATCTCAGGAATCGACGGAAACTCCTCTCTATGGGAATGTGGAAATAAGCATCCTTCAAATCTATCGACGCTGTCCACATCCCTCGCTCTAACCCCGCCAACACCGAGCGCACAGTCTCCATCTTGAAACTGGGTGTCTCGATGAACTTGTTCAACGGCTTGAGGTTGAGAATCGGCCTCCACCCTCCGGTGTTTTTTGTTACTAAGAACAGGGTTGAATAGAAGCCCGGGCACCTCTGTGCCGGCTGAATGGCTTCTTTTAGTATGAGGGAATTTATTTCCTCCTCTATACACAACCTCTGATCCGGATCCCGTGGAATGGGAGTCCAGATCGGCGCGAGAGACAGTCGCGATGGCGGGCCTGTCACCCAGTCGGGACGATACCCGACCGAAAGCCATCGCAAGACTAAACGGTCCTGAGTCAACCGCTTCCACTCTGGCAAGCGGGCGGCCAAACGGCCCCCCACCGGTCCACCTAGGGATAGAGGTGGACATAAGGAGGGCCAGAGTGGCACTGTTCTCTCGGCCTGCAACACCGGAGTGGTTCCCACCGCGGTAACCAGGCCATCAGGCCCGATTACCGCGACCAGATCCCCGCGCGCCCCGCCCAGCGCCGCGCGCACCACGGTGCGCGGGCTGCTGTCTGGCTGGGTGCGGCTGGGGAGCCTGCGCCCCCCTCACTGCTGGCCGAATCGCCCGTGGCCTAGGCCTACGTTGCGACGGTGGCTGGCCCCTGACCTGGCCAGCACCACCTCGAGCCTGCAGAGGACGATACGCAGGGGGTGCCGCGCGAACACGCTCCCGCCGGAGCACCTCAAACTGTTCCCGCAGCGCCCTCTGGTTATTAACCAGAGTGACCGTCTCCTGGAGGTGCCTGCATCCCTCACCTCCAAAGAGACCAGGACCTGTCATAGGCGTCCGCAGCAGCCTATTATACAGGTCCTGGGACGGGCACAGATTGTCAAGTGCAAACGTGCGCCTCGCCCGGACACTTCTGGTTACCGCCCGCGTCAAACAGTCCAAAGCCAGGTTGATACCATCCTGAATGGCTCTCTGGACTGTCACCGGGCTAGGCTGGCGTGATGCGGAAGCCGCTACCACCCCTTGTAGCAGCTGGGAAACGTGGGATAGAGCGGCAATCGACGCTCTCCCACTCTCCTCCGCATCCCGCAGCGCGGCATTTGCCGAACGCAACGCGTTCGAGCACAAGACTCCCGTGTCAGAACGGGAGCCTGGCCGCGCATCTTCGCCCAAAGCCGCGCGATCATCAACGCTCGGCTTTGGCACCACACCGTACCGCTGGTAATCCAGGGGCACG
This sequence comes from Chaetoderma sp. LZ-2023a, assembly GCA_034401795.1. Classification (NCBI taxonomy): domain Eukaryota; kingdom Metazoa; phylum Mollusca; class Caudofoveata; order Chaetodermatida; family Chaetodermatidae; genus Chaetoderma; species Chaetoderma sp. LZ-2023a. Next base: position 30,148,841 of record CM067373.1, on the reverse strand, counting down.
ATGCGGCACCGCTTCGCCACCTCGCGAGGGGCCTTCGCGAGACGTCCATTCACCTTAATGGACGCCTCTGCCGCTTCGAACATGTCCACGACATGCTCAGCAAGCGGCAGAGATGGCATAGCGGTAGCCGCCGGCCTACCAGCTAACCACGGCCTATGGTCACGCTGGCTAGCCGGCAGCTCCACGGGTAGATCTGGCCGAACACTCACCAGCCACTGGCAAGCGTCCGACCAATCCTCCTCCGTGGCTAACTGCGAGCGCTCTACTAGACGAGGGCCTTCGTCTTCCTCCAGAGCACTCGCAGTTGATGTCGACGGCGGGTAAGCTGATACCCCTGGCAAGCCTGGAAAAGCATGCGGGCCCGAGAGAGCAGGCATGCTAAAATCCGCGGCTTGACCAGGAGCAGGCGCCGTGGCAGAGCGCGGGGTAAACACCGCTCTACCACGGGTCTGACCAGCACCAGCCATACCATCGGCAAGCCGAGGTATGCGGTATCCGTGGTCAACAGCACCGCCCGGGGACACCCTCTGGACCGTGAAATCTACTCCTGCGTGAGTAGAACCATGGAACACGTCGCCTGCATTCCCCGCGAGGGGTGCACAGACGTCGTATTCCATGGCCACGTCCTCAGAAGGCGACCCCAGCAGGAGATCCTCTTCTTCCTGGCCAGAAAGATTAGACTCCGGGTCAGCAAAGAAAGCTAACCCGGACTGGCCAGGAAAGGTGCCATAGGAGGGTTTGGCACCTTCGGCGCGCGGATACCCGGGGTCTGATGAGCAGACCGCGGGTCCCAGCAACAACCGTTGTCCACGGCCCCTCGGCGCGGCGCCATGCCTGCTGCCAGGGCCTTGGACTGCCCCCAACAAAGGGGCCACCTCTGAATCCACAACCGGACCGGACCTAAAGAGACCGGATTCAGAGGCGGGGATCACCTGCTCGTAAGCAGATGCCGAGGACAACAAAGGAGCTGGCCCAGGGAGCATGCCACGAAGCAACTCTGGGACCAGATCCTTTATTGTCCTCTGCATCTCTTGCAACATTTCGGACCTGAAGGCCTCCATATCCACCGCGGATGAGGCCTTCTTCTTACCCTTCTTACACACTTTCTCCTTCTTCTTCCTCTCTTCCTCCATTACCTTCTCCCTTGCCTGCAATGCGAGAAAATCAGACATTAATTCGCCCCCCCATAGCTTACATACGTCGCACTTCAGCAACGGTCCACAGGGACTGCAGCTGAAGCACAAGTGCGGGACGAAGCGGCTTTTCAGAAACCTCCCGCAGGACGGGCAACCAGGTCTCTGAAACAGGACAAAGGACAGGGACAATGAGCAAGATAGTTAAGGTTAGCAAACTCAAAACCAACTAAAAAGAGAGGACAGGATCTCAAGATCAGAAATCAAGAAGAACCAGCCATGGACAAAACGTTAATTGTTAATAAAAAGGCCAAGGCCGATTATGACGTCATCACTCTCGTGACCAAATTAATCGATCCGCAACAAGCACCAAGAGCAAGAACGAATTGTATAATAAAAACGGAACATTTCCGTTGAATTGGCATTTCGAGTACACAACAATCAGATATACAGAGATAACTCCTTCCAATTCTAGTATTGGCAAAAAGGGAAATTATCTCCCCTTTTGTTTACATTATAATTAGATACCTGATCCTTGTATAGACAAACCATCCAACGTGATGAACCGGAGAACTCCACCATAGTACGCCTCTACATTCTCTCCACCTCAGGGGAAGGAATTGGAGCAAGAGGGCAAAGTGAGAAGACCTTTATAACAGGCCTCCAACTCACTGAACATAGATCTTTTGGTTAGATAACCTAACAGTATTAGTAGGAAATGGAACCGTGGTGGAGAGAAAACATATCCTCTTGTGCCGAAAAGTCCACCAAAGCTTCTATGCGATACCTGTGGACAAAACACAAAGAGAAATGAGACATATGAAGCACCATGTTGTAAAAACCCAACATAATCAGGCGCTAATCACGGTAAGCGCGAGTCCCGGAAATACATTAAACCGGGACAAAACACGCTAGCATATCAAAGAATTCACCTGATAAAGCGATCCCGCTCCTTCCAGAGGCGAATCCTCCCTTTCCGACATGCTTCCACCAAAAATAAACGTCAAACGTGAGCGAAAAACAAGGCAACGCGCAGAAAAGTATGAAAACAACAAAACCGCATGTAACCCTTTGCCAATAAATGAGCAAAGAGGAAGTAGTAGTCGGCGCATGCGCGGTGGTGGGGCGAGCATCCGCCGGACTACCTCTGACTCCCTGCCCAGTAGGGGCACCTAACTGTTTTTAATCTGAGTGTTTTATTGAGTGAAAGCCGATATTTAGCAATATCAAAAGTATTAGGGAGGTAAGTATACTCTTGATGTGAAATTAGCATTTTATGGCGCTAGATAATAAATTTACCAGTTTTCTGGGCACCTATAACGTCTATACCACGTCACGGAAATAGGTGACACCGCATAATTAAGATGTAATTAAAACATAATTATAGTAGAGATCACCTGATAACTCGGTCATGAAGTGGCCTCAGATGGAATATGATGATCAGACATGATAATCAAGACTCTACAACAACTTTTAGATAGAAAATTGAGCAAAAACTAAGCAAGTAGTAAAAAACACAAGCATGTGGTTCAGGCCAATAGTCATGAAATAGGTAGTGACAGTCTGCGCACGCACGAGGTTGGGCCGGCATCCGGCTGACTGTCACCTGTCTACCTGCCCAATAAGGGGACATATCTTTTTTAATCTGGGGTTATTGAGTCAAGGTCGATATTTAGGAAATATCATAGAGTGTTAGGGAGGTAAGTATATCTCTTGGAGTGAAATTAGTTTTAAATTATTCAACAGATTACCTGTATAGATACCATCATATACATGGTTATATGAGCACAAACTTTAAAGAATCTGCATCGTTTGTTCATCCGAGACACACTAGACTATGTAATGAGTTACCTGGTCAATATTGAGTCTGATTGGCAGCAGTGATATCCTGAGGGAGCACTCTTCTACGGCTGATGATACAACCGGGTTTGTGCGAAAGTTTACAGCTTTCACTAGCACCTGTACAAAGAGACAAAATATACCCGCAAACATCATTCTTATAGTGTGAAGCATTACATCTGAATTATAGGGCAAACTATTGTCGACCATTGGTCAGCTAAACAAACCATTTTCACCGTATTCACACCAGTTAGTCCGAAAATAGTGTGTTCAACTGAAAAACAAAAGAGGCCTAAGGAGCTTGTATCCCTCACCTGGAATTATGGGCCACTGGCACAAACGACCAAAACAAGATGGCCACTGATAGCATTTACCAATCTAATTTCTGTGAAGGTTTAGCCAAGTTTTATTAAAATTGGGCCAGTGGTTAATAAGTAGTCTTATTATGATTTTCTAAAAAATTTGCAGAAAATACAAGATGTCCACCAAAACACCACATTTTGATTGGTCCATGGCGGCCATGTTTTTTGTACATATTAACTTCCCTTGAACACACTTTAATGGCCGTTAGTTCCTGAAAATATCTGCCAAATTTTGGCCTCTTCTGGTCAGCAGTTCTGGAGAATGTGTCTTCGTGAAAACTAGTTCATTCAAGATGGCCGACTAACCATTTGGCCAATCAAGTTCCCTTGTCCTAGATGCTATTTCATGAGTTTTGAATCGATCCCCAAACCAGTTTCAGAGACTTTTAAAGACATTTCTAAAAGTGGGCCAAAATCCAAGATGACCACCGGCCTCATAAGAATGCTTCCTGTCAAATTTACTTGATATCGGCCCAGTGGTTCTCGAGAAGACATTTTAAATTTCCCATTGCTTTAGTATGGTAGCTTTGGGCAGGAAAAAGATCATGACAGACAAACCATTTATCCGACAATTTTTAAAATGGCAAATTTGAAATCAGAATACCCAAAAACATATATAAAACCAATTTCGGCTTCAAAATCCATCAAATAAAAATATCCAATATGGCCACCAAGCACGCTACATTTTGATTCCGGTGGCCATGTTTTTGATGTCTCAACTTCCTTTGAACAAACTTCAATCGGCTTTAGTCCCTAATCATATCTCCCAAATTTCAGCCCAATCCATTCAGCGGTTCTGGAGATGTAATTTTTGCGAAAACTAGGTCATCAAAGATGTCAGCAAACTATTTGGCCAATCAAATTCCCTTGAACAAACTTGGCTTATTTCTTGCCCTAGATGATGCTTCATGAGTTTTGAATCGATTGCCCAAGCGGATTCAGAGAAGATATTTAGACATTAAAAAAAATCAGATGAAATCCAAGATGGCCGCCCGCCAAATTGGCCGATCGCCTTAGTTTGAAAAAACTTGGATCTCTATGCCCTTAGGATGCTTCCTGTTAAAATATAATTGAAATCAGCCCAGTGGATTTAGAAGTTGTTTAAAGATAAAGTTGATGGATGATGGACGGTCGGTCGCCACGGCATAAGCTCACTTGGCCATTCTCGCTAGGTGAGCTAATAAAGTGTACAGTTGAATATTTTGAACATAATTGGACTGGAAGACATTGCTGCCTTCCAATCCAATTATATTCAAAATATTCAACAGACCATTTCTTTCTAACTAACATGTTTCTGTTTTCATTTTGGAAAGCTTCTTATTTATGAGCTGTACTGTACTCACCATATTAGCATGAGACTGCTTCGGTCTCGCTTCAGAGGCATATTGATACAGAAATTTATTAATCTTTGACGATGCCAAACGATCACGTATTTCTATGTCATTGATCAGCAGTATCCGTCGTGAAGCTTCCTCCGTATGTTCTGGGTAAACCTCATGCTGAAATTGCACCTGTAAACAAACAATGCAAAGGAAAGAGTGAATTAAGGTTTTTTATACGTACACCAAGCAAACTTACTTCAGAGAATTTTGGGATTACATGTCGGTGGTTCTTTAACGGAGCTGGTTAAACATTTTGACCGATACCGATTCATTAAAACATGATCAAACGTTACATTTCTCCGACAACATCTGACCTTTAACAATCAAGCTGGTCAAAACCGGCCTCTGCAATGGCATTGAGGAATCGCTATTTGCAATCCAGAAAACCATTTTTGAAAATTTACCAGTGGATGAGCCAATCATTCCAGTGGCAAATTTTGAACCAGAAGCATGGATGCAATTCAACTGCAACCGCTTCTGTCTGTCTGGCTATCTCCTCTGAACATGTTTGGTGTAATTTAACCAAGTTGTTTATGTGTGCCACACATATAACTGCGGATAGCAAGACGACAGATAACAAGACGACGGATGGCAAGACGACTACATTATACATTAGGCTCTTAAATTCGTACAAACATTAAGTGAATTCAGCATGAGTTCCTGTTCAATTTACAAATTCCTAACTGATGGCTATACATATATATATATATATATACACACAAACTACTTACAAACTAATTACCTAAAATTTGGATATGTTATCGGGGTAAGCTGGGTACCTCGATAACATATCTGAATGGCCGAGATTATAATCAGATAATGGTACAAGTTCGTATCATGTGGTACAGACTCTAGTTGATTACTCCAGCTTCAAGCGAGAGTAAGTGTGTGCATGCGTAGATAGGTAAACCAACTACATGATACCTCCGATCGTAGTACCTCGAAAACGAAACTGAATTCAACCTTAGTCAGGTCAGGGCAAATACAACAGATCCTTTGAATGTTGTGAAACAAATTTGATTGGCAACAGATGACAAAACTAACATTTGTCATGCATTGAACAATAAACACAACATGTATCACTAAGTCAGTATTTAATCCAGATGATACACGTACAGTAAACAGACTGTGTGTGCATGTGTGTGTGCGTGCGTGCATGCATGCATGTGCAGTCGGCGGGCATATGTGTGCAGGTTTGTTCAAGCTGTTACTTTATAAAGCTGCACTTCCATCAGCACATTCATATCTCTCCTGACCCCGCCTTGATATAACCACGCTTGTTTTCTTCTATCTCTGTCTGCTTGTGTTCTGTCAACATAAACAATGTGTAGAGAAAACAGAAATTATCAAGAACCACATCTAGACAGCATCAGCACTGAATGGAGGGATGTGATCTGTCACTCAAGTATCTGACATCATCACCAAAATATGTCATTGGTTAGCCGATGCCACAATCAAATGACCTGTCAGACAGGATAGGGTTAAAGGTCCGATGTCTGCATTTTGATGAATTATATGTCTTTGGTGAAATAAAAATTTAATAAATATTTTGTTGAATATTTGGAAATGCTAAGTGATTTGATTGGGAGTTGTTGGTGCCACAGGCAGCAACAGACTGCAGTCAAATTAGTTTCAAAATATCCAACAGCTTACCTGTATAGATATATTGAAATTGAGATTCTGGGAATTTAGGGTTGAAAGTGCTAAAAGTGATTCAAACGCGCATACAAAATTGGTGAGGCTTAGCTACGAATGGGTGGGGCATGGCTAGAAATGATTCACTATATTACTATATTACCATATTTGACATCATAAGTGTTCTGTTCCAATTAGTAATACTTTAAAAGCATCTGTATGTTCAAATGTGCAGAAAGCCGATGTATGGTGATATTGAATGAACACACTAAGATGTTAAATTAAGAACTACATTCAGATTAATACAGGAATCCATTTCTAGCTTTGCGACACACATTTCTAATTATGCACCGCCCAGTTTTTAGACATGTTGGAATCTATTTATATACTTTGAATCCTGAATTCACAGAATCACAATTTCAAGGTAACTATACATGTAGGGTGTTGAATATTTTGAAACTAATTTGACTGGGTGCTGTTGATGAGAGACGATTGGCTGTGGTGTTTGCTCGAATGACTAGAATCAGCCTGGCGGGGGTGCAAATTCCTCTCAACTGGCAAGCGATCGGGTGGTAGACGAGCAATTGGTGGAAACATAGTCAATCTCCACTCCTCATTGCCTCTCTCCACCCAGGACCATAAATGGGTAAGTTACCAATAATAGACCGAAACATAAACCAGCCTAGAATGGCATGAATGGGACCTGGAATCAGGGACTCGACAGACGCCAATCAAACCAATAACTACATGGGTGCTGTTGCTGCCTAGTCAAATTAGTTTCAATATCCAACAGAACATTAAAAAAGAATTGTAAAAATTACCAAAGACAAACACTTTGTTCACTTGACAGATTTTCAAGCTTCAATACAGAGTTATAATGTCATTATGATTGTGACGTCAGCCTACATGTGATGTAATTGATTATGACATTATATATATGACTGACAGATCAGACCCTCCATTGACTCAATGACTTAATCATGATTCCTCACAAACTATACACTTTAAATTACTATTTGCATCTCTACGGCAGTCATTCTCTTTTTAAAAACACTAAAAGAATACATATTTTCTACTTACTCGAGGTGACATTTACTGTATTTAAACTGTCTTGTTATGCTATATTTATTTTCTATCTGTATCATCTTACCTGTATTTGAACAGAAGACCAGGACAATTCATTGGAAATGCATTCTATTCAACTATTTTATTATTCAACATGGACTCAAAATGACAGAGACACAGTAGTTTTCTGTAAAGATGCAATGGTTAAACTCAAATTTCACATGCACAGTACATGTACGATAAGTGTGCACAGCCTTGAAGCAATCCAAGAGGAAGTGAAGGCTATGGACAAGGGAGTAGTCCAATTATGTCTGTTATTAGTAAGAGAATTATTGCCCTCACCCATATATTTATCCAATTATCCAATCCAATATACTTATCCAATTTAGCTCAAATTTTAACACAACAAATAAACTTACCGTGTAAGAGGATTTCCATACTGGATCAAGTTCGGAAACTAATGGTTCAATTCGGTTCAAATTTTAACTTAGAACATGTGACTGTACACTAGGAGTCCACAACTTTAGGTGTGATTTGAAACTGCTCACCTCATTCCCACCCCCACCCCACAAGAAAATCCAATGAGGCCCAAGGGCCTGTGGCGCTCACCTGGACCATTAGCATTTGAACCATTTGCATTTAAATAGATATGATGAATCATTTCCGGAAAATCCAAGATGGCCACCCCCAAAAAAAATTACCACTTAAAATTCTGAACAGACGTTCCAGAGTCTACCGTGATAGGGTCATTCTATTCAAATTTGGTTGCAATATGTCAAGCGACTAAGGAGAAGCAACATATTGAAAATCTTCGGATAATTTTTCCATAAAATCTAAGATTTTGACCCAGAAAATAGATCAATCAAAATTCTGAATACATTTTCTAGAGCCTACCACCATAGAATCCATCTAGTCAAATTTGGTTGAAATATGCCAAGCAGCTAAGGAGGCGTAGCAATTTGACAATTTCCGGTAACTCTGATAAAAGGTAAGATTTTCACCTAAAAAATTTATCAATCAAAATTCTGAATGGAATTTCTAGAGCCTATGGCCATAAAATCCTTTCAGCCAAATTTGGTCAAAACCATTCAAGATAGTAACGAGAAGCAATTTGACAATTTCCAGTACATTTGAAATAAAATCTAAGATTTCACGGAAAAAAATTGATGAATCAGAATTCCGTCTGGAAGTTCATCACCGCAGGATCCTTTCAGCCAAAATTTGGTTGAAATTGCTCAGAATGTTAAGAAGAAGAAGAAGAAGAAGAAGAAGAAGAAGAAGAGGAAGAAGAAGAAGAAGAAGAAGCAATTTGACAATTTCTGGTACATTTTTAATAAAATCAATGTTTTCACCCAAAAATTTGACAAATCAAAATTCCAAATGTAAGATCTAGAGCCTATCACAATGGGATACTTTCAGCCCAATTTTGTTGAAATCCATCAAAATGGTACGGAGAAGAAGCAATTTAAACGAAATCAAGGATTTCTTTTTTCACGAGAGAGTTGATACTTACCTCCCTAATACTTTTGATATTGCTAAATATTGGCTTTCACTCAATAAACACTCAGATTAAAACAGTTAGGTGCCCCTACTGGGCAGGGAGTCAGAGCGTAGTCTGGCGGATGCCAGCCCCACCACCGCGCATGCGCAGACTAGCACTTCCTCTGACTAATTTATTGGCTGATACACATGCAACTATAAAGAGCCTGAAGACCGAGCCTCTGTGGGGTGGAGAGGCCGGGTCCGTATCTAGGGAGGTAAGTATCAACTCTCTCGTGAAAAAAGAAATCCTTGATTTCGTTTATTTCACATCAAGAGTATACTTACCTCCCTAATACTTTTGATATTGCCAGAATTCGACAGTGAATTCGGCGGGAGGGAGGCGAGGTCAAAAGACCAGCTCATCCCTATACGCTTTTCTGCGTTTAAGGCACTTAAACTTCTGAACCTGTATGAAAAAACAGTCAGGATTTGACTAACCATCGGATAACACCCCCGATGTATGAGAGATGACCGAATGTCATATGCGCTCCCCCCCCTCCTTCCTGGGAGGAAGAGTCGAATGACCTCAATGTCCTATACGCTCTCTACGTACAAGTGCCATGTACTATAGGACAGAGACGAAAAGCTCCATTTTCGTATACTCTCAACAATGAACCACATAAATACACAAAACCATCATCATATAAATAACGGGTAACGTGACAAGACAATCAACAATGGACAACACATACACAAGACTGACCTTGTTGAAATGGCTGCTGACATCCTCTTCCCATTGGTGAAGATCGATGCAGTCTCAAATTAGTGGTTGTTTCCATAAATTAATTGTGAAATATATAAGCAATGAGGAAACCCCATCAAAAATATATATGCCTAGTTATTTTTTCAAAATCGACAAGGCGAGAGGATTAGAGGTGTCACGGAGATAATGGTCTGTAAAACTTGACTCACAGTGCCACTGAGCTACCGACATAATATCATCCACAGGGACCCCATTAAATAGGGCAGTGGATGTCACTACGCCGCGGACACTGTGAGCCTTGGCCACGTCAACCTGCTTCCCGGTGGCGGATTTATGGCAAAACTGAATGCATTCTACAATCCACCTGGAAATGGTGTCCTTAGAAGCCCTGCCATGGGGTTCAATATATGACAACCATAACGCTGACTGGTCGGTGCGCCACTCCGCCGTACGTTGTTTGTACCGGCAAAGCGCCCGGACAGGACACCATGCTTTAGAATTAGGATCATATCTAGTTAAAGCAGGCAAAATAATAGGTTGACCTGGATATTTCAACGACTGATTTTTAGCCAAGAAATTAATCCTAGGTAGCAGCTTAAGGCCTTCCCCTGAAACCACAAAACGGTCATCCTCGGCTGATAAGGTATGAATCTCACTCCTACGCCTAGCCGAGGCCGCAGCAATTAAAAACACAGTCTTCAGTGTTAATAGTTTCATCGAAATGGAACTAAGTGGTTCAAACGGCTTATCACCTAGTACTTGAAGCACTAGCGATAAACTCCAAGACGGAATCACCGGTGGATTCCTTGGTCTTAGATTGCCCATGCCTTTAATTAATACATTTAATGTATTCACTTCATCACTTCCCCTCTTAGCCAAGCAAGGAATAACAGACATTAAAGCTGACTTATAACCAGCAATAGAGTTAGGCTTGAGGCTATAGGCATCATAGAGGTGACAGAGGAAATCAGCTACTACCTGAATAGATGCATCCATTGGATCAATACATCTTTTTGAGCACCATTCTGCAAATCTGTTGATTTTATAATTATATGCTCTGGAGGTTGACCCCCTCCTGGCTTTGGCCATAAACATGGCTGCTTGCTCAGAAAAGCCCTCCTTAATTCTAGATTCCTTGACAACATCCACGCAGTCAATCTGAACATTGACGGATTGTTGTGAAGGGCCTTGCCCTGGAAGATAATATCGTCCATCAGAGGCAGAGGAACCGGATTGCAGACCAGAAGGTCCAGCAGATCCGTATACCATGATCGGCTTGGCCAATCCGGGGCGATCAGAAGCACTTGGCATTCCTCTTGTCTGATTTTCTGAAGAATTTTTGGAATCAGGATTGCTGGAGGGAATGCGTATGCATACATTCTCCCCCAGCTGATAGCTAACGCATCTGTTGCGAAAGCGCTTGGATCCGGAATCGGAGAGACGTACGTCGTCATCTTCGCATTCTTCTTCGTTGCGAACAAATCGATGTTGGGTTTCCCCCAATGGTCGAACAGACGATCCGCCACACATTGATTTAGTTGCCATTCCGTGGGTAAAACACTCATCCTTCGGCTCAATGAGTCTGCTAGCAGGTTTAACCTTCCCGGAATATGAACTGCTTTCAAGGTAATCTGGTGATCCAGACACCAACAAAGCAGTCTCCATGTCATCATACAGAGACTGGGCGACTTCGTTCCGCCCTGGCGGTTTATGTAAGTCACAACTGTTGAGTTGTCTGAACGAATAAGAACAATCTTGCCCTGAACTTTCTGTAAGAAATGTTCCAGGCCCAGGACTACTGCTCTTAGCTCCAGTAGATTTATATGTTCCTTTGACTGTTCCAGATTCCAAAGCCCTGATATCGTGGACTCTTCCAGGCAAGCTCCCCAGCCCTCCATCGATGCATCTGTATACACAGTCACCTGAGGGTGGGGAGGGGTTAGCATAACCCCCACCAAGAGATTCTCTGTGTCCAACCACCATTGCAGGTGATGAATCAGAGGCACCAACACTGACACATTCGAGTCCAGCGAACCTGTACTCTGGGTCCACTGTGTCATGAGAAATAACTGGATCGGCCGCCTGCGTAAGGCGGCCTGAGGAATGACTGGTTCCAATGAAACCATCAACCCCAGCATTCTCAAGTAAACCCGTGCCAGGACATGACGACTGTCGCACACTGACTGAATTAATGAGATGAGTTTCTGAACTCTCTCCTGAGTAGGATAAACATATCCTGTCTCTAGATCGAAGAACATCCCCAGGTAAACAAACTTCTGGGATGGAGTCAGCTCTGATTTTGGGAAATTGATCATCCAGCCTAAGTCTGTGAGAGTTTTCAAAACAATCTCCAGACTGGCCGACAAACTTTCCCGGGTGTGCGCTTTCAACAGCCAGTCGTCTATGTACGTGTGGACTGCTATGCTTCTCCTGCGGAGGTATGCGGTGATCGCAAGAACCACACGGGTGAAAACCCGAGGAGCCGTGGAAATTCCGAAGGGTAGCACCCTGAATTCCCACTGTCTGCCCTGGAATGCAAATCTCAGGAAGCGACGGAAACTCCTGTGTATGGGGATGTGGAAATAAGCATCCTTCAAATCTATCGACGCTGTCCACATTCCCCTCTCTAACCCCACCAACACCGAGCGCACAGTCTCCATCTTGAAACTGGGCGTCTCTATGAACTTGTTCAATGGCTTGAGGTTGAGAATTGGTCTCCACCCTCCGGTGTTCTTTGTTACTAAGAACAGGGTTGAATAGAAGCCCGGACACCTCTGTGCCGGCTGAATAGCTCCTTTTTGTATGAGGGAATTTATTTCCTCCTCGATACACAACCTTTGATCTGGATCTCTCGGATTTGGAGTCCAGATCGGCACTAGAGACAGTCGCGATGGCGGGCCTGTCATCCAATCGGGATGATACCCGACTGAAAGCCATCGCAAGACTAAACGGTCCTGAGTTAACCGTTCCCACTCTTGTATGTGGTCGGCTAATCGGCCTCCCATCGGTCCACCTAGGGATAGAGGTGGACATAAGGAGTGCAAGAGCGGCACTGTCTCCTTTGCCAGAAACACCGGCGCGGTTCTCACCGCGGTAAGCGTCCCATCAGGAACGATTACCCCGCCCAGATCCTCGCGCGCCACGACCAGCACCGCGCGCACCACGGTGCGCGGGCGGCTGCCTGGCTGACTGCGCCTGAGGAGCCTGCGCCCCCCTCGCTGCTGGCCGAATCGCACGCGGCCGAGGCCGGCGCTGCGATGGTGGTTGGCCTCTGACCTGGCCACTACCACCTCGAGCCTGCAGGGGACGATACGCAGGGGGTGCGGCGCGAACGTTGGCACGACGAAGCACCTCAAACTGTTCGCGCAGCGCCCTCTGGTTATTGACCAGAGTAACCGTCTCCTGGAGGTGTCTACATCCCTCACCTCCAAAGAGACCAGGACCTGTCATAGGCGTACGTAGTAGCCTATTGTAGAGGTCCTGGGACGGGCACAGATTATCCAAGGCAAAAGTGCGCCTTGCCCGGACACTCCTGGTCACCGCCCGCGTCATACAGTCCAGAGCCAGGTTGATACCATCCTGGATGGCTCGCTGGACTGTGACCGGACTTGGCTGGCGCGATGCGGATGCTGTTACTACCCCTTGTAACAGCTGGGAGACGTGGGACAGAGCGGCAATCGAAGCCCTCCCACTCTCTTCCGCATCACGCAACGCGGCATTTGCCGAACGCAACGCGTTCGAGCACAAGACTCCTGTGTCAGAACGGGAGCCTGGCCGCGCATCCTCACCCAAAGCTGCGCGGTCATCCACGCTCGGCTTTGGTACCACACCGTACCGCTGGTAGTCCAGGGGCACGATGCGGCAACGCCTGGCCACCTCGCGCGGGGCCTTAGCGAGACGTCCACTCGACTTAATGGACGTCTCCGCCGCCTCGAACATGTCAACGACATGCTCTGCCAGCGGCAGAGAAGGCATAGCGTTAGCAGTAGGCTTACCAGCTAACCACGGCCTGTGTTCACGCTGGCTAGCCGACTGCTCCACGGGCAGATCTGGTCTAACACTCACCAGCCACTGGCAAGCGTCAGACCAATCCTCCTCCGTGGCTAGTTGCGAGCGCTCTACAAGACGGGGGCCTTCGTCTTCCTCCTGAGCACAAGCAACAGAGCTTGACGGCGGATACGCTGATATCCCTGGCAAGCCAGGGAGAGCATGCGGGCCTGATAATACCGGCATGCTAATCTCACTGGTTTGACCAGGAGCAGGCGCCGTGGTAGAGCGCGGGGCATATACCGCCCCACCACGGCCCCGGCCAGCACCAGCTACACTCTCGGCAAGCCGAGGTATGCGGTACCGCTGGCCTTCAGCGTCCAGGGCCACAGTCTGAACCGTGGATTCTACCCCTGGGAGAGTAGAACCGTGGAAAAAGGCGCCTGTATTCCCCGCGAGGGGCGCACAAACGTCATATTCCATGGCCACGTCTTCAGACGGCGACCCTAACAGGTAATCATCATCCTCCTGGCCAGAAAGATTAGACTCCGGGTCAGCAAAGAGAGCTAACCCGGACTGGCCAGGGAAGGCGCCATACGAGGTACTGGCAGCCGCGGTGTGCGGATACCCCTGGACTGATGAGCAGCCCGCGGGTTCCAGCGACGACCGTCCACGGTCCCTATTGGGCGCGGCAATAAGCCTGCTGCCAGGGCCGTGGAACACCCCCTCTAATGGGGCCACCTCTGAATCATCAAACAACGGAAGCGTACTAAGGAACGTTGATTCAGAGGTGGGGATTACCTGCTCCGAAGCAGATGATGAGGTCAATAAAGGATTTGGTCCAGGAAGCATGCCACGAAGCAACTCTGGAACCAAATCCTTGATTGTCCTCCTCATCTCTCCCAACATCTCGGTCCGGAAGGCCTCCATGTCCACCGCGGACGAGGCCTTCCTCTTACCCTTCTTACTTACGACCTCTTTTTTCAGCTTCTTTTTCTCCTCCTCCAACTTGTCCTTCGCCTGCAAGCACAAGAATTCGGACATTAGCTCGCCCCCCCAGTGCTTACATATCTCGCAATTAAGCAAGGGACCACAGGGGCTACACTGAAAACATAGATGAGGGCCAAACTTGTCCCTCAAAAATCGTCCACAGGACGCACAACCAGGTCTCTGAAAAAGGCCAAAGGACGAGGAGTATGAGCAAACTAGTTAAGCTTAGAAAACTCACCAACTCAAGAGAAGAAAAAAATGATCATAAAGATCATAATTTTTATCAGAAACCAGCTTCGGACAACTTTAATTGTAAATAAAGAGCAAGACTGATTATGACGTCATTAATCCTATGACAGGAAAAAATCGATCCACAACAAACATCCCAGTGCAAGGACGAATTGTATCTCTAACCAGAACATGTGCAGAATGGACATTTCGACTACACAAGCATCAGATAAATACTGATAACAATGGCAAATAGTGTTAATTATCTCCCTTTCTCATATCAATAATTAATACCTGACACCTTGTCTAGACAAACCATCCAACCTGATGAACTGGAGCACTCCACCACTGAACGCCTCTTAACTCTCTCCACCTCAAGGGGAAGGAATTGGATCAAGAGGGCAAAGTGAGAAGACCTTTATAATAGGCCTCCAACTCACTGGACATAGAATTTTTGGTTAGATAACCTAACAGTATTAGTAGGAAATGGAACCATGGTTGAGAGACACAAACCCTCTGCTGATGTCATGTCCTTATTTCTACTTCACACAGACCTGTGGACATAAACACAAAGAGAGATTAGTCTTATATAGCACCTAGTTGAAAAAAATCAACTAATTAAGGCGCTTATCACGTTTAGCGCGAGTCCCGGAAACACATTACAACGGGACAAAACTCGCTAATTTTACTAGAAGTCACCTGATTTAAAGGTCCAAGGCCCTCCTGTGGCGAAGTCACTCTCTCAGCCATCTTTGTCAGGTGAAAACGTCTCTTAAATAGTCTTAAAAAGCTTTGAAAAGCGTAAAGAAAGATCCTATCATGAAAGCATGTGTTGTCTCTCAGCCAATACATTAGCAAAGAGGAAGTGCTAGTCTGCGCATGCGCGGTGGTGGGGCTGGCATCCGCCAGACTACGCTCTGACTCCCTGCCCAGTAGGGGCACCTAACTGTTTTAATCTGAGTGTTTATTGAGTGAAAGCCAATATTTAGCAATATCAAAAGTATTAGGGAGGTAAGTATACTCTTGATGTGAAATGACAATTTCCAGTACATTTTGTATAAAATCTAAGATTTTCACCCAAAGATTTGACGAATCAAAATTCGGAATGGAAGATATAGAGCCTATCACAATAGGATCCGGTCAGCCCAATTTTGTTGAAATCGATCAAAATGGTAAGGAGAAAAAGCAATTTGACAATTTCCGGTAAATCTTTAATAAAATCTAAGATTTTCACACACAAAAATTGAGGAATCAAAATTCTGAATAGCATTTCTAGAACCAATGACAATAGGATCATTTTAGCCTAATTTGGTTGAAATCGGTCAAAATGGTAAGAAGCAATTTGACAATTTCCGGTACATTTTTCATAAAAATCTAAGATTTTCAACCAAAAAATAGACGAATCAAAATTCTGAATGGAAATTCCAGCGCCTATGACCATAGGATCCTTTCAGACAAATTTGGTTAAAATCGGTGAGAATGGTAAGAAGCAATTTGACAATTTCCGGTACATTAAAAAAAATTTCACAAAAAAATTGATGAATCAAAATTCCAAATAGAAGGCCTGGAGCTTACGACCATAGGGCCCTTCTAGCCAAATTTGGTTGAAATTGGCCAAGTGGTTAATGAGGAGTAGTGTTTTAAAGCAAAAGTTGATGGACGGATGGTCACCACGACATAAGCTCACTTGGCCCTTCAGGTTTGCCTTCTCTAATTGCTATTATTTATCATCATCATCATCATCAAACAGTTTAAACATACTTTGCGTCTGTTCCATGACTTGAAACTGGCTTCCCTAAAAAAGAAAAATTTGAATGTTATAATTAGATAAAATTTTAATTCAGATAAACTATTAATGGTCAAGCCAGTAAAAACAGCCTTGGCAATGGTCTTAAAAAATGTCCATTTGCGGGCAAAGAAAAGACATCTTTGGAAATTTACGACTAGAATTACTGGCTCTGTAATTGAGCCAGTCATTCATTCCATTTGCAAATGGACGTTCAAAGCTATATATCTATCTATCTGTCCTGCTGCTCAAATACGATCTAATGCATACAGAATGATGCAGGGGAGGGACAATACCAAGGGACGCAAGGTGCCATGCATTACTCACATGGAACATTGATAATGCACACATTTGTACCCGAAAATTCAAATATATAGACTTAAAATTAAAAAACCTAAGCGATTTTGGCTCATACTTGTATTACAAGTTAAATATTTTGGCAGGAAACAAGAAAATTTATCAAATTTGTTTTTCACGAGTGAGATGACATACTTACCTCCCTAACACTCTTGATATACTAGTATATCGGCTCTAAATTCAATAATATTCAGAATTATAAAAAGTTAGGTGCCCCATTGGGCAGGTGGAATGTACACAGTCATGCACATGTCAGACCCCACCTCTGTGCATGCGCATACTGGTAGTTCCGTTACTAAATATTGGCTGACATATAAGCAACTATTCAAATAACCAAAGGACCCGGCCTCCGTGGGGTGGAGAGGCCGGGATCCTGTTAGGGAGGTATGTCATCTCGCTCGTGAAAAAGAAATTTGACAAATTTTCATATTTCACATCATGAGAATACACTTACCTCGCTAACACTCTTGATAAAAGCCAGAATTTGAAAGTAAATTTGGCGGGAGGGAGGCAAACATCTGAAATTGTGTCTGAAAACACAACCAGGAATAGAATTATAGATCGGATAATCGACCAATGGAGAGATTGATCAAAAGATAAATGCGCTCCACCACACCCCACACCCCCATCCCCACCCCTCCTCCTCTTTCTGAGGAAAGTTAGGAAAAAACTAACGCTGCTCTAAATACCTAGCACGCTCTCTAATACTTAAAAAAAGTATTACTAGACATTGTAAAGAGAAGAATTGCTTCATTTTCAATATAAAAAAACCCTCTGAAAGAACCACAATTAAGAGACATTAACCATCACCATATTAAATAATAACATGACACAATCAACAAGACAAGAGACAAAATGGTCACATATATTGACCTCTGATGCCTTGAGCGTGGAAATCACCTCTTCCCCCATACAGATGAAGAGAATGAAACGGGAAATAGTAGGGATCCCCTACTAACAAATGTGATATTTGTAAATAGCAGAGGAAAACTAATTACAAATAAATACCTCTGCATTATTTTCTGAGGACTGAGACGGTGAGCGGGTTGGAAGTGTCACGGAGATAATGGTCGGTAAAACTTGGTTCACAGTGCCACTGGGCTACTGACATAATTGTGTCTTCAACAGAAACACCATTAAATAATGCCATGGAAGTTACCACACCATGGACACTGAGCCTTGGCTCTATCTACTTGTTTTCCAGTGGCTGTCTTATGACAGAACTGAATGCATTTTACTATCCATCTGAAAATAGTGTCTCTTGATGCCCTACCATGGGGTTCAATATATGACAACCATAGGGAGCATGGGTCAGTCTGCCAAACCGGAGTCCTTTTCTTGTATTTATTTAAGGCACGGACAGGACACCATGCTTTAGCAAATTAGCACCAGGATCATATCTGATTACGGCTAGTAAAATTACAGGTTGACCCGGATATTTCAAAGATTGATTCAGGCCAGGTGAGCTAATAATACTATAATTATATATCTGAGAACCCATGCACAAACACAAGAGAGAATACAGTATAATAAAGATGGCAGCAAAAATTGATAAAAATTTCAAATAATTAGGTGCCATAAATAATTAACTCCTGAACAAAGGCAAACAGTCCTCTTGTGCAGAAAATCACATCCATACCATCCGCCGAATCTGTAGAGTCTGATGAGGGGATGAGACAAAAGGAGGGAGATATTTTTCGTTTTATATCTCTGACCCTTAGGCATAATCATTTGATATGTCAGAAAAAAGGAGATGTAATCGAACTCTGAGTGAAGAACAGGAGCTCTAGCATCAGAAGATGAGCCTGTGGACACAAAGACACAAGAGATTAGTAGAATTTAGGTGCTGGGACAATTTAACAAGGATTCCCAACGCCTAAAAATGTGCTAATGCCGGCTGGTCACATTACGAAAACCGGTAACGCATTCATTGTTACAGGTCTTAAATAATATATGGAACAATATCACATTATTAGATGATGAGGCAGACTCCTCTGGTGCATTAGCATTAGCCATAGCGAAAGATGGATGAAAAAAGGATTGAAATTTCATAAAAACAAGAGCTTGAAATTGTTTTCCAAGTTGCTTTAAAGCCAATATATTAGAAACCGGAAGTACCAGTATGCGCATGCGCAGAGGTGGGGTCTGACATGTGCATGACTGTGTACATTCCACCTGCCCAGTAGGGGCACATAACTTTTTATAATTCTGAATATTATTGAATTTAGAGCCGATATACTAGTATATCAAGAGCGTTAGGGAGGTAAGTATGTTCTCATGATGTGAAAATGCAAATTTTGGCCAGGTGAATGAATAATGTAAGAAAAATCCAAATAAACTGATAAAAACAAAACAATCAAACTTATATTTCTGAGACTCAGACATTCTCATAGGAACAGGATTTTGCATATAAGAAACTATTGAAACATCCAATCAGAGAGGCAATACCTGCATTAACCCTTAAAGCAATGAATTACCCATATCTCATTTTCAAGGCTACCATACAGGAATGGTTGAATATTTTGAAATTAATTTGACTGGAAGGAATTGCTGCCTTAGCAACATCTTAGTCAAATTAATTTACAAATATTCGAGAGAATAAGTTTTATATCGCAAAAAATTTACATTTTATGGATTTAACAGTGAAATGCCTAATTAGATGTAAATTTGCTTACCGCTCCGTCTTGCTCCATCTAATAAACGATGTCCAAAATCATGTCCACCATACATATGGCATGTAATTGTCATTTCCTTTAATGTGTAACGATAGACTGGTGCTGGGAAGTTATCAGGT
The DNA here is from genome assembly GCA_034401795.1 of Chaetoderma sp. LZ-2023a. NCBI lineage: Eukaryota > Metazoa > Mollusca > Caudofoveata > Chaetodermatida > Chaetodermatidae > Chaetoderma > Chaetoderma sp. LZ-2023a. The sequence goes on along the minus strand of CM067373.1, from coordinate 30,129,038 downwards.
GGCTTAAGCAGGTCAGAGCGACTTAATGGCTGACTGAAGTAGTTTTCTTGAATCTGAATGGGGGTATCGATGAAATTACGAATTCTTGGTTCACCATCTTTGGACTATGAGAGAGACAAGGACAGACAAGGCGGTTAAGATAAAAGTGGAACAGAATGGTATAAAATAAAATTTGATTTAATCCAAAACATATTATAAATCTGTCACATGCACCTCTGTTAAGCTTGAGTACCTCGAAGACTATTCTTAAAGAGACAACCTGCTTTTTAGTTGGAACTCTCAGCTAGTAGACATCTGTCTGTCTGTCTGCCTGTCAGTCACTCGATCAGTTTGTCAAATCTTTTTACATTTCTGACAAAGCTTCCTATGTTGCAACTGTGGTGCGCCAAACATGCTGGAGCCAAACAATGGTGTTGTAAAGTACATATATGCTTCCACTCGGATGTCTAGGCAGACATTTGAAAATTGTGCTCAGCTTTTCTTAAGGTGATTGTTTAACACTTACCACTCTGATGTTAAAATTTTAACTTTTCAAATTAAATTAAAAGATGAGCTGGAGTTCATTTTTCACAAATTTGTTAATGACACACCGTCCACCAAAATTGTTGAGAAATTTCCACCAGATTCTTTGCTATTGATACAGTAAAAAATAGAATGTTGACATCAGAGGGGTAAGGGTTGAGAGGAGCTACTTTACGAATAGGTGACACTAGATATGCTTAACACTCAAAAGGGATAAAAATTGCTTCTGCAGTGGTCTTGAGTAATGTATTTTCAGTCCAAGAGAAGACTATTTTTGAAAATTTACTACTGGAATGGCTGGCTTGATAACCAAAAGCAGTGGTAAATTTTAAACAAGTAATATTCTCTTGGTCTACAAATGGACATTTACTATGAAAACACTGAAATTTTCTTGAACAAATTTGAAGGTTTAACGGTTAATACATTATTTGTATAACTCTTACAGCTATTCCCAGGCCTGGATCATCAATAATACAGAATCCATCTGAACCGTCTGACCCATAGGATTCAATCGGTCGATCCGAGGATTCCGTGCTTGAAATGGAATCAACACTGTCTGAAATGACAATCTGATGTCGTGCCAGTAGAGTGCCTGCCGAGACAGGACACCGATCAGGCGATGTTCCATCAGGCAGGAAGAAAACTTGTGTGGCTTGATGTGGCATTGAAGGATGATGCTGAGAATCTACTGTGTCTGAAACAAACGCTAACAAATATGAGCTAGACACAGATGATTGTATCCATCTATCTATCTATCTGTCTATCTATCTATCTACCTAGTTATATAGAGGACGATAGATAGAGGTAGATAAACAGCCAGCCACAGACTGACCGACCGACCGACCGACCGACAGACAGAGACAGACAGACAGAGACAGACAGGCAGGCAGACAGCAAGATAGGCAGACAGACAGACAGACACACAGATAAATAGATCTGTGATAGTTAAGAGATTAGTAAGTGTTGGAACAGATGGGTGACACTGTGCTGATTAACCTGTTTGGATTACATACCTCAATCACGGTCACAGAAGACAGGTCGTCGATTAAGACAAGTCACTCACAGGAGGATTTAGTGCTACAAGATGGTGGTTTACTAAGACAGATCCTCATACAATCACAGATTCTTATACAACCACAGATGCATGTTTACACGACAGATGCTTATACAACCACAGATCCATATACAGCCAGACGCTTATACAACCACAGATCCATATACAGCCACAGACGCTTATACAACCACAGATGCTTATACAAGCACAGATGCTTATCCAACCACAGATCCTTAATAGACAACCATAGATCCTAATACAACCATAGATGCTTATACAACAACAGATGCTTATACTGCCACAGCTCCTCAGACAACCACACATGCTTATGCAAACACTTGTCTTAAAGAACCACTCTGTTTTGGACCCTTATGCAGGTGGTCTCTTGAGCAGGTTTGACAGTAAGCAGACACTACTGACCTGCCTGTTGCTCCAAGCTTGATTCCTTCATAGCATCTGCCAGGCTGTCATGGACATGCTCCATTGTGGAATGTGACAGGATAATATCAGACTCTGCAGATGAACTATAGAGGGACTCGTCAGCCTGGAGACGAATCAAACACATATGATAACTACAGTACAGCTCAGAAATAACTTAATGTTTCCAAAATAAAATGTACTTTTGAATATTTTGGGACTTATGTTGATTGGAAGCCATTGATGGCCTAAGGCAGAAATGGACATTTCCAGTTTTAGCTATGCCCCGCCCATCTCTAGCTAACCTACATGCATGCACGCACGCACGCACACATACACCTGTCATGTTGGGATCGATCGATCCCTGAACTTCTTGACTATCAGTTTCCAGAAAATTATACAGGTAAGCTATTGAATATTTCGAAACTAATTTGACCTGGTGCTGTTGCTGAGTATGGGCGCTTTTGCTGCCATAGGCAGCGACAGCACCAGGTCAAATTAGTTTCAAAATATTCAACAGCTTACCTGTAATACTGTATAGTTTTCTGGAAATTGATAGTCAAGCACCCATAGGCAGGAAATGCGCCCATCCAGTCAAATTAGTTTCAAAATATTTGACGGAATGTTTATTAAATAGTAAAGACACAATTCGTACGTGTCGGCCTATTAAGAGTTAAAGACTGACTAAATCTAGTCATTCATGACGTAATGATTATGACATCATCCTACACGTCACGTGGTTGATTATGACATCATATGATGTCATATGATGGATTGATAAACTGGAAAGGTCCATTGTTCTAAATCAAGTTAGTCCAAAATACTCTACAGAACATTTCTTACATTGTGTTCAAAATTGTACCCACTAACATGTTTCTGTTTTTGTTTTAGAAACAGGTACAGACAATAAGCCATCAGATATTGATAAAACATCACAGGCCTGCAGGTCTAGCTAATTCACCTTTAAAGAGTATCCATCCATCATCTGACCTTGTATGTCATAATCAGCTCAGCATGTGTATGATGACGTCACAATCATTATGTCACAAAGGGTTCCATATAGACCTACATCAAATCTCAAATATTCCGACACAGTGTATGAATTGTATGTCTTTATAATTCTTTGCTATTTAATAAACATGCTGTTGAATATTTTGAAACTAATTTGACAGCACCCAGTCAAATTAGTTTCAAAATATTCAACAGCTTATTTGTGTAGTTTTTTTGGAAATTGATATTCAGGGCGTTCAGAGATCAATGGATCCCAACATGAGCGAGGTGTGGGTGGAGCTTAGCTAGAGATTGGGCAGTGCATAGTTATAACCGGAAAGGTCCATTGGCGGGATGTGAGAATATGTCTGCCATATATGCAATAAATATATGTGCAAGTGAAGAATACTTGTTTGGCCAGACTCCCACAGTGAAAACTCACGTAAAAACGAAAACTATAAATCATTTTTAACCTTTTAGTGGGCATAATTCTCAAAGAAAGTGTCTAGTTGCATGCGAAGAGAAGATTACCTTTGAAAATTTAAAGAGTTATTGTGCCAGTTATTTCAGTATTAAATTTTCAAAAAAATCTCTTACCCTGAAAATGATCATTTCTCAAGACCACTATAAAGGCTGGTTTTTGGCCGGCTTGACCATTAAAGGGTTATGTGACGCATGTTGTTTCATGTAAATGTGTACAGACCACTGGACTATGACAGTATGAGTGACGCATGTTGTTTCATGTAAATGTGTACAGACCACTGGACTATGACAGTACGAGTGACGCATGTTGTTTCATGTAAATGTGTACAGACCACTGGACTATGACAGTATGAGTGACGCATGTTGTTTCATGTAAATGTGCACAGACCACTGGACTATGACAGTATGAGTGACGCATGTTGTTTCAGGTAAATGTGTACAGACCACTGGACTATGACAGTATGAGTGATGCATGTTGTTTCATGTAAATGTGTACAGACCACTGGACTATGACAGTATGAGTGACGCATGTTGTTTCATGTAAATGTGTACAGACCACTGCACTATGACAGTATGAGTGACGCATGTTGTTTCATGTAAATGTGTACAGACCACTGGACTATGACAGTATGAGTGACGCATGTTGTTTCATGTAAATATGTACAGACCACTGGACTATGACAGTATGAGTGATGCATGTTGTTTCATGTAAATGTGTACAGACCACTGGACTATGACAGTATGAGTGACGCATGTTGTTTCATGTAAATGTGTACAGACCACTGGACTATGACAGTATGAGTGACGCATGTTGTTTCATGTAAATGTGTACAGACCACTGGACTATGACAGTATGAGTGACGCATGTTGTTTCATGTAAATGTGTACAGACCACTGGACTATGACAGTATGAGTGACGCATGTTGTTTCATGTAAATGTGTACAGACCACTGGACTATGACAGTATGAGTGACGCATGTTGTTTCATGTAAATGTGTACAGACCACTGGACTATGACAGTATGAGTGACGCATGTTGTTTCATGTAAATGTGTACAGACCACTGGACTATGACAGTATGAGTGACGCATGTTGTTTCATGTAAATGTGTACAGACCACTGGACTATGACAGTATGAGTGACGCATGTTGTTTCATGTAAATGTGTACAGACCACTGGACTATGACAGTATGAGTGACGCATGTTGTTTCATGTAAATGTGTACAGACCACTGGACTATGACAGTATGAAACTGACATATGTTACATATAATATCATTCTCACACAAGGCCACCATTGAGGTAAGCTAGTGAATATCTGAAAAGCTGTTCCTTTCAGTATAATTAATTTCCCAATATTCAGTCTAATGCATATTTCCCTACGTTATTTCGTATATCTCTAGCTCACATCCTCACATTTACGGACAAAATTTTGTTAACCCTTTCATGCCTGAATATATTGACGAAATGTTGTGTGGACTAAATTAGTTTTCAAAATTTTCCATAAATTTGACATTTTCCTCAAAATCATGAATTTTTGCTTGAAATAAATGAAATTACTTCCATGCTCACTCCAACTGTAACAGTCCAGGCCACCCCATACTTTACCAATGGTGTATCTGATAATGCTATGTGATTAAAAGTCAAATCTCCACACAAATGGTGACAAGTTTTTAGCGATATTCCAGAATCCAGTGGGTGGGCAAGCTACCAATCCTCTTAAAATAACTTCAAAGCATATACTGGTACCATAGTTCACGACACAAATACGCCTGCATAACACAGATGACTGGCAATTAAAGGGAGAGCACTCTTACATGAATTTTTTTTTGTATCATTGCCATTGGTAAAGTATGGGCCGGCCTTGGCCGCTACAGTCTGGAGTGAGCACGGCAGCCTGGGCCGTTACAGTCTGGAGTGAGCACGGCAGCCTGGGCCGCTACAGTCTGGAGTGAGCACGGCAGCCTGGGCCGTTACAGTCTGGAGTGAGCATGGCAGCCTGGGCCGCTACAGTCTGGAGTGAGCACGGCAGCCTGGGCCGCTACAGTCTGGAGTGAGCACGGCAGCCTGGGACGTTACAGTCTGGAGTGAGCACGGCAGCCTGGGACATTACAGTCTGGAGTGAGCAGGGCAGCCTGGGACGTTACAGTCTGGAGTGAGCAGGGTAGTCTGGGACGTTACAGTCTGGAGTGAGCAGGGTAGTCTGGGACGTTACAGTCTGGAGTGAGCATGGCAGCCTGGGCCGTTACAGTCTGGAGTGAGCAGGGTAGCCTGGGACGTTACAGTCTGGAGTGAGCACGGCAGCCTGGAACATTACAGTCTGGAGCGAGCAGGGCAGCCTGGGCCGTTACAGTCTGGAGTGAGCAGAGCAGCCTGGGCCGTTACAGTCTGGAGTGAGCAGGGCAGCCTGGGCTGTTACAGTCTGGAGTGAGCACGGCAGCCTGGGCCGTTACAGTCTGGAGTGAGCAGGGCAGCCTGGGCCGTTACAGTCTGGAGTGAGCAGGGCAGCCTAGGCCGTTACAGTCTGGAGTGAGCAGGGCAGCCTGGGCCGTTACAGTCTGGAGTGAGCAGGGCAGCCTGGGCCGTTACAGTCTGGAGTGAGCACGGCAGCCTGGGCCGTTACAGTCTGGAGTGAGCAGGGCAGCCTGGGCCGTTACAGTCTGGAGTGAGCAGGGTAGTCTGGGACATTACAGGCAACAAAGGGTCAAGTTGGCATCTATTATATTTCCACTTTTTGAGGCACAGTTTACAAGCCTGTAGTGTAAGCAAGTTAACCCTTTCATGGCTAAATCTTTTCAGGAGAATCCAAATATTTGCTTATTGAATGTCCATTTACAGGGCAAGAGAAGACTATTCCTCAAAATTTACCCTTGGAATGATTGGCTCGGTTGGCTTCAATCCAATCATTCCAGTGGCAAATTTGTAAAAAACTATTTTCTTGCCCTGCAAATGGATAATCTTCAAGTATGCTGCAAAGGCTGGTTTCGTCATGAAAAGGTTAAGAACCCTCCTTGTCTCATGTAAAATAACACAGAGTTATGACGTGTGAACACAGCTAACAAGCAAATTTGACAATGTATGTGATGTACTTGTAGCATTCTGTGGATTAACTACCAATGCATACCCACACACCCACCCAGATGTTGCATCATACCCTGCTATCAGAGACTGTCCTGCCAAATGTATCTTGGCTACTCAGACTGCAGTCACTCTGGTTCATGGTGACACCACTCAGATCTCCATCATCAGCAAAGTATCGTATCAGTTCCATCAGTGCCTTGGCAGAGTCAGAACAGGTTCTAACGTTCACTTTGTTTGTGCCAGCTCGCATATCAAGCTTAGGAGATTTCTGTGGAGTACAAAATCAGAATATATTTAAATACAAATTAGTAAATTTATAACAGCGCTTAAAGTCGACATCATTAAAGTAGCAATCTCTAGGTAATATCGACAGAATAGCGAGACCAATGCATGTCCATTCACGATAACATGTCATTCAGATTCTGCATATTGATACTTAGGGTGCCTCAATGAATCTCTCCTAGCCTGATATACAACTATTCACTCAATACATTAATAGGCGGGTCAATATACCATTCGACCCCCAAAAAATTCTGTCAACAATTTTTGGCCCTACTGAATGTGGGGACTGACAGAAAAAGTCTACCAAAATCTAACGCTCAAAAGTGGGTTAAAATTAGGTGAGTTCCAAGATGGTCCCCCCCCCAGCCCTTAAAATCATAACTTCCTTAATTTTTGTGATAGATCTGTAATTCTTGTTTCTCCCTCATGGTTTTCAGGGGTAAACAATTAGCTGGTGCCAATAAAATTCCAAACCGATCAATAAAAACCAACAAAAACCACAAATCCAAGATGGTGGCCAGCAATAAAGAGTGAAATGGCAATACTAATAATAAATATATGATTGACGTAGACCATGGGCACTGCATTACAGATGCAACAGTATAATGCACTTTAGATATATCTAATTAATTGACCAGCTACAGTTTCTTTATGGCTATTATAATTAGCCGATATTAATAGCTGAACCAAGGTCTGAAAGGCTCAACTCACAATCTCAATTTTACTCCTCATAACTGTCCTCTAGTTCCTCAGAAACCTGGTTGGCCTCATTGGCACAATACGTAAGTTGGATTGATCCGCAGAAGTACATGGAAGCCCGCTTCTACAACTGCAACGGGGGTGGGGTTGTGTGTGTGTGTGTGTGTGTGTGTGTGTGGGAGTATGTGGGTGGTGTTACCGCAGCAAGTTGTGCAATTGCAATGCGCCATTTCCAGTAGTGTCTGGTGCAGCATTCAAATCAGACATTATGAGCACAAGTTGATAGTCTGCAAGTCTCCAACCCCAGTCCAAAGGGTCAATGCCACGCTCCATGCCCATCCAAGTCATGGTCTGATAGTACACCCTGAGACACTGGTATTTGGTGGAAGATTCAGTTGGGGGGAGAAGTTCGGGTGTAATGAATGATTTAGCGCAGACGACTTTCTTAGTAATTATGTTATAGCGCAACGCCGCCAGAGAGCGGGTCCTCTTCCCATCAAAAATAACAGCCATCGCTTGGCTGCCGAAGTTTTCTATGTCAGTGTGGTTCTTTCTGTGTGAAATGAATGCATTTGCACAGAACTGGAGGACTGGATCGCCTTTCACAAGCTTTTGGAAGGCGGATTTCTTTCCAACTCCATAAACATGACATTGAATCACACCCGGTGAATGCATGCAAGAATAACATTTGTGCACACAACTCACTGCCAAGAAGACTATCCAATTGCTGTTGTACACTTTTGGAATACCTCTTGACTGATTGTCTGATCTAAAATAGAGTGGTTTCGGATCTGCTGGAGTGTAATGGAGAAGAAAAATCAATAGACCAGTGCCCTCTCCAATTAGAGTAGTGGAATGCATAGATGCTGTGGCAACTGTAGCCTTAGCAATGTCCACATCAGCGTCCCCTTCTGCCTGAATGACTGTATAAACCACTCTCTTCAGTTTGTCATTTATTAAACTGATTTGTTGCTGCCTATTAGTTCCCCTTGATAGGAATTCTTCCTTCTTCCCTTCAAACTCAGTTTCACTGATGAAGTTTACTATCGGATAAATAATGGTTTGTCCCCGTCTTGGTGTGTGTTCTCCTTGATCGAAGGACCTGTTACATAACCGTCAAACACAACAGTTGCTGCCCCATAGTGCTTACTTGTAGTCGGCATAAGCCTTGGCTATTTTACCATAGGTATCTCCTCCTTCCCACTTCAGCTTGTGCAGTAAGGAGCCTCCATCAAGCATACATCTTTCAGTCTGCGGGATGGTGTCTGATGTTGCTTCACTTGATGGCATTTTGTTACAGTGGTCAGTGATGGCTTAGACAAGTTGAGGTTTGTCAGCCTTTCTCAAGATGTTATTGTCCTCGAAAAGGGATGGCGGATATGAACTCGGCTCGTATCTCATCAGCTCCTCGAGACCGATCTCTTGTCCTGGAAACTACAAGGAATCATTGGAACAGTAGGTTAGGATCAATGGTTGTCAGGAGCAACCTTCACATCAAATGAACTTCCCAGGGGCTTAGCTTTCTCTTTCCGCTTAAAAGAGAATGAAAATACTGGCTGTCCAATCATTCTGTCAATGATGTTTTCTTCCAATGGACTTATATTCATTCTTTTGCCACTATACCATTGATGCTGTTTCTCAATGCAGGGTCAGAGGAGAACGGGGAACATGAAGTTAGCTTTGTGCTTATCTTTGAGAGGTCTGATGCATCCCATTCAATCCTTGCATCAGTCGAATCTTTGTGTTGTTCACTTGTGGTGTATGCGAGATGATTGAACTCCTGTATGGCAATGTTGAACTCGGACATTATAGGGGCTGACATTGTCCACAATGCTCGCTGATCTTCCGTCATCTTACTGCCATGAGTCAAGCCACCTGTGCTTTTTACTGACCTCATAAGTGTTTGCTCAATGACTAGATCGCAACTGAGGCCTACCCAAAACTGATTTGTTCAATGAATATTATGGAAGCCATATTGAAGCTTCCTGCAGATATCCTGGTGTTTGCTCACCAGTTGACTCATTTCTTGGATGTAGAGATATGCAGACTTCAAGTAGTTATAATGTCCTGCTGCAGCAAATATTGGCAAGGCATCAGCAATAGCGTGCAAGTGATTCACCCAAGACTCAGTGCGATCTGCCTTGATCAGTGCTCATGCAGTACCAAGCATCCGCTGATAATCTAGACACACCTGACCCGTTTTGGATTGCGCACTAAGCTCAGCTTTCTTTTTGTCAAGTTTCTCACTGATCCTAGCAACTGTATGGGATGTTACAAGACTTCCAAGAGTGATGTCACCCTTCAATAAGGATGAATACATTCTCTCTGTCTCCTCTACTAGGGAAGCGAATTCAGGATTTTCATCAGCCACAGATTTTACAGGCATTTCATGAAGACTTTTGTCCACCAGCAGATGTCCACGGAATGCCCTTTGAACCGATTTACCAGTCATATGCACACAGCATTTCACCGTACGCTACTTCCAGAATGTTTTTAAATCATGTGCCCTCCAGTGTACCTTTTTCTCCAAGCAGATTCATGAACAAGTGGAAATTACCAAGCCTTAGTACTATTTCTTTCAAGTGACTATTCTGTGGCGCAGCACTGATGATCTCAGCAGCTTTTAAGTACAGGGGCTGGTCAAACACGTTATCACAGGGGGTGGGTGGGGTGGGGGGTGTAGTGGGGGTGGGGGTGACATGGTGTCTGAAAGCCAGGTTGCTGAGGAACTCTGTGGACAAAATGCAAGTTTTTGTCACAAGGCTACATGTTGATTATGGGTAAATACAGAATGGAAGATTGGCCCGGATGCGTATGTCCCTGATGAAGGATATGCATCGAACCCTGCTAATTCGGAAGTCGTTGTTTGAAATGGAATCCCATAAGATATCAACTCTCATGTCACAATCTTGGAGACATGGAAGTTCTTTAAACATGATGTTTCAAAGAGCATGGGTGGTGAAGCAGTACTCTATAATATCAACTGTGGACATCTTTACAATGTTCAGTTCTGAAATTGTTTGTCTACTGACAAGAAGGCTTCTTTTCCTACTAGGGGTAAACGCGGCAATAAATGCCAATCCTATGAAATGTACCTTTACCCTCAATTGTAAGAAGATTGTGATCAACATTGTCACCAGAAAATAACAATGACAAGTTCAATAGATATATGTCTTCAACTAGCAAATCGGGTGTGACACAGCTTGCAGCATTCTTTTCAAACCGGAGCACTTCATCATGTGACGAGCTATGGCCCATTTCAAAAGGAGTGTCCACAAGGAATCTGGACTGATACAGATGATGTACTTGCACTGCTAGTCCAATCTGTAATGGTTCAATAACAGCCCATGGTCTGACTGCTTGTACTATGGCTTGTCCAATACCGGCTACTTTGTGTTGGTCGGGTTTTTTTTGACAAATAGGTAGTTTAACATGTTTCGCAGTGTCTCCAGAAGGAAGGCCAATGCAGAGTCAAGTTTAAGTTCCTCAACATTTGGGTAGTGGTCAGTAACCGATGGGACCTTTGTTTTAATGTCACTCCTGACCAGCCTTGCTGCTGTCTCAATTATGGCTCGCTTTTGTGTCTCTTCATCGCTATCTTTTTGCGCGTCTTTGCAATAGGACCGGAGTATGTGTGATGTCTTTTCTCTGAATGTCACTAAGTCATTTAATCCCTCTCCCTCTGCTACATAGACGGAGTCCCCATATCGTTCCATTAGTTTGTCCTTCAGATAGTTATTGCCGTAAGGAAGCGAATCTTCATGAATCAGAAACTCTTGCATTTTACCCCGAAGGTCTGTAATAGTCAACTGTTTCTCATCATTCATCTCTAAATATGCACACATCCTGAAGAATGCCTGTTACTGATCATCATCTTTAGGTCGTCTAAACGAAATCAAGGATTTCTTTTTTCACGAGAGAGTTGATACTTACCTCCCTAATACTTTTTGATATTGCTAAATATCGGCTTTCACTCAATAAAACACTCAGATTAAAACAGTTAGGTGCCCCTACTGGGCAGGGAGTCAGAGTGTAGTCCGGCGGATGCCAGCCCCACCACCGCGCATGCGCAGACTAAACGAAATCTAGGATTTCTTTTTTCACGAGAGTTGATACTTACCTCCCTAATACTTTTGATATTGCTAAATATTGGCGTTCACTCAATAAAACACTCAGATTAAAAACAGTTAGGTGCCCTTACTGGGCAGGTAGACAGAGGTAGTCAGGCGGATGCCGGCCCCACCACCGCGCATGCGCCGACTACTACTTCCTCTGACTAATTTATTGGCTGACACACATGCAACTACTAAGAGCCTGAAGACCGAGCCTCTGTGGGGTGGAGAGGCCGGGTCCGTATCTAGGGAGGTAAGTATCAACTCTCTCGTGAAAAAAGAAATCCTAGATTTCGTTTATTTCACATCAAGAGTATACTTACCTCCCTAATACTTTTGATATTGCCAGAATTCGAAAGTGAATCTGGCGGGAGGGAGGCGAGGTCAAAAGACCAGCTCTTCCCTATACGCTTTCACGCGTTTACGGCACTTAAAAATGTCTGAAAACTGTGTGAGAACACAGTCAGGATTTGACAAAGCATCGGATAACACAACCGATGCATGAGAGATGACCGAATGTCATATGCGCTCCCCCCCCCCTTCCTGGGAGGAAGACTAAATGACCTCAATGTCCTATACGCTCTCTACGTACTAGTGCCACATACTACAGGACAGAGACGAAAGTACTCCATTTTCGTATACTCTCTATGAACCACAATCCACACAAACCATCACCATATCAATAATAACGGGTAACGTGACAATACATTTAACAATGAACAACACATAAACAAGACTGACCTTGTTGAACTTGGAAGCTGTCATCACGTTCCCTGTAGAGAAGCCTGATGCAGTCCCGACAAGTGGTTGTTACCATTACTTAAATGTGATGTATATAAGCAATGAGGAAACGCTCCTCATAAAACATACAGGCGATTATTGTTTCAAAATCGACAAGGCGAGAGGATTTGAGGTGTCACGGAGGTAATGGTCTGTAAAACTTGACTCACAGTGCCACTGAGCCACGGACATAATGTCATCCACAGGGACCCCACTAAACAGGGCAGTGGATGCCACGACACCGCGGACACTGTGAGCCTTGGCCACATCAACCTGTCTCCCGGTGGCGGATTTGTGACAAAACTGAATACATTCTACAATCCACCTGGAAATGGTGTCCTTAGACGCCCTGCCATGGGGTTCAATATATGACAACCATAACGCTGACTGGTCGGTACGCCACTCCGAAGTACGCTGTTTGTACCGGAGCAGTGCCCGTACGGGGCACCATACTTTAGAATTAGGATCATATCTAGTTAAAGATGGCAAAAAAATAGGTTGACCTGGATATTTCAAAGACTGATTCTTAGCCAAGAAATTAATCCTAGGTAGAAGCTTAAGGCCTTCCCCTGTAACCACAAAACGGTCATCCTCGGCTGATAAGGCATGAATCTCACTCCTACGCCTTGCCGAGGCCGCAGCAATTAAAAACACAGTTTTAAGAGTCAACAATTTCATAGAAATGGAAATAAGTGGTTCAAAAGGCTTATCTCCTAGTACCTGAAGCACCAGAGATAAACTCCAAACTGGAATCAGTGGTGGATTCCTTGGTCTTAGATTGCCCATGCCTTTAATTAATACATTTAATGTACTTACTTCATCACTCCCCCTGTTAGCCAAGCAAGGAATAACAGTCATTAAAGCTGACTTATAACCAGCAATAGAGTTAGGCTTGAGGCTATAGGCATCATATAGGTGACAGAGGAAATCAGCTACTACCTGAATAGATGAATCCATTGGATCAATACATCTTTTTGAGCACCACTCTGCAAATCTGTTGATTTTATAGTTATATGCTCTGGAGGTTGACCCCCTCCTGGCTTTGGCCATAAACATGGCTGCTTGCTCAGAAAAGCCCTCCTTAATTCTAGATTCCTTGACAACATCCACGCAGTCAATCGGAACATTGACGGATTGTCGTGAAGGGCCTTGCCCTGGAAGATAAGGTCGTCCATCAGAGGCAGAGGAACCGGACTGCAGACCAGAAGGTCCAGCAGATCCGTATACCACGATCGGCTTGGCCAATCCGGGGCGATCAGAAGCACTTGGCACTCCTGCTGCCTGATTTTCTGAAGCACCTTTGGAATCAGGATTGCTGGAGGGAATGCGTATGCATACATTCCCGCCCAGCTGATAGCTAACGCATCTGTTGCGAAAGCGCTTGGGTCTGGAATCGGAGAGACGTACGTCGTCATCTTCGCATTCTTCTTCGTTGCGAACAAATCGATGTTGGGCTTCCCCCAATGGTCGAACAGACGATCCGCCACACATTGATTTAGTTGCCATTACGTGGGTAAAATACTCATCCTTCGGCTCAATGAGTCTGCTAGCAGATTTAGCCTTCCCGGAATATGAACTGCTCTCAAGGTAATCCTGTGATCCATGCACCAACAAAGAAGTTTCCAAGTCATCATACAGAGACTGGGCGACTTCGTTCCGCCCTGGCGGTTTATGTAAGTCACTACTGTTGAGTTGTCTGAACGAATAAGAACAATCTTGCCCTGAACTTTCTGTAAGAAATGTTCCAGGCCCAGGACTACTGCTCTTAGCTCCAGTAGATTGATATGTTCCTTTGACTGATCCAGATCCCAAAGCCCTGATATTGTGGACTCTTCCAGACAAGCTCCCCACCCCTCCATCGATGCATCTGTATACACAGTCACCTGAGGGTGGGGAGGGGTTAGCAAAACCCCCAGCAAGAGATTCTCTATATTCAACCACCATTGCAGGTGGTGAATTAGAGGCGCCAACACTGACACGTTCGAGTCCAGCGAACCTGAACTCTGGGTCCACTGTGTCATGAGAAACAACTGGATCGGGCGCCTGCGTAAGGCCGCCTGCGGAATGACTGGTTCCAATGAAACCATCAAACCCAGCATTCTCAAGTAAACCCGTGCCAGGACATGACGACTGTCGCACACCGACTGTATTAAGGAGATGAGTCTCTGAACCCTCTCCTGAGTAGGATAAACATATCCCGTCTCCAGATCGAAGAACATGCCCAGGTAAACAAACTTCTGGGATGGAGTCAGCTCTGATTTTTGGAAATTGATTATCCAGCCCAAGTCCGTGAGAGTTTTCAAAACAATCTCCAGATTGGCCGATAACGTTTCCTGGGTGTGTGCTTTTAACAGCCAGTCGTCTATGTACGTGTGGACTGCTATGCTTCTCCTGCGGAGGTATGCCGTGATCGCGAGAACCACACGGGTGAAGACCAGAGGAGCCGTGGAAATTCCGAAGGGCAATACCCTGAATTCCCACTGTCTGCCCTGGAATGCAAATCTCAGGAAGCGACGGAAACTCCTCTCTATGGGAATGTGGAAATAAGCATCCTTCAAATCTATCGACGCTGTCCACATTCCCCTCTCTAACCCCGCCAACACCGAGTGCACAGTCTCCATCTTGAAACTGGGCGTCTCTATGAACTTGTTCAATGGCTTGAGGTTGAGAATTGGTCTCCACCCTCCGGTGTTTTTTGTTACTAAGAACACGGTTGAATAGAAGCCCGGACACCCTTGTGCCGGCTGAATAGCTCCTTTTTGTATGAGGGAAGTTATCTCCTCCTCGATACACAACCTCTGATCTGGATCTCTCGGATTCGGAGTCCAGATCGGGACGAGAGACAGTCGCGACGGCGGGCCTGTCATTCAATCGGGATGATACCCGACTGAAAGCCATCGCAAGACTAAACCGTTCCCACTCTTGCATGTGGGCGGCCAGCCGGCCTCCCACCGGTCCACCTAGGGAGAGAGGTGGACATAAGGAGTGCAAGAGTGGCACTGTCTCCTCCGCCAGAAACACCAGAGTGGTTCTCACCGTGGCAATCGGCCCATCAGGCACGATTACCACGACCAGATCCCCGCGCGCCACGCCCAGCACCACGCGCACCTCGGTGCGCGGGTGGCTGCCTGGCTGGCTGTGCCTGGGGAGCCTGCGCCCCCCTCACTGCTGGCCGAAGCGCACGCGGCCTAGGCCGACGCTGCGATGGTGGGTGGCCTCTGACTTGGCCACCTCCACCTCGAGCCTGCAGGGGACGATACGCAGGGGGTGCGGCGCGAACGCTCGCACGGCGGAGCACCTCAAACTGCTCGCGCAGCGCCCTCTGGTTATTGACCAGGGTCACCGTCTCCTGGAGGTGCCTGCATCCCTCACCTCCAAAGAGACCAGGACCTGTCATAGGCGTACGCAGTAGCCTATTGTACAGGTCCTGGGACAGGCAGATTGTCCAAGGCAAACGTGCGTCTCGCCCGGACACTCCTGGTCACCGCCCGCGTCATGCAGTCCAGAGCCAGGTTGATACCATCCTGGATGGCTCTCTGGACTGTGGCCGGGCTCGGCTGGCGCGATGCGGATGCTGTTACCACCCCTTGTAACAGCTGGGAGACGTGGGACAGAGCAGCAATCGACGCCCTCCCACTCTCCGCCGCATCACGCAGCGCGGTATTTGCCGAACGCAACGCGTTCGAACACAGAACACCCGTGTCAGAACGGGCGCCTGGCCGCGCATCTTCACCCAAAGCCGCGCGGTCATCCACGCTCGGCTTGGGTACCACACCGTACCGCTGGTAGTCCAGGGGCACGATGCGGCAACGCCTGGCCACCTCGCGAGGGGCCTTCGCGAGACGCCCATTCGCCTTAATGGACGACTCCGCCGCCTCGAACATGTCAACGACATGTTCAGCCAGCGGCAGATGGCATGGCATTAGCAGTAGCCTTACCAGCTAAGCACGGCCTGTGGTCACGCTGGCTAGCCGACTGCTCAGCGGGCAGATCTGGCCGAACACTTACCAGCCATTGGCAAGCGTCCGACCAATCCTCCTCCGTGGCTAGCTGCGAGCACTCTACAAGACGGGGGCCTTCGTCTTCCTCCTGAGCGCACGCAGCAGAGCTTGACGGCGGATATGCTGATACCCCTGGCAAGCCAGGGAAAACATGCGGGCCCGAAAGAACAGGCATGCTAAGCTCCCTGGCTTGACCAGGAGCAGGCGCCGTGGTAGAGTGCGGGGCAGCCACTGCCCCACCACGGTCCCGGCCAGCACCAGCGACACGCTCGGCAAGCCGAGGTATGCGGTAACCCTGGCCATCAGCACCGCCCAGGGCCAGCTTCTGGACCGTGAATTCTACTCCTGCGTGAGTAGATCCATGGAATACGTCGCTCGCATCCCCCGCGAGGGGTGCACAGACGTCGTACTCCATGGTCACGTCCCCAGACGGCGACCCTAGCAGGAAATCCTCTTCCTCCTGGCCAGAAAGATTAGACTCCGGGTTGGCAAAGAGAGCTAACCCGGACTGGCCAGGGAAGGTGCCATAGGAGGTACTGGCACCCGCGGCGTGCGGATCCCCCTGGACTGATAAGCAGCCCGCGGGTTCCTGCGACGGCCGTCCACGGCCCCTCGGCACGGCACCAAGCCTGCTGCCAGGGTCGTGGATCGCCCCCACTAATGGGGCCACCTCTGAGTCATCGAACAACGTAACCGACCTATGGAAAAGCGACTCAGAGGTGGAGATCACCTGCTCTGAAGCAGACGCCGAGGACAAAGGATCTGGTCCAGGAAGCATGGTACGAAGCAACTCTGGGACCAAATCCTTTATCGTCCTCTTCATCTCTCCCAACATTTCGGACCGGAAGGCCTCCATATCCACCGCGGACGAGGCCTTCCTCTTACCCTTTTTACTGACACCCTCTCTCTTCTGCTTCCTCTCCTCCTCCACCACCTTGTCCTTAGCCTGTAAACACAGAAACTCAGACATTAGCTCGCCCCCCCCCCCCATTGCTTACAGACCTCACACTTAAGCAGTGGTCCACAGGGACTACAGCTAAAGCATAAGTGGGGGACGAAACGATCCTTTAGGAACCGGCCACAGGACGGACAACCAGGTCTCTGAAACAGGACACAGGACGAGGACAATGAGCAAGTTAGTCAAGGTTAGAAAAAACTCAAAACCAACTAAAGAGAGGGAAAAGATCATAAAGATCAGTAACCATAAGAAACCAGCGTTGGACAAAACTTTAAATGTAAATAAAGAGCAAGGCTGATTATGACGTCATCAATCCCATGACAGAAATTAAATCGGTCCGCATCAAGCATCGAAGTGCAAGAACGAATTGTATTCCTAACATAACGTCCTCACTTGGATATTCAGACTACACACCATCAGATACACAATGATAACAATGGTAAATACAGTCATTATTTTTTCAAATAATTAACATCACCTCATATCATTAGTTAGATACCTGATACCTGGTATAGACAAACCATCCACCTGATGCACTGTATCACTCCACCAAGACCACGCCTCTTAACTCTCTCCACCTAAGGGGAAGGAATTGGATCAAGAGGGCAAAGTGAGAAGACCTTTATATCAAGCCTCCAACTCACTGAGCATAGATTTTTTGGTTAGATAACCTAACAGTATTAGTAGGAAATGGAACCGTGGTGGAGAGAAACAAACCCTCCTGTGCTGAGATGTCCACTAATAATGCAAATCCATACCTGTGGACATAAACACAAAGAGAGATTAGACTTATATAGCACCGAGTTGAAAAAACCCACTCAAACCGCTCATCACGGTAAGCGCGAGTCCCGGAAACACATTACACCGGGGAAAAACTCGCTAGAATATAGTTGAAATCACCTGATAAAGAGATCCAGCTCCCTCCTCCGGAGAAGTCACTCTTTCTGACATGTTTCTCTTTCTTTCCAGGTATATTCAGACTATTTAACACGGGTAAACGAGTGAAACTTTTTAACAAGCACAAACGCATGTGAATTCTCTGCCAATAAATTAGCAAAGAGGAAGTAGTAGTCGGCGCATGCGCGGTAGTGGGGCCGGCATCCGCCTGACTACCTCTGTCTACCTGCCCAGTAGGGGCACCTAACTGTTTTTAATCTGAGTGTTTTATTGAGTGAACGCCAATATTTAGCAATATCAAAAGTATTAGGGAGGTAAGTATACTCTTGATGTGAAATAGCACTTCCTCTGACTAATTTATTGGCGGACACACATGCAACTATTAAGAGCCTGAAGACCGAGCCTCTGTGGGGTGGAGAGGTCGGGTCCGTATCTAGGGAGGTAAGTATCAACTCTCTCGTGAAAAAAGAAATCCTTGATTTCGTTTATTTCACTTCAAGAGTATACTTACCTCCCTAATACTTTCTGATATTGCCAGAATTCGACAGGGAATTCGGCGGGAGGGAGGCGAGGTCAAAAGACCAGCTCATCCCTAACCGCCTTTCTGCGTTTAAGGCACTTAAACTTCTGAAACTGTGTGAAAACACAGTCAGGATTTGACAACCCATCGGATAACA
Source organism: Chaetoderma sp. LZ-2023a (assembly GCA_034401795.1). NCBI lineage: Eukaryota > Metazoa > Mollusca > Caudofoveata > Chaetodermatida > Chaetodermatidae > Chaetoderma > Chaetoderma sp. LZ-2023a. The sequence goes on along the minus strand of CM067373.1, from coordinate 30,110,087 downwards.
CAACCGATGTATGAGAGATGACCGAATGTCATATGCGCCCCCCCCCCCCCCCCTTCCTGGGAGGGAGACTCGACTGACCTCAATGTCCCATACGCTCTCTTCGTACAAGTGCCATGTGCTATAGGACAGAGACGAAAAGGCTCCATTTTCGTATACTCTCAATAATGAACCACATAAACACACAAACCATCACCATGTTAATAACAACGGGTAACGTGACTATACAATCAACAACGGACAACACATTACAAGACTGACCTTGTTGAACTTGGCTGCTGACATCATCTCCCCAGTGGTGAAGACTGATGCAGACCCAAAAAGTCGTTGTTTCCATTAATTAATTGTGAAATATATAAGCAATGAGGAAACCCCATCATAAAAAATGTACACCTAGTTATTTTTTCAAAATCGACAAGGCGAGAGGATTCAAGGTGTTACGGAGATAATGGTCTGCAAAACTTGACTCACAGTGAGACTGAGCAACCGACATAATGTCATCCACAGGGACCCCATTAAACAGGGCAGTGGATGTCACTACGCCGCGGACACTGTGAGCCTTGGCCAAGTCAACCTGCTTCCCGGTGGCGGATTTATGATAAAACTGAATACATTCTACAATCCACCTGGAAATGGTGTCCTTAGATGCCCTGCCATGGGGTTCAATATATGACAACAATAACGCTGACTGGTCGGTGCGCCACTCCGATGTATGTTGTTTGTACCGGAGCAGCGCCCGGACGGGACACCATGCTTTAGAATTAGGATCATATCTAGTTAAAGCTGGCAAAAAAATAGGTTGACCTGGATATTTCAAAGACTGATTCTTAGCCAAGAAATTAATCCTAGTTAGCAGCTTAAGGCCTTCCCCTGTAACCACAAAACGGTCTTCCTCGGCTGATAAGGCATGAATCTCACTCCTACGCCTAGCCGAGGCCGCAGCAATTAAAAATACAGTTTTAAGAGTTAACAGTTTCATAGAAATGGAACTAAGTGGTTCAAAAGGCTTATCTCCAAGTACCTGAAGCACCAGAGATAAACTCCAAGATGGAATCACTGGGGGATTCCTTGGTCTCAGATTGCCCATGCCTTTAATTAATACATTTAATGTACTTACTTCATCACTCCCCCTATTAGCCAAGCAAGGTATAACAGTCATTAAAGCTGATTTATAACCAGCAACAGAGTTAGGCTTGAGGCTATAGGCATCATACAGGTGACAGAGGAAATCAGCCACTACCTGAATAGATGAATCCATTGGATCAATACATCTTGTTGAGCACCACTCTGCAAATCTGTTGATTTTATAATTATATGCTCTGGCTGCTTGCTCAGAAAAGCCCTCCTTAATTCTAGATTCCTTGACAACATCCACGCAGTCAATCGGAACATTGACGGATTGTTGTGAAGGTTCTTGCCCTGGAAGATAATATTGTCCATCGGAGGTAGAGGAACCGGATTGCAGACCAGAAGGTCCAGCAGATCCGCATACCATGATCGGCGTGGCCAATTTGGGTGATCAGAACGACTTGGCACTCCTCCTGTCTGATTTTCTGAAGAATTTTTGGAATCAGGATTGCTGGAGGGAATGCGTATGCATACATACCCGCCCAGCTGATAGCTAGCGCAGCTGTTGCGAAAGCGCTTTGATCTGGAATCGGAGAGACGTACGTCGTCATCTTCGCATTCTTCTTCGTTGCGAATAAATCTATGTTGGGTTTCCCCCAGTGGTCGAACAGAGGATCTGCCACACATTGATTTAGTTGCCATTCCGTAGGTAAAACACTCATCCTTCCGCTCAATGAGTCTGCTAACAGATTTAACCCTCCTGGAATATGAACTGCTCTCAAGGTAATCCTGTGATCCAGGCACCAACAAAGCAGTTTCCAAGTCATCATACAGAGACTGGGCGACTTCATTCCGTCCTGGCGGTTTATGTAAGTCACTACTGTTGAATTGTCTGATCGAATTAGAACACTCTTGCCCTGAACTTTCTGTAAGAAATGTTCCAGGCCCAGGACTACTGCTCTTAATTCCAGTAGATTGATATGTTCCTTTGACTGTTCCAGATTCCAAAGCCCTGATATCGTGGATTCTTCCAGGCAAGCTCCCCACCCCTCCATCGATGCATCTGTATACATCGTTAACTGAGGGCGAGGAGGGGTTAACATTAACCCCACCAGGAAATTCTCTGTCTTCAACCACCATTGAAGGTGATGAATTAGAGGCTCCAACACTGACACGCTTGAGTCCAGTGAACCTGTACTCTGGGTCCATTGTGTCATGAGAAATAACTGTATCGGCCGCCTGCGTAAGGCCGCCTGAGGAATGACTGGTTCCAGAGAAACCATCAATCCCAGCATTCTCAGATAAACCCGTGCCAGGATATGACGACTGTTGCACACTGACTGTATTACTGAGATGAGTATCTGTACCCTCTCCTGAGTAGGATAAACATATCCTATCTCCAGATCGAAGAACATTCCCAGGTAAACAAACTTCTGGGATGGAGTCAGCTCTGATTTTTGAAAATTTATTATCCAGCCTAAATCTGTGTTTTCAAAACTATCTCCAGATTTGCTGATAAACTTTCCTGGTTGTGTGCTTTTAACAGCCAGTCGTCTATGTACGTGTGGACTGCTATGTTTCTCCTGCGGAGGTATGCTGTCATCGCAAGAACCACCCTGGTGAAGACCCGAGGAGCCGTAGAAATTCCGAAGGGTAACACTCTGAATTCCCACTGTCTGCCCTGGAATGCAAATCTCAGGAAGCGACGGAAACCCCTCGCTATTGGAATGTGGAAATAAGCATCCTTCAAATCTATTGAAGCTGTCCACATTCCCTTCTCCAACCCTGCCAACACCGATATCACAGTTTCCATCTTGAAACTGGGTGTGTCTATGGATGATACCCGACTGAAAGCCATCGCAAGACTAAACGGTCCTGAGTCAGCCGTTCCCACTCTTGCATGTGGTTGGCCAATCGGCCTCCCACTGGTCCACCTAGGGAGAGAGGTGGACATAAGAAGCGCAAGAGTGGCACTGTCTCCTGGTGTAGATGGACTGGAGTAGCTCTTACTGTGGTAATCACCCTGTCAGGTATAATTACCACGACCAGATCCTCGCGCACCACAGCCCGCACCGCGCGCACCATGGTGCGCGGGTGGCTGCCTGGCTGGCTGCGCCGGAGGAGCCTGCGCCCCCCTCGCTGCTGGCCGAAGCACACGTGGCCGTGGCCGACGCTGCGCTTGTGGCTGGCCTCTGACCTGGCCACCACCACCTCGAGCCTGCAGGGGACGACACGCAGGGGGAGCCGCGCGAACGCGCTCTCTACGGAGCACTTCAAATTGCTCCCGTAATGCCCTCTGGTTATTGACCAGGGTAACCGTCTCCTGAAGATGCCTACATCCCTCACCTCCAAAGAGACCAGGACCTGTCATAGGCGTACGCAGCAGCCTATTATACAAATCCTGGGACGGGCACAAGTTATCAAGAGCAAACGTGCGCCTCGCCCGGATACTCCTGGTTACAGACCGGGTTAAACAGTCCAAAGCCAAGTTAATTCCATCTTGGATGGCTCTCTGGACAGTCACCGGACTAGGCTGACGTAATGCGGATGCCGTTACTACCCCTTTTAACAACTGTGAGACATGCGAAAGCGTCGCAATGGACGCCCTCAAACTCTCTTCCGCATCACGTAACGCGTGAACCTGGCCGTGTATCTTCACCCAGCGCTGCACGGTCATCTGTGCTTGGCTTCAGTCCTACACCATATAGCTGATAATGATCAGCTGTAATACGGCACCGCTTTGCCACGTCGCGGGGGGCCTTCGCTAAACGTCCATGTGCACTAATAGACGTCTCCGCCGCAGTGAACATATCAACAATATGATCAGCTAACGGCAAAGATGGCATAGCGGTAACAGTCGGTTTACCTGCCAGCCACGGGCGCTGGTCCCGTTGACTGGCCGACTGAACTACGGCAAGATCTGGCCTGACGTTAATTAGCCACTGACAAGCGTCAGACCAGTCTTCCTCCATGGCCACCTGTGAATGCTCTACAAGACGAGGGCCTTCGTCATCCTCCTGAGCAATCACAGGTGTGTATGTGGCTGGAGGAACTGATACGCCTGGCAAGCCAGAGAAAGCATGCAGGCCTGAAAGAACAGGCATGCTAAACTGACTGGCTTGACCCGGAGCAGGCGGCGTGGCATTGCATGGGGGAAAATTCGCCACACCATGGCCCTGGCCAGCACCTGCTACACCCTCGGCAAGCCGAGGTATGCAGTAAAGCTGGCCATCAGATCCAGCCCGAGCTACGTTCTGCGCCGTGAACACTACTCCTGCGTGAGTAGTACCGTGGACAATGTCGCCCGTGTTCCCCGCGAGGGGTGCACAAACGTCAATGTCCATGGCCACGGCGCCAGAAGGAGAACCCAGCAGATAATCCTCTTCTTCCTGGCCAGAAAGATTAGACTCCAGGTTAGCAAAGAATGCTAACCCGGACTGGCCAGGAGAGGTACCATAGGAGGAACTGGTACCTGCAGGGTGCGGATAATCCTGGCCTGATAGGCAGGCAGGTTCCAGCAACACCTGACCATGAACAACCGGCGTGGCAAGCCAGCTGCCAGTGTTTTTACCGTGGATTTCACCCTCTAATAGGGCCACCTCTGAATCATGGTCGAAAACTGATAGGTCCCTAAATAGCATCGATTCAGAGGCGGGGATTATCTGCTCCGGAGCAGATGAAGAGGACAACGAAAGATTTGGACCAGGAAGCATGCCACGAAGCAATTCTGGGACCAAATCTTTAATTGTCCTCTTCATCTATCCCATCATCTCAATACGGAAGGCCTCCATATCCATAGCGGACGAGGCCTTCCTCTTACCCTTCTTACCAGAAGCCTCTTTCTTACTCTTCCTCTCCTCCTCTGGAGCCTTCTCCCTGGTCTGTAATGAGAGAAATTCAGACATTAGCTCCCCCCACCCCATCTTTTACAATCTCACATTTAAGCAATGGCCCACATGGGCTGCAGTGGGAGCATAAATAGGGGAAGAACTTGTCAAGGATAAATCTTCCACATGAAGGACAACCAGGCCTCTGAAACACAGCAGAGGACGAAGACAATGAGTATTACAGATATTGAACTAGAACCCAACACGAAATAAACAAGGAGGAAGGGGCCATAAGACCCAAGCTAACAATGATAATAAATCAGTGTTGGACAAAACGTATAACTGATAGTAAGGCGCAAGGCTGATTATGACATCATAACTTCAAAAATAAGAAGTTAAATCGATCCGAAACAAAACCTCCAGGTGTAAGGACGAATTGTAATCATATCCAGAACATTCTAACTAGACCGGATAGTTTATACAGACTATACAAACATCAGATAAACAATGATAAATGGCAGTAAGATTTTATAAATATTGTCAAATATAATTGAAATGCCTCATATCATAACTAGAGTATCCGAGTCTTTAGCATAGACAAACCATCTGATCTGATGAACCGGACGCTCCACCAACCTTATGACCTCTTAACTCTCTCCACCTTAGGGGGAAGGAAGTGGATCAAGAGGGCAAAGTGAGAAGACCTTCATCCGAGGCCTCCAACTCACTGGGAAAAGATTTTTAGTTAGATAACCCTACAATGTTAGTAGAAAATGGAACCTTGGTGGAGAGAAAAACAAACTCTCTGACGATGTGATGTCCTAACACTCCTAGGTAGATACCTGTGGACATAAACACAAAGAGAGATTAGTATTTCATAGCGCCATTTCGAAATAAACCAGTTATTTTAGGCGCTTATCATGATAAACGTGAGTCCCGGAAACACATTACACCGGGAGAAAACTCGCTAAATATAATAGAAGTCACCTGATGGCTAGGTCCTGGGCGCTCCTTTGTAGTAGTAACACGTTCTGCCATATTAATCCAGGAGAAATAGAACTTCTACACAGCCAAAACTTTCAGAAATTAAGGAAAAGCCTATGAGCATAGAAAACATGAGTGGTCTCTTAGCCAATAAATTAGCAAAGAGGAAGTACTAGTTGGCGCATGCGCGGTGGTGGGGCTGGCATCCGCCTGACTGTCATCTGACTCCCTGCCCAGTATGGGCACCTAACTTTTTTAATCTGAGTGTTTTATTGAGTGAAAGCCGATATTTAGCAATATCAAAGAGTATTAGGGAGGTAAGTATACTCTTGAAGTGAAAGTGGGGTTTCTGTAGAAAAGTGAAACTACACAGCAAGGCAGCGTCTCAGCGCATGCGTGGCCAGGAAAAGTACCACCGTTGCCATTTCAACACAGAATTACTGGTAATGTGACAACCAATCCATAAGAAAACTAACCCCTTGTTTGCGCAGTTTATTTTTTCACCTTTGGCTTCCGATAGGATGTGTACGAAACACATGGTATATGATCCTGATTGTTGGCTGCCATGTTGACCTCCATCTTGGATTTACGGATTTCGACAGGGCTAAATCGATATTCTATGTGTGCCAATGAATTCCATGACCCTTAAAACCCTAGAGTAGACATATAAATTATTGTTTTACACATAATAATAATAAGGAAGTTATAGCCATTTTCCTTATTTTCAGGATCAGTGGTGGCCATCTTGGATGTGACCCAGTTTTAACCCCTTTCTGGGGGTCAGATTTTGGTAGCCTTTTTTCCTGCCATTCACTACATCCAATAAGTTAAAAAAACACTGACAAACTTTTTGTTAGAATTTTTTTTGGGGTTAGGGGCTTTTTTTCATAAATTGACCCGCCTACTTCTCATTCAGTCAGCAGTGAGATGGCATGAGTGTCAGTCACACAGACAAACAAAGCAGTGGTCGCTCTGTTATTGAGAGCCACTCTCTACCCGCATAACCCACACAAACACTTCCTGGCTGAATGAGACCAATGGATTTAGTTACAAGCATGCTAGTTTTGCAACTAATTCACAATAATTCTGTATGAGCTATAAGTTTTTAGCTGTGGGTAGCACCTCAATATACCACCATGTCTCTTAGTTAGTTAGTCAGTCAGACACAAACGCTTACTTCAGGCTCTAGTTTCAAGTTGTTCGCATACAATAATTGAACTTGGAACTGTTGCCCGTGGAGTCCTGAAGATGTGTGATAAATTTTGGGTCAACCGGTTAAAGGTCAAGGCCATGGTGACCAGATTAAAACATGTTTATTTTGAACTTTGCCTAAAAGACACAATTTGTCATTAACTCTGGTTCTACTAGAGATCATGACCAGATTTGGTGGAAGTTTGCGCGAGGGGTCTTGATGATGTGTGATGAATTTGGGGTCAAAAGGTCATGCTTCTTTACTTATGAAGAGCGGGCACTGGTCATCTGAGACAGGTACTTGTGCAGCTAGCAGCAGAATAAATCATGCTGTCCCTTAGTTAGTTCATCAGTCTGTCACAAAAGCTTATTCTGGGCTGTCGTTTCAAGAGTTTTTCAAATACAGCAATCAAACGTGGTAAGAAAAATAGGTTACTGTGACCTCAATGTGACCTACTTTTCATGCGTCACCCACAGCTACCGAGATTTTATCGACATTGTTTTACCCTCGTTACTAGACGTAAGGGTTATTGTGAGCATGGAGTGCTGCTACTTCTTGTTCTTAATTCTCTCGCAGCTGATTTCTTGCAGACGACATATTCTAAGGGTTATATCTCTGGACCTGCTAAATATTTTGAAAACAATTTGACTGAAGATTGTTGGTGGCTAAGCCATCAACAACTTTCAGTCAAATTGTTTTCAAAATATTCAGCAAGACAGGAGTTTTTGCTCAATGAAATTATTATCTGGTGGCTTGCAGCAGCGAGACAGTTTAAGACATTTTTTATAACTCTGGTTTTAATGGATGGAACTTCTCCTATGTGGGTGGAAGCTTGCCCGTGGGGTCTCAAAGACGTCTGCCAATTTGTGGTTAAAAACTAAAATGCAACAGCAATAGCTTTCAGCAACATTGTCTTGAAAATAGACACGTTAATGTATTAATCAATAACTATGGTTCAGCTGGAGCGACGTCTCCAAACTTAGAGTTATGTATGTCTGTGGGATCCAGAAGACGTGTGCTAATTTTGGGGGTCACAAGCTAAAACACAACAGCAACAGCTCCCGGCAACAGTGTTTCCAAAATAGACACTTTTAACCTTAAAGCAGCCCAATTGAAAAATATATCAATGATGCAGTTATTTGACAAATTTGTTCTTGTTACTTCTCCTATGTTGGCCACAAAATGGTGGTTATTTTTTAAAAAGAAAGACGCTCCCAGAGCATCCCATCACGTCCATCGAGTGTTTTCAGATACTTCAGAGATGATGTTCAGACTAATTAAGGATATTTATTGGATCTGTTCACTAATTTGGTGTTAAGATTCAGACTGGGAGATGGACTACATGAACGACTACATTTATCTAGAATAACGATACATGTTAGCTAACATAACTAGAGAGCAGAGACTGTGCAAGAGCATGCTTATAAAATACTGGTGTACATGAAAGAATAGCATACCTGAGTTTGTTTATCACACGTGATAAGTGACAGCTCAAAACGCTCCATGTCCACGACACTAACATAATCTGCAAGAAATATGCATTTATAACAAAAGTGGTAATTTAAGCAATTTCCCACTACAGTTATTGGTTGTATGTTGTGTTTCAGATCTTTTATTTGATTAATTAGGAGGATGCTCTATTATGACAGCACATACCATTCATCAGCATATCAGAAAATGGATGAATCCCGTTTTAGCTATGTCTTGCCCATCTCTAGCTAGGCTCCACCCACTCTCTGCCTGTGTTGGGATTGATCGATCTCTGCACTCCCTGAATCTCAATTTCCAGAAAACTGTACAGTTAGGGTGTGTGTGTGTGTGAATATTTTGAAACTAATTTGACTGGGTGCTGTTGCTGCGTATGGCTCAACAGCGCCCACCCCGTCAAATTAGTTTCAAAATATTCAACACAATGTTTATTAAATAGTAAAGCCATACAATTCGTACAACAACGTTTAGTCTGTCATCAAGTAAGAATTCGTAACAAAACTTATTTACATCATTCATGATGTAATTGATTATGATGTCATTCTACACGTCACATAGTTGATTATGATTGATGGATTTAAAAACTGGATTTCTCCATTAACCAGCCAAATTCATTTGAACATATTTTGATTTATATATGCTAAAGACATAAGAGGAGACTGTCAGTTTCGAATTAAATCAGACTGTTGGCTCTTGAGAAGAGATTTAACCCTTTGGTCTCTACAGACTAGTGTCCTAGAGGAATGTCCATTTCCGGGGTAAGAGAAGAGGACTTTTGAAATTTACCACTGAAATGACTGGCTCAATAAAGGAACCAGTCATTCCAGAGGTTAAATTTTCTAAAATCCTCTTCTCTTGACCTGCAAATGGACACTCACTGAGTAAAATAAGAATTTATTTACTAATCTTGCCCATCAAAGGGTTAAAGAACGAGTTGATTGACATTGACAGAGGTGATAGACGGCAGCTATGGTATACATTGAATTATGGCCGAGTGAGTGAATATGATATCATGCTTACTTTGTTTAAGATCTACTTTGTGAGCATCAGGCTTATCAGACAAGAACAATGTTGCATCATCAATCAGAAATCTGCAATAACAATACAAGGATTTAGGAAAACGGTCAAGTCTGTCAATCCTATCATTATGTTTGTTTTCAATACGTTCATATTCACATCAGTGACTTAATACTTTTTCATTTTGCAGGTGAAGAATTGGGCAAGAATGTATTTTATGAGGTACCAAATGGCTGATGAAACCATGATGAAAACACTAGATCAACACTTCACTGACATGACTGATTGCTAGCATGTGTATGCATGTATGTGTGTGTATGCATGTGTGCGTGCGTGCGTGCGTGCGTGCGTGCGTGCGTGCGTGTGTGTGTGCTATTATTCACACAAAATCTGAGGCAAAAATCACAATATAGCAGAACATAGGGGATGTAATAGTGGCTATATCAAAATCATTTCTGCATTATTTCATCTGCCATTATTGGCGGCTATGAATGTGTAGTACTCCCTAAGATAATTAACTTATAGAAAATGCTATTGGATGACAACAGCTTGTTCACTAACCATTTAATTGACCTTTCCAGTTTATCCATCCATCATATGATGTCATAATCAACTACATGATGTGCAGGATGACGTCATAATCAATACCATCATGAATGACACAGATAAGTACGTCACGAACGCATAATAGGTGATGGACTAAGCATAGTTGTACGAACTGTATGGCTTTACTGTTTAATAAAGATGCTGTTAAATATTTTGAATATTCAACATCATCCAGTCAAATTAGTTTCAAAATATTCATCCATACATAATCATTTGTACATTGTTCGTGTAATTATCTCCGTTTTGAATGTGATTTAACATACCTGAGCAAAGATATAGGTGCTTCTGTTACGATGTTACTTGACACACTGAACCCCTGTACTGTCAACATGGCACGCAGAGGGATGTGCAATGGCCTGAAAGTAAACAAATTTAACAAGAATATGACACACCAACATATCATGTAGATTAAACGAAATCTAGGATATCTCTTCATGAGAGTTAATACGTACCATTATAAAGCCTCAATGATATATGCTAATATATCCTACTGGCTCAATTATACACAGAATTAACATTAAACCTGCCCATAATAGGCAGGTAACTAGCTGTCAGATTGCGGTGCATACGGAAGCCCGATCGCGCAAGCACAAGTGTGGCGCATATGCAAGCGTGCCACATGCGCCGTTTGACAAAAATCCTAAGTGAATTCGGAGGGACAGAGGCGTGGTCATTAGAGTAGCCATCTTCCTGAAAGAGTGCTTTTGTTTTTGGAGGCACAAAATGACTGGAATCTATAATTACCAACCAGGAAGTAATAAGCCATCAGTTGTTTTGGCTGATGTGGAGATAACCGCTTCGCAAATTGTGCTCCACCCCCAAACCCCTCTTTTTAATAGAAGGGGGCAAAAAAATGCCTCAATGAACTACACGCTTTCTGTACTTGTGCCAAAATATTGTAGAACACTGAATGAATGGACTTTGCATTCCCTAACTATCGATGTAAGACCGATATAAAACATGAACCATCATCAGTTTAGTTACATAAAAGCACTATTACGTGACAAAACGGATCACCACAAACATCTGACGGACCTTGTTTTGTGATTGCAGACATCTATCATGCTTTTATGATGAGAAGATGTGTAGCACATTTGTGTGAGTGCTCCCTGATCATAGATGTGACACATGTGATCATTGGCCATTATTTACAATATTTACAAAAAATTCATTTTTTTTCAGAATCGCCAAAATAAGAGGGTTATTTGTGTCACCTAAGTAATGGTTGGTAAAACTCGACTCATTGTGCCATTGGGCCACCGTCATAATGTCCTCCCCAGAAACTACATGGAATAGAGCTATGGAAGCCACTGCACCATGGATACTGCGGGCCTTGGCCAAATCTACTTGCCTAGCAGTTGCAAATTTGGGGCAAGATTGAATACATTCCACAATTTACTGTGAAATGGTATCCATGGAATCCCTGCCACTATAGGATAGCCATAAAGATCTGGAGTCCATCCGCTATTCTTCTGTACATTGTTTGTATCGGAGGAATGCATGGATGGGTCAAATCTCATTAAGGCAGGCAAAATAATGGGCTGACCAAGGTATTTCAAAGACTGGTTCTTAGACATAAAATTAAGTCTAAGCCTAAGGCCTTCGCCTGTAACTACAAAGCAGTCTGGTTCGGCTGACAAAGGTGTCCAGATTTCACTTCTTTGTCTGGCTGAAGCTGCAACAACTAGAAAAACAACCTTAAGTGTTAACAATTTCATTGAAACATCACTTAGTAGTTCAAAGGGTTCATCGGCTAAAACTTGTAATACAAGTAGGCTTGCACAATATGCTGATATTATCAATTATGTAATTTAGGAAAAATCCAAATATTGACAAAATTATCTTGAAGTTTCAAAATTGTATTAAATACGCTGTTGCCTAGTGAAAAGTTGTGTTTTTTATGGTGTCTAGAGCAAATTTTAATCAAAACATATAAAGGTCACTTTAGGTAAGTAAACAATACTCACAATTTTTAATCTGGTGATTATAATGATATAAAGCCATAATGTTTAATCCTTCACACATGCTTGTCATGGCTTTCAGCCTCTTTGACAGTTATAATCAAATGCAAAACACGTGCTTGGGAAAAGTTATCTTTCTTTTGTCAATTCAACCCGTTCCAATTTGTCACTAAACTTCCATTTTTTTTATAAAAGCGACCTGCAATATATATTGCATGATACGTCATGATTCAACGCTATTTGGAATTTTATATAACACCAGAGTAATCTTGCATCTGTAACAGAAGCTGGGACTTATATAAGAATTACCAAACAAAAGTATGAATAAGTTGGGGGGTATACGTAGTCGCGAGTGTTTCACAGGGCGCTCTGTGGAGATTATCTCAGTTCCCAGTCTACATTCATGACATGAGGGGAATGGATTGTGATCTCTACATTTCTCACATTTTTATGAAAGATGTCAGTTAATGGTTTATTCCAACGTCAATATTCTGCGAATCCGAATATTGACTTTTTGGAGCTAAATTTCTTTGCATCATTGGAATTTCCATTGAGGTAATGGCACAGCGGTGTTGCCTCAACAGAACAAATATTTACTTCACTGAGTCATCTTCTAATTATCATAATGTCAAGTCAACTCCAAACTAAACTTCCCAAGTGCAACAAAATCTCGCCATACAAAATATAATGTTGAATGCATTTGCTGATTTATGACATAGTGAAATTATCACTCAAAGTATTTTGAAACATTACCTTCAGTACAATAGATTGTATTAAATTGCGATACTCACCTTCACGTTATAAATAAATTCTGTTTATATTTGTCAGGTCTTCTAGTCAATAATATAGTTCAGTGGAATGCCTCCTAGGTTTACATTACCAACCAACACAAGCGGTCGATTTGAATTTGATTTCTCTGCCCGATATGGAGCATTTTATGTTGGTCGCTATGAATTCTGTTACATTATAATTTGAGTAACTTGAATATAAGCAAAAGAATCGCTAATTTTAAAGATTTCTGCCTTATTACAGAATAAAGAGAGTCTAGCAATGAATAGTGAGTTGAAATGAGGTCGGATGGTAAATATGGACATCTTTTTTATAACCCGTCTTAAAAACTTTAGGGTCGGCGACTTTATAATAGGGTCAATCGGGTTGCCAGAAATACAACACTTTTTTGGGGCCAAATTCCTGTCATTACAAGACATGATATATCGAGATATTACAATTTTTTCATCACGATATCATCTAGGGCAATATCGTGTAAACCTAAATAAAAGTGATAAACTCAGACAGAATCACAGGAGGATTCCTCGGTCTTAAGTTACCCATGCCTTTAACCAAAGTATTTAAACTAGACAATTCATTACTTCCCCAATTAGCCAAGCAAGGAATAACAGTCATTAAGGCCGACTTATTATTCAACTTTAGAGTTAGACTTACGGTTATGAGTATCATATACGTAACAGAGGAAATCAGCTACTACCTGAATAGATAATTCCACTGGATTAATAAATCTTGTTGATTTTATAATTAAATGCTCTGGCGGTTGACCCCCCCTTTTGGCATTGATCATGCAATTAGCTGCCTTCTCAGAAAATCCCTCCTTAACCGCCAATTCCTTGACAACACCCATACAGTCAATTGGAACATTGATGGATTGCTATGCAGGGTCATGGCCTGGAAGATTATATTGTCCATCAGAGGCAGAGAAGCCCTCCTGCTGCCTCCTTATCTAACTTAGAATCTGAAGAGTAGATAGGCTAGTGCATCAGATGCGTGCCTGAGAAACTGATTTTATAAAATGGGAATTACCACCATTGACATATATGATCCTGGACACACATCACTCCATACCTTACGAAATCTAGTCATATTAGATACAAAATATGACTAAGACTGACATTTGTTAACAATGCTAAACACCTAAATTATGGACATTTTACACTTGGGAAGATGGAAATTCTCCAGCATCATCCGAAGTCGAGGGTAATGATTCCATATGACTTCCTAGCTCTATGACGTGCTAAAAATTGCTAATAAAATATTTAATTTCACAAAAAATACTCTGAATTAGAAATGTGGTCTATTTGGAAGCCACTTTTAATAACAGGTAATTTATCACATGGTGCATGCACTGTGATCTGACATCTAGTTATCTGCCTATTAGGGGCAGGTTTATTATTATTATTCTGTGCATAATTGAGCCAGTTAGATATATTAGCATATATCATAGTCTTTGTTATTGTAAGTATCCCCCGGAAGTGAAAACAGTCATGCAAGATAAACACATCTAACCCTTTCATAGATGAATTCCTCATATCTCATTTTCAAGGCAACCACATAGGAAAACTGTTGAATATTTTGAAATTAATTTTATTGGAAGCTGTTAGGCAGCACCAGCTTCCAGTTAAATTAATTTCAAAATATTCAACATAATAAGTTTTATATATTGTAAGGAACATACTTTTTGCGGGGTTTGTCAATGAAAGGGTTAAGTGTGATACACTGATACCCAGTATAGTCAAGATCATCTGAGGCATATACATTGTACAAATCAGGGATCAAAGTATTATCTAACATGTTAATCATCTCATAAGTCTTATTACCAGAAATGTTTGTCCCGATCCCCGGATCATTCATAATAAGGAGAAATGTGTTACCTCTCTGGGATGTAGAAATTGTTTATACATTTCTTCAATCTACTTACGAAAATGGAACTTTTCAAATTTATTAATTCGTTGTTTTGCTTTTGTCAAAAGTGAAGTCGTATGCACGCATACACAAACCTCAATCCGGATCAGAAAAATTCTAGTTCTATAGATATTTTACTACTGGTCGGATTTGTCTAAAAAAACAAGAAAGGGTGTTACGATACACTGGGATACTGCAACAGTCGTCATGATCCAAAAAAATCCAGAGAATCCGGAAATACCTTAGAATATGAAAAAAAGAGATGGCGACAGTCTGCAATTACTGAATGTTCTTTTTATTATATAACATTGGAACTCACCTGTAATCCACCGCACAGTTCCACATATGAACATGCAGCTCTGTCAGCACCTGTGGTTCAATATATCCCTGAATGGGAAATTCCAGCAAGGATACCAGATCCACCAGCTGAGAATAGAACAAGGGTGAACTAACACGTTAGTGATCAAGATTTATTCAGAAAATTTCTATTTTCTCATAGAAAAAGACCAAGAGAAGATTATTTTGGAAAACTTATCACTGGAATAACAGGTTCGGTTGTTGAGCTAGTCATTATTGAAGTACATTTTCAGAAATACCAAATTGTATGCATGTAAGCTATCTAAAGTCATGCTGTGAAAATCAGATTTTTGGCAAATTTAAAGTTACTCAGTAGAGCTAACTTCGATGATAATGGTGGAAATCGTCTGTAACCCGATCCTAAGTGGAGAAAACTTCGATGATTATGGAGGGAATCATCTGTAACCCGATCCTAAGCCGAGATAACTTCGATAATTATGGAGGGAATTAAACGAAATCACGGATTTCTTTTTTCACGAGAGTTGATACTTACCTCCCTAATACTCTTTGATATTGCTAAATATCGGCTTTCACTCAATAAACACTCAGAATAAAAACAGTTAGGTGCCCCTACTGGGCAGGGAGTCAGAGTGCAGTCCGGCGGATGCCAGCCCCGCCACCGCGCATGCGCAGATTAGCACTTCCTCTGACTAATTTATTGGCTGACACACATGCAACTATTAAGAGCCTGAAGACCGAGCCTCTGTGGGGTGGAGAGGCTGGGTCCGTATTAGGGAGGTAAGTATCAATTCTCTCATGAAAAAAGCAATCCGTGATTTCGTTTATTTCACTTCAAGAGTATACTTACTCCCTAATACTCTTTGATATTGCCATAATTTGACAGGGAATTTGGCGGGAGGGAGGCGAGGTCAAAAGACCAGCTCTTCCCTATACGCTTTTCTGCGTTTAAGGCACTTAAACTTCTGAAACTGTGTGAAAACACGGTCAGGATTTGAAAAAACATCGGCTAACACAAACCGATGGATGAGAGATGACCGAATGTCATATGCACGCCCCTCCTCCCCCCCCCCCCCACCCCCCTTCCTGGGAGGAAGACTCGAATGACCTCAATGTCCCATATGCTCTCTACGTACAAGTGCCATGTACTATAGGACAGAGATGAAAAAGCTCCATTTTCGTATACTCTCAATGATGAACCACATAAAAACACGTACCATTACCATATTAATAATGAAGGGTCACGTGACATTACAAAAAACCATGGACAACACACACAAGACTCACCTTGTGGAAGATTAGTGCTGTCATCATCTTCCCATTGGTGAAGACTGATGCAGCCCATAAAGTAGATGTTTCCATTGATTAAATGTGAAATATATAAAAAATGAGGATACCTCATCAAAATATGTACACCTTGATTAGCTTTTCAAAATCGATAAGGCGAGAGGATTCGAGGTGTCACGGAGATAATGGTTGGTAAATAGGGCAGTGGAAGCCACTACACCTCGGACACTGTGAGCCCTGGCCATGTCAACTTGTTTACCTGTGGCGGATTTATGGCAAAACTGAATACACTCTACAATCCACCTGGAAATGGTGTCCTTTGACGCCCTGCCATGGGGCTCAATATATGACAACCATAACGCTGTTGGGTCCGTCCACCAACCTTGAGTACGTTGTTTGTACCGGATTAATGCTCGGACTGGACACCATAGTTTTGAATTAGGATCAAACCTAGTCAAAGTTGGTAAAATTATCGGTTGACCCGGATATTTCAGACTGGTTTTTCGCCATGAAATTTATCCTGGGTAGAAGCCTAAGGCCTTCCCCTGTAACCACAAAACGGTCTGCCTGTGACAAGGCATGAATCTCACTCCTACGCCTAGCCGAGGCTGCAGCAATTCAAAATACAGTTTTAAGCGTCAACATTTTCATAGAAATGGAGCTTAGTGGTTCAAACGGCCTATCAGCTAGCACCTGAAGCACTAGTGATAAACTCCAAGACGGAATCACTGGGAGATTCCTTGGTCTTAGATTGCCCATGCCTTTGATTAAAGTATTTAATGTATTTACTTCATCACTTCCCCTATTAGCCAAGCAAGGGATAAATGTCATTAAAGCTGACTTATAGCCAGCAATAGAGTTAGGCTTGAGGCTATAGGCATCATACAGGTGACAGAGGAAATCGGCTACTACCTGAATAGATGAATCCATTGGATTAATACATCTTTTTGAGCACCATTCTGCAAAATCTGTTGATTTTATAATTATATGCTCTGGAGGTTGACCCCATCCTGGCTTTTGCCATGAACATGGCTGCTTGCTCACAAAAGCCCTCCTTAATTCTAGATTCCTTGACAACATCCACGCAGTCAATTGGAACATTGACGGATTGTTGTGAAGGTTCTTGCCCTGGAAGATAATATTGTCCATCAGAGGCAGAGGAACCGGATTGCAGACCAGAAGGTCCAGCAGGTCCGTATACCATGATCGGTTTGGCCAATTTGGGGCGATTAGAAGCACTTGGCACTCCTGTCTGATTTTCTGAAGAATTTTTGGAATCAGGATTGCTGGAGGGAATGCGTATGCATACATTCCCACCCAGCTGATAGCTAACGCGTTCCGCCCTGGCGGTTTATGTAAGTCACTACTGTTGAGTTGTCTGATCGAATTAGAACACTCTTGCCCTGAACTTTCTGTAAGAAATGTTCCAGGCCCAGGACTCCTGCTCTTAATTCCAGTAGATTGATATGTTCCTTTGACTGTTCCAGATTCCAAAGCCCTGATATCGTGGATTCTTCCAGGCACGCTCCCCACCCCTCCATCGATGCATCTGTATACATCGTTAACTGAGGGTGAGGAGGGGTTAACATTACCCCCGCCAGGAGATTCTGTCTTCAACCACCATTGAAGGTGATGAATGAGAGGCTCCAACACTGACACACTCGAGTCCAGTGAACCTGTACTCTGGGTCCATTGTGTCATGAGAAATAACTGTATCGGCCGCCTGCGTAAGGCCACCTGAGAATGACTGGTTCCAGAGAAACCATCAATCCCAGCATTCTCAGATAAACCCATGCCAGGACATGACGACTGTTGCACACTGACTGTATTACTGAGATGAGTATCTGTACCCTCTCCTGAGTAGGATAAACATATCCTATCTCCAGATCGAAGAACATTCCCAGGTAAACAAACTTCTGGGATGGAGTCAGCTGATTTTTGAAAATTTATTATCCAGCCTAAATCTGTGAGAGTTTTCAAAACTATCTCCAGATTTGCTGATAAACTTTCCTGGTTGTGTGCTTTTAACAGCCAGTCGTCTATGTACGTGTGGACTGCTATGTTTCTCCTGCCGAGGTATGCTGTCATCGCAAGAACCACCCTGGTGAAGACCCGAGGAGCCGTAGAAATTCCAAAGGGTAACACCCTGAATTCCCACTGTCTGCCCTGGAATGCAAATCTCAGGAAGCGACGGAAACCCCTCGCTATTGGAATGTGGAAATAAGCATCCTTCAAATCTATTGAAGCTGTCCACATTCCCTTCTCCAACCCTGCCAACACCGATCTCACAGTTTCCATCTTGAAACTGGGTGTGTCTATGAACTTGTTCAATGGCTTGAGGTTGAGAATTGGTCTCCACCCTCCAGTGCTTTTCGTTACCAAGAACACGGTTGAATAGAAGCCCGGGCAATTTTGCGCTGATTGAATTGCTTCCTTGTGTATGAGGGAATTTATTTCCCCCTCTATACACAACCGCTGATCTGGATCTCTTGGAATTTGAGTCCAGACCGGCACCAGAGACAGTCGTGATGGTGGACCTGTTATCCAGTCGGGATGATACCCGACTGAAAGCCATCGCAAGACTAAACGGTCCTGAGTCAACCGTTCCCACTCTTGCATGTGGTTGACCAATCGGCCTCCCACTGGTCCACCTAGGGAGAGAGGTGGACATAAGAAGCGCAAGAGTGGCACTGTCTCCTGGTGCAGATGCACTGGAGTAGCTCTTACTGTGGTAATCACCCTGTCAGGTACGATTACCACGACCAGATCCTCGCGCACCACAGCCCGCACCACGGTGCGCGGGCGGCTGCCTGGCTGGCTGCGCCGGAGGAGCCTGCGGCCCCCTCGCTGCTGGCTGAAGCGCACACGGCAGTGGCCGACTCTGCGCTGGTGGCTGGCCTCTGACCTGGCAACTGCCACCTCGAGCCTGCAGGGGATCACGCAGGGGGAGCTGCGCGAACACGCTCTCTACGGAGCACTTCAAATTGCTCCCGTAATGCCCTCTGGTTATTGACCAGGGTAACCGTCTCCTGGAGATGCCTACATCCATCACCTCCAAAGAGACCAAGACCTGTCATAGGCGTATGCAGCAGCCTATTATACAAATCCTGGGACGGGCACAAGTTATCAAGAGCAAACGTGCGCCTCGCCCGGACACTCCTGGTTACAGACCGGGTTAAACAGTCCAAAGCCAAGTTAATTCCATCTTGGATGGCTCTCTGGACAGTCACCGGACTAGGCTGACGTAATGCGGATGCCGTTACTACCCCTTGTAACAACTGTGAGACATGCGAAAGCGCTGCAATAGACGCCTTCGAACTCTCTTCCGCATCACGTAACGCGGTGTTAGCCGAACGCAACACGTTCGAAGACAGTGCTCCCGTGTCAGACCGGGAACCTGGCCGCGTATCTTCACCCAGCGCTGCACAGTCATCCGTGCTTAGCTTTGGTACTACACCGTATAGCTGATATTGATCAGCTGTAATACGGCACCGCTTTGCCACTTCGCGGGGGGCCTTCGCTAAACGTCCATGTGCACTAATAGATGCCTCCGCCGCAGTGAACATATCAACAATATGATCAGCTAACGGCAAAGATGGCATAGCGGTAACAGTCGGTTTACCTGCCAGCCACGGGCGCTGGTCCCGTTGACTGGCCGACTGAACCACAGCAAGATCTGGTCTGACGTTAATTAGCCACTGACAAGCTTCAGACCAGTCTTCCTCCGTGGCCACCTGTGAATGCTCTACAAGACGAGGGCCTTCGCCATCCTCCTGAGCAATCACAGGTGTGTATGTGGCTGGAGGAACTGATATGCCTGGCAAGCCAGAGAAAGCATGCGGGCCTGAAAGAACAGGCATGCTAAACTGACTGGCTTGACCAGGAGCAGGCGCCGTGGCATTGCGTGGGGAAAATTTTGCCACACCACGGCCCTGGCCAGCACCAGCGACACCATCGGCATGCCGAGGTATGCAGTAAAACTGGCCATCAGATCCAGCCCGGGCTACCTTCTGCGCCGTGAACACTACTCCTGCGTGAGTAGTACCGTGGACAATGTCGCCCGTGTTCCCCGCGAGGGGTGACGTACGTCAATGTCCATGGCCACGGCGCCAGAAGGAGAACCCAGCAGATAATCCTCTTCTTCCTGGCCAGAAAGATTAGACTCCAGGTTAGCAAAGAATGCTAACCCGGACTGGCCAGGAGAGGTACCATAGGAGGAACTGGTACCTGCAGGGTGCGGATAATCCTAGCCTGATAGGCAGGCAGGTTCCAGCAACACCTGACCACGAACAACCGGCGCGGCAAGCCTGCTGCCAGTGTTTTTACCGTGGATTTCACCCTCTATTAGGGCCACCTCTGAATCATGATCGAAAACTGATAGGTCCCTAAATAGCACCGATTCAGAGACGGGGATTATCTGCTCCGGAGCAGATGAAGAGGACAACGAAAGATTTGGACCAGGAAGCATGCCACAAAGCAATTCTGGGACCAAATCTTTAATTGTCCTTTTCATCTCTCCCATCATCTCAATACGGAAGGCCTCCATATCCATAGCGGACGAGGCCTTGCTCTTACCCTTCTTACCAGAAGCCTCTTTCTTACTCTACCTCTCCTCCTCTGGAGCCTTCACCCTGGTCCGTAATGAGAGAAATTCAGACATTAGCTCCCTCCCCCCCCTCCCCCCATCTTTTACAGATCTCACATTTAAGCAATGGCCCACATGGGCTGCACTGGGAGCATAAATGGGGGAAGAACTTGTCAAGGATAAATCTTCCACATGAAGGACAACCAGGCCTCTGAAACACAGCAGAGGACGAAGACAATGAGTATTACAGATATTGAATTAGAACACAACACGAAATAAACAAGGAGGAAGGGGCCATAAGACCCAAGCTAATAATGATAATAAATCAGCGTTGGACAAAACTTATAACTGATAGTAAGGCACAAGGCTGATTATGACGTCATAACTTCAAAAATAAGAAGTTAAATCGATCCGAAACAAAACCTCCAGGTGTAAGGACGAATTGTAATCATATCCAGAACATTCTAACTAGACAGGATAGTTTATACAGACTATACAAACATCTGATAAACAATGATAAATGGCAGTAAGATTTTATAAATATTGTCAAATATAATTGAAATGCCTCATATCATAACTAGAGTACCTGAGTCTTTAGCATAGACAAACCATCTGATCTGATGAACCGGACGCTCCACCAACCTTAGGACCTCTTAACTCTCTCCACCTTAGGGGGAAGGAAGTGGATCAAGAGGGCAAAGTGAGAAGACCTTCATCGGAGGCCTCCAACTCACTGGGAAAAGATTTTTGGTTAGATAACCTTACAATGTTAGTAGGAAATGGAACCTTGGTGGAGAGAAAAACAAACTCTCTGAAGATGTGATGTCCTAACACTCCTAGGTAGATACCTGTGGACATAAACACAAAGAGAGATTAGTATTTCATAGCGCCATTTCGAAATAAACTAGTTATTTTAGGCGCTTATCATGATAAACGTGAGTCCCGGAAACACATTACACCGGGAAAAACTCGCTAAATTATAATAGAAGTCACCTGATGGCTAGGTCCTGGGCGCTCCTTTGGAGTAGTAACACGTTCTGCCATATTAATCCAGGAGAAATAGAACTTCTACACAGCCAAAACTTTCAGAAAATAAGGAAAAGCCTATGAGCATAGAAAACATGAGTTGTCTCTCAGCCAATAAATTAGCAAAGAGGAAGTGCTAGTCTGCGCATGCGCGGTGGTGGGGCTGGCATCCGCCGGACTGCACTCTGACTCCCTGCCCAGTAGGGGTACCTAACTGTTTTTATTCTGAGTGTTTATTGAGTGAAAGCCGATATTTAGGAATATCAAAGAGTATTAGGGAGGTAAGTATACTCTTGAAGTGAAACATCTGTAACCCGATCTTAAGTGAATATAACTTCAATGATTATGGAGGGAATTGTCTGTAACCCGATCCTAAGTGGAGATAACTTCGATGACAATGAAGGGAATTGTCTGTAACCCGATCCTAAGTGGAGATAACTTCGATGATTATGAAAGGAATCGTCTGTAACCCGATCTTAAGTGAAGATAACTTCGGTGATTATGGAGGGAATCATCTGTAACCCGATCTTAAGTGAAGTTAACTTCAATGATTATGAAGGGAATCATCTGTAACCCGATCCTAAGTGGATAACTTCGACGATTATGGAGGGAATCGTCTGTAACCCGATCCTAAGTGGGGATAACTTCAATGATTATGGAGGGAATCATCTGTAACCCGATCCTAAGTGGGGATAACTTCAATGATTATGGAGGGAATCGTCTGTAACCCGATTCTAAGTGGAGATAACTTCAAGGACTAAGGAGGGAATCGTCTATAACCCGATCCTATGTGGAGATAACTTCGATCTTTCTACGCACACACAGAAACATACCTGTCGGGTATAAATTGCTAAATTATATCGAAATGTATTGAATAAAATGACAGATCATATATCCGGGCAATTGCTTTTTTTTTAAGGCAGGTTAAATTTTTGGTCACCTTTCCTACAGGACAGCTAAGCGAAAATATTAATGCAGGCATGGGAATTGGAGTACGTGAAAACATAGTTGTACCGGTCATGTAACCAGGGTTTGTACTCGTATTGCAATGCTACATTCAATGACTTTTCCATGACCTGGGGCCGTATTCACGAAAGGGTGTAACCTAAGCCTGGCATAACTACCTTGGAGTTATTATGACATCATATATGTTTGTACGTCATTTAATAATATGACGTCATATTCTCCAAGGTAGTTATGCCCTGCGTAAGTTACGCCCTGGGATTCCTGACAAGGTTTTTAATCTTTTGAACAAATTTCATGAAAAAAATTAAATTAACAGTTTCCAGTCAAATTAGTTTCAAAATATTCAACAGCAAGATTTCCTTGAAATTGAGATTCTGGGGCCTCATCGTTCAAGGTTCTAACTTTCCATGACCGTTTCATGACATCATTAATTTTATAAACACGACCTGCCCTCAGTTTACAGTGTGTCCTCCATGTCGAAATAGATGTAGTTTCAGCAGCTATATTTCTCAAAATTATACACCCTATAATCATCAATGTTTTCAATAAGCCATTAAATGTTGCTTAAAATTAGACAAGTCCTCACTTGTGTATCAACTGTCATCTTTGTCAACACTATTCACAAATGTTTAGCATAAAACTATCACTCATGTCACCTTATAACCGAAGAAAATAAGTCATCACTTTACATACTGTCACAGAAATTTAGAATCACAAATGTCACTTAGCAGTTTCGGTTTTCTTCCTTGCAACCAGTGCTTCCAACTTTGTTTTCCTTTTCAGATTGATCTGTCTCTTCTCAATAAATACCAACCTTGCTTTCTTCTCAAGAAGTTATTGCGCGCTTTCGCTTTCTGTTTGTTTTGAAGCTTTGTGGCTTTCAAGGAATACTTTGCCTTCTTCTCTTCCATGTCCTTACGGTTTCTTTCCTCCTCTGCTTTGTAATGCTACCAAGACTCTTGCATATTTTTAGATAGAGTACTGTCAATTGGATCATGAAGAATGTCTTGGCGGTCAAAAATTTGAGTAGCTGTTTTCTTCTGAGCAGCGATATTGTACTTAACAGTTTGAAATGCATTGAAAGTTTCAATCTTCATCCTCCCTGATCGAGTGACAATGATATCCTGCGCTAGGTTGAAGCTACTCTCCACTTGTGGGCCATGGAAGCAACTAATAATTGCTTTTGCCATCTTACAGAGTGTAGGGTACCTGCCTGTTTTCATCACATGGCTCCACCAATGATCAAGCCGTACCGGTGTTTCATCTGGGAGGAATGCAGCTGGAAGACTGGAGTCAACTTGAAAAGCATGAGCTTGTGGTCATAGGCATCTCTTTCTCAAGTAGTTAGTATTGTCAGAAGTGTTATTGGTAACTTCTTCAAGTACTTTAGGGTCAAGCTGTGGCCGGTGGCAGCTGGGTCAATGACCGATAATAATTGCAACGTTTGGTTTCTTACGGGGCAATTTCTTTTGCATGTACTTAGCACATTCTTTGTAAGAAGTCTGAGCCTTAGTGAGAAACTCCTCTGATCCTGTTCTGTCTATCTCTGTCAACATTTTGCTAGTAGAGCATCCAAGAAACATAGATTTCCGACTGAGCAGGTCTGTCATATCCAAATCCATCTCCTGGAGTTGGCTTGTGGACTTGTCATTAATGGCTTGTGGATTCACAAAACATGCCAAGAAGTCCCTGAACAATTGTAGCTGTTGGTCGTGGAGTGTGTATCATAGGCTCTTTTAGCTGGAATAGGCACACATACTGTTTTAACAAAGGAAAAACTCCACTGTAAAACTGCATAATAATCACGGTCTGTTTCCTTTTATGGATAAGCTTCTCCACTATTTTTAACTTCCGTTTTCTCCCATCTTCTGTGAGCGTCTTTCGAGATAGTTCTCCCTGAAGAGTGTGTATTCTTACTCTTGCCTGGTCACCGACTGCTCTTCTGTGAAAAATCGAGACGATCAAGTACTGGTATCGTGAGTGGCTTAGACTTTTCTGGGACAAACGCATTATAATAAAACACCAGATATGCATCCAAGTCATAAATTTGACACAGTAACATCATAAAATGATAACCACCGATGACTCAAAAAGCGCTCTGGCATTGCAAAACTAAGCTCCAGAATCAGACATATCTCCTTTAAAACGTCAACTAAATCAGCGGACCACTTAGTCGTTCGAAATATCAGTGTGAAGCTTCTCAACACAGTCGTTAAATGGCACACAAAATTTCTTAGAGCAATTGTGACTATGGTGGCAGGAGTCTCCATCTATGTCTAGGAGATGTGGTGCTCACGCAGTCTGACTTCTAATCCACTTTTGGAACCACGCATCATATTGCAACTGTCCATTAGAACTGACACTAAATTGCCCAATGGCAAGTTGAGCTTTTCAAACAATTTTGTTATCTCATCATATACTGAAATTGAGTTCACTTTAACTAAACTAACAGAGGCTAGGTGCTCTACTATGACCTCATTTGCTGAATCAGAATAGTAGCTCACTAAAATCGTGAGCATATGCATCAAATTGTCACTCGTAGATTCACCCATATTCAAGGAGAATGGAACATTTCGAATACTCTCTAAGGTTTTTGATCGCATGGTTTCATGACCAAATCTAAGCTTATAGGCAGCAGTCGTTCTATCTAAGCTAAGTTTTGATAAAGTTGTTTCTTCGATAAGTCAATCAAAACAGGTGCCATTGAAAATGGCATAGAATGCTCTGCAAGTACACCAAGGACCATTCCCTAGAAAAAGAGAAAATCTGTTCAAGAAAATTTAAACTTACTCATAAAAAATGTCCATTTGCAGACCAAGAGATTATTTTTGAAAATTTATCACTGGAATGACTAGTTCGGTTAACGAGCTAGTAACTCCAGGGAAAATTTGTCAAAAATAGTCTTCGTTTGCCCTGCAAGTTGAGATTTTTCAAGACAACTGTTTTAGCCTTTTTGTCTGGCATGAGTGTTAAAGGCTTAACTAGGGGAGTGATAACTTGACCCTTTAATGGTCAAATTTGGCAAAGAAAATTTAATTATCTGCCTAGTATTGAATGTCCATTACAGGCCAAGATAATACAATTTTTGAAAATTTTTCATTGGGATGATTGAAAAATTGTAGTATCTTGGTCTGTAAACCGACATTCCACAATATTAATACCATAACAGAGGCAAGTTTTGGTTGGCATGGTCATTAAAGGGTTAAAAGACAAATTTATTTTCAACATTTAGAAGCAATGTTCCAGTCATTCTAGTGGATGCCATCCAAAAACTTCTAATTTTCCCGAATAAGTTCTTGGCAAGTTTGAAGAACCACACACATGCACCACACACCCACACACTTTGACAATTAGGCTCACACACACTTGCCGTCTACCTCCAAACATCAAAACTTGTTTGCGGTCAAGATGGTTTAACGCGTTCACTGTCAAAATCAGTGAAAGAGTAAATTCTTCCTATATAAAACTCAATCTGTTGAATATTTTGAAATTAATTTGACTGCAAGTCGTTGCTGCCTAAGGCAGCAATGGTTGCCAGTCACATTTATTTCAAAATATCCAACAGTTTTCAAATTCCTGTATGACTCCCTTGAAAATGGGATATGGAGTATTCATCAGTGAAAATCTTAATAAAATTAGCAATAATGAGTACCTGTGCATTGGCTAGTCTTTCATTTATCGGAACGATAGGTGCTGCTGCCGCAGGCTTCGCTGATACAGCCTTTTGAAACATAGGATGTATTCCATAGGTTGTAGTATCGCTCTTGGCACTAAATAGGCAATAACTGGTGCACTGAATTCATATTTTTTCAACATGTTTCTTCGTTTCCATGTGATTCTCCAATGTTTTACATCCTCTACTAGCATAGTTAATTAAATCACTGCAAAGATATACAAATAGCTTTCCCGCCAATGTCCACTTTTCGAATACATTCACCTACAGTCGTAGCCACATCTTTTCCGTCAATTTTAACTGTTACACACTTTTCTAACCAGTTCCATCGAAATTTATTCTTTTCCAATTTATCAATTTCCCGGACACGATCAGCTCCAGATCTTTCTATTATTCGCGGCATTTTTCAATTAAATAACAACATCAAATCACAACAAATAGTAATCCCGCGAATAAATTTTACACCGGAACAAAGAGAACACGTTTGGAATAGCTTGATACAGCTAAATCTAGGTGAACTTAATGCTGTGATGGTAAAGTATTAATGCAGCACTGCTATTTGTGTAGTCTCATTCCGTGATATATTTCAAATAGTCGTCTCGATTTTATGTACGTTTATTAAAGATTTGTGTAATTTCCACGTTATAACATGTCACACACAGCACTTTGTTCAAACGCAATTTCACGAGTTTTCCGTTAAGTCTCCGGTATACGACCGGGACCCAGTTCCACAATACAAAACTACATATTCACTGAATTATGAATGATGACCAGCAATTCTGTAATACATTCCTGGTGCTGATACATTATATACATAGTGAAATAGGTTAGCGAACGTGGACAGGGAACCAAGCGGCTAAAGATATGTCAATTTGTTATGTTTAACGACGTTAATTTATCAATGTTTCTGTATCAGCGACATCGCTTTGGCATTTAAACCGGGAATATTGTAATCAATAATCTGATAGAAAGTTACATATTATATACCTACAACCCCCTAAAAAAAACTAACCGGATTTACATCGATCTCAAAATCGATCTTTCCAGTACGGTCGATGACGTCGGAGGACAATCACAGACTTATTTCCATGCATAGATAAAACTGCCATATACACTGATGTCAGTTTGCCCTGTAGGTGGGGCTTAGAATACACCTTCCGTATCCTCTGCATGTCGTAAGAGGCGACTAAAGGAAGTAAGGGTGAGGTAACCCTGACAGAAACTAAACGAAATCAAGGATTTCTTTTTTCACGAGAGAGTTGATACTTACCTCCCTAATACTTTTGATATTGCTAAATATCGGCTTTCACTCAATAAACACTCAGATTAAAACAGTTAGGTGCCCCTACTGGGCAGGGAGTCAGAGCGTAGTCTGGCGGATGCCAGCCCCACCACCGCGCATGCGCAGACTAGAACTTCCTCTGACTAATTTATTGGCTGATACACATGCAACTATTAAGAGCCTGAAGACCGAGCCTCTGTGGGGTGGAGAGGCCGGGTCCGTATCTAGGGAGGTAAGTATCAACTCTCTCGTGAAAAAAGAAATCCTTGATTTCGTTTATTTCACATCAAGAGTATACTTACCTCCCTAATACTTTTGATATTGCCAGAATTCGACAGTGAATTCGGCGGGAGGGAGGCGAGGTCAAAAGACCAGCTCATCCCTATACGCTTTTCTGCGTTTAAGGCACTTAAACTTCTGAAACTGTATGAAAAACAGTCAGGATTTGACTAACCATCGGATAACACCACCGATGTATGAGAGATGACCGAATGTCATATGCGCTCCCCCCCTCCCCCTTCTTCCTGGGAGGAAGAGTCGAATGACCTCAATGTCCTATACGCTCTCTACGTACAAGTGCCATGTACTACAGGACAGAGACGAAAAAACTCCATTTTCATATACTCTCAACAATGAACCACATAAATACACAAAACCATCATCATATTAATAACGGGTAACGTGACAAGACAATCAACAATGGACAACCCATACACAAGACTGACCTTGTTGAAATGGCTGCTGACATCCTCTTCCCATTGGTGAAGAACGATGCAGTCCCAAAAAAGTGGTTGTTTCCATAAATTAATTGTGAAATATATAAGCAATGAGGAAACCCCATCAAAAATATAAGCCTAGCTATCTTTTCAAAATCGACAAGGCGAGAGGATTAGAGGTGTCACGGAGATAATGGTCTGTAAAACTTGACTCACAGTGCCACTGAGCCACCGACATAATATCATCCACAGGGACCCCATTAAATAGGGCGGTGGATGTCACTACGCCGCGGACACTGTGAGCCTTGGCCACGTCAACCTGCTTCCCGGTGGCGGATTTATGACAAAACTGAATGCATTCTACAATCCACCTGGAAATGGTGTCCTTAGAAGCCCTGCCATGGGGTTCAATATATGACAACCATAACGCCGACTGGTCGGTGCGCCACTCCGATGTACATTGTTTGTACCGGAGAAGCGCCCGGACGGGACACCATGCTTTAGAATTAGGATCATATCTAGTTAAAGCAGGCAAAACAATAGGTTGACCTGGATATTTCAACGACTGATTCTTAGCCAAGAAATTAATCCTAGGTAGCAGCTTAAGGCCTTCCCCTGAAACCACAAAACGGTCATCCTCGGCTGATAAGGCATGAATTTCACTTCTACGCCTAGCCGAGGCCGCAGCAATTAAAAACACAGTCTTCAGTGTTAATAGTTTCATAGAAATGGAACTAAGTGGTTCAAACGGCTTATCACCTAGTACTTGAAGCACTAGCGATAAACTCCAAGACGGAATCACAGGGGGATTCCTTGGTCTTAGATTGCCCATGCCTTTAATTAATACATTTAATGTATTTACTTCATCACTTCCCCTCTTAGCCAAGCAAGGAATAACAGACATTAAAGCTGACTTATAACCAGCAATAGAGTTAGGCTTGAGGCTATAGGCATCATACAGGTGACAGAGGAAATCAGCTACTACCTGAATAGATGAATCCATTGGATCAATACATCTTTTTGAGCACCATTCTGCAAATCTGTTGAATTTATAATTATATGCTCTGGAGGTTGACCCCCTCCTGGCTTTGGCCATAAACATGGCTGCTTGCTCAGAAAAGCCCTCCTTAATTCTAGATTCCTTGACAACATCCACGCAGTCAATCTGAACATTGACGGATTGTTGTGATGGGCCTTGCCCTGGAAGATAATATCGTCCATCAGAGGCAGAGGAACCGGATTGCAGACCAGAAGGTCCAGCAGATCCGTATACCATGATCGGCTTGGCCAATCCGGGGCGATCAGAAGCACTTGGCATTCCTCTTGTCTGATTTTCTGAAGAATTTTTGGAATCAGGATTGCTGGAGGGAATGCGTATGCATACATTCTCCCCCAGCTGATAGCTAACGCATCTGTTGCGAAAGCGCTTGGATCCGGAATCGGAGAGACGTACGTCGTCATCTTCGCATTCTTCTTCGTTGCGAACAAATCGATGTTGGGTTTCCCCCAATGGTCGAACAGACGATCCGCCACACATTCGGCTCAATGAGTCTGCTAGCAGATTTAACCTTCCCGGAATATGAACTGCTTTCAAGGTAATCTGGTGATCCAGGCACCAACAAAGCAGTCTCCATGTCATCATACAGAGACTGGGCGACTTCGTTCCGCCCTGGCGGTTTATGTAAGTCACAACTGTTGAGTTGTCTGAACGAATAAGAACAATCTTGCCCTGAACTTTCTGTAAGAAATGTTCCAGGCCCAGGACTACTGCTCTTAGCTCCAGTAGATTTATATGTTCCTTTGACTGTTCCGGATTCCAAAGCCCTGATATCGTGGATTCTTCCAGGCAAGCCCCCCAGCCCTCCATCGATGCATCTGTATACACAGTCACCTGAGGGTGGGGAGGGGTTAGCATAACCCCCACCAAGAGATTCTCTGTGTCCAACCACCATTGCAGGTGATGAATCAGAGGCGCCAACACTGACACGTTCGAGTCCAGCGAACCTGTACTCTGGGTCCATTGTGTCATGAGAAATAACTGGATCGGCCGCCTGCGTAAGGCGGCCTGAGGAATGACTGGTTCCAATGAAACCATCAACCCCAGCATTCTCAAGTAAACCCGTGCCAGGACATGACGACTGTCGCACACTGACTGAATTAATGAGATGAGTTTCTGAACTCTCTCCTGAGTAGGAAAAACATATCCTGTCTCTAGATCGAAGAACATCCCCAGGTAAACAAACTTCTGGGATGGAGTCAGCTCTGATTTTGGGAAATTGATCATCCAGCCCAAGTCTGTGAGAGTCTTCAAAACAATCTCCAGACTGGCCGATAAACTTTCCTGGGTGTGCGCTTTCAACAGCCAGTCATCTATGTACGTGTGGACTGCTATGCTTCTCCTGCGGAGGTATGCGGTGATCGCAAGAACCACACGGGTGAAAACCCGAGGAGCCGTGGAAATTCCGAAGGGTAACACCCTGAAATTCCCACTGTCTGCCCTGGAATGCAAATCTCAGGAAGCGACGGAAACTCCTGTGTATGGGGATGTGGAAATAAGCGTCCTTCAAATCTATCGACGCTGTCCACATTCCCCTCTCTAACCCCGCCAACACCGAGCGCACAGTCTCCATCTTGAAACTGGGCGTCTCTATGAACTTGTTCAATGGCTTGAGGTTGAGAATTGGTCTCCACCCTCCGGTGTTTTTTGTTACTAAGAACAGGGTTGAATAGAAGCCCGGACACCTCTGTGCCGGCTGAATAGCTCCTTTTTGTATGAGGGAATTTATTTCCTCCTCGATACACAACCTTTGCTCTGGATCTCTCGGATTTGGAGTCCAGATCGGCACTAGAGACAGTCACGATGCCGGGCCTGTCATCCAATCGGGATGATACCCGACTGAAAGCCATCGCAAGACTAAACGGTCCTGAGTTAACCGTTCCCACTCTTGCATGTGGTCGGCTAGCCGGCCTCCCACCGGTCCACCTAGGGATAGAGGTGGACATAAGGAGTGCAAGAGCGGCACTGTCTCCTTTGCCAGAAACACCGGAGCAGTTCTCACCGCGGTAACCGTCCCATCAGGAACGATTACCACGCCCAGATCCTCGCGCGCCACGACCAGCACCGCGCGCACCACGGTGCGCGGGCGGCTGCCTGGCTGACTGCGCCTGAGGAGCCTGCGCCCCCCTCGCTGCTGGCCGAATTGCACGCGGCCGAGGCCGACGCTGCGATGGTGGTTGGCCTCTGACCTGGCCACCACCACCTCGAGCCTGCAGGGGACGATACGCAGGGGGTGCGGCGCGAACGTTAGCACGACGAAGCACCTCAAACTGCTCGCGCAGCGCCCTCTGGTTATTGACCAGAGTAACCGTCTCCTGGAGGTGCCTACATCCCTCACCTCCAAAGAGACCAGGACCTGTCATAGGCGTACGCAGTAGCCTATTGTACAGGTCCTGGGACGGGCACAGATTGTCCAAGGCAAATGTGCGCCTTGCCAGGACACTCCTGGTCACCGCCCGCGTCATACAGTCCAGAGCCAGGTTGATACCATCCTGGATGGCTCGCTGGACTGTGACCGGACTTGGCTGGCGCGATGCGGATGCTGTTACTACCCCTTGTAACAGCTGGGAGACGTGGGACAGAGCGGCAATCGAAGCCCTCCCACTCTCCTCCGCATCACGCAACGCGTTCGAACACAAGACTCCCGTGTCAGAACGGGAGCCTGGCCGCGCATCCTCACCCAAAGCCGCGCGGTCATCCACGCTCGGCTTAGGTACCACACCGTACTGCTGGTAATCCAGGGGCACGATGCGGCAACGCCTGGCCATCTCGCGCGGGGCCTTAGCGAGACGTCCACTCGACTTAATGGACGTCTCCGCCGCCTCGAACATGTCAACGACATGCTCTGCCAGCGGCAGAGAAGGCATAGCGTTAGCAGTAGGCTTACCAGCTAACCACGGCCTGTGATCACGCTGGCTAGCCGTCTGCTCCACGGGCAGATCTGGTCTAACACTCACCAACCACTGGCAAGCGTCAGACCAATCCTCCTCCGTGGCTAGCTGCGAGCGCTCTACAAGACGGGGGCCTTCGTCTTCCTCCTGGGCGCAAGCAACAGTGCTTGACGGCGGATACGCTGATATCCCTGGCAAGCCAGAGAGAGCATGCGGGCCTGATAACACCGGCATGCTAATCTCACTGGCTTGACCAGGAGCAGGCGCCGTGGTAGAGCGCGGGGCATATACCGCCCCACCACGGCCCCGGCCAGCACCAGCGACACTCTCGGCAAGCCGAGGTATGCGGTAACGCTGGCCCTCAGCGCCCAGGGCCACAGTCTGAACCGTGGATTCTACCCCTGCGTGAGTAGAACCGTGGAATAAGTCGCCTGTATTCCCCGCGAGGGGTGCACAGGCGTCATAATCCATGGCCACGTCCTCAGACGGCGACCCCAACAGGTAATCCTCATCCTCCTGGCCAGACAGATTAGACTCCGGGTCAGCAAAGAGAGCTAACCCGGACTGGCCAGGGAAGGTGCCATACGAGGTACTGGCACCCGCGGCGTGCGGATACCCCTGGACTGATAAGCAGCCCTCGGGTTCCAGCGACAACCGTCCACGGTCCCTATTCGGCGCGGCACTAAGCCTGCTGCCAGGGTCGTGGAACGCCCCCTCTAATGGGGCCACCTCTGAATCTTCGAACAACGGAAGCGTACTAAGGAAAGGTGATTCAGAGGTGGGGATTACCTGCTCCGAAGCAGATGATGAGGCCAGCAAAGGATTTGGTCCAGGAAGCATGCCACGAAGCAACTCTGGAACCAAATCCTTTATTGTCCTCCTCATCTCTCCCAACATCTCGGTCCGGAAGGCCTCCATGTCCACCGCGGACGAGGCCTTCCTCTTACCCTTCTTACTCACAACCTCTCTTTTCTGCTTCTTCTTGTCCTCCTCCACCACCTTGTCCTTCGCCTGCAAGCACAAGAATTCGGACATTAGCTCGCCCCCCCAGTGCTTACATATCTCGCAATTAAGCAAGGGACCACAGGGGCTACACTGATAACAGAGATGAGGCACAAACTTGTCCTTCAAAAACCGTCCACAGGACGCACAACCAGGTCTCTGAAACAGGGCAAAGGACGAGGAGTATGAGCAATCTAGTTAAGCTCAGAAACTCACCAACTCAAGAGAAGGAAATGATCATAAAGATCAATATTAATCAGAAAACCAGCTTCGGACAACTTTAATTGTTAATAAAGAGCAAGGCTGATTATGACGTCATTAATCCTATAACAGGAAAAAATCGATCCCCAACAAACATCCAAGTGCAAGGACGAATTGTATCTCTAACCAGAACATGTGCAGAATGGACATTTCGACTACACAACCATCAGATATATACTGATAACAATGGCAAATACTGTTAATTATCTCCCTTTCCTCTAAATAATTAACATCACCTCATATCAATAATTAGATACCTGACACCTTGTATAGACAAACCATCCAACGTGATGAACTGGAGCACTCCACCAACTGAACGCCTCTTAACTCTCTCCACCTCTAGGGGAAGGAATTGGATCAAGAGGGCAAAGTGAGAAGACCTTTATACTAGGCCTCCGACTCACTGGACATAAAATCTTTGGTTAGATAACCTAACAGTATTAGTAGGAAATGGAACCATGGTGGAGAGAAACAAACCCTCTGCTGATGTGATGTCCATTACATGTCGTCACACAGACCTGTGGACATAAACACAAAGAGAGATTAGTATGATATAGCACCTAGTTGAAATAAACCAACTAAACAAGGCGCTTATCACGGTAAGCGCGAGTCCCGGAAACACATTACACCGGGGACAAAACTCGCTAATTTTACTAGAAGTCACCTGATTTAAAGGTCCTGGGCCCTCCTCTGGCGAAGTCATCCTTCCTGCCATCTTTATCAGGGATAAACACTTCCAAATTTTCACAAAAACACTAAGAATTGAGCCAAGAAAAGCACTAGCACAAAAACATGTGTAGACTCTCTGCCAATAAATTAGCAAAGAGAAAGTGCTAGTCTGCGCATGCGCGGTGGTGGGGCTGGCATCCGCCAGACTACGCTCTGACTCCCTGCCCAGTAGGGGCACCTAACTGTTTTAATCTGAGTGTTTATTGAGTGAAAGCCGATATTTAGCAATATCAAAAGTATTAGGGAGGTAAGTATACTCTTGATGTGAAACTCGAGTGCTGAAGACGGAGGTTCCAGGCCGCACGGCGCACTCTAATAAACCATGGATCCACGCACTTAACGCTTATGATCATGTCGATAGTCACTTACAGGACTGGCGGTATGATCAGCGAACGACGAAGAAGAAGAAGACTGATGTCAGTGAGCATAGGCGTATGACGAGAGATTCTGCGAGCTATTTACCTGGCTGATCCAGCTATACCCATCCTGTGTCATCTTGTGCCGCAATGTTGCGTTCTGAACACCTAATGATACCACAAACTCCTGTAAAACAGCGGATTAAAACAATCAATGCCTCATATGGTAAAATGACAAAAAATGCTAATGAATAGATTCATCGATGAGAATCATAGAATGGATTGAAAAGATATTATGGGTGATATTAATCTGTAGGGCAGCGGTCTTCCAGTGAATCTGTCATGGACAGTTTCACGAGGATATGATGTTATATTATAAGTGCTTTGATAGTATGCTTAGTCGTAGAAGGCCTAGATAAATTGCTAGAATTTATGCCCCATCCATGTTGTATAATTAGTATAATAAAACATAGTTAAACCAGAAATGTGGTTGCAATGCAACCACGAGCTCGATTTTACAATGATCTATGAAGCTTGATTTCAAACATGAAATAAATATAGAAGGCTTATCAATACACATATTAACAAGAGGCCTGAGGGCCTGTGCTGCTCACCTGGACCATTGCCATTTGAACCATTTACATTTAAAGACATGA
This sequence comes from Chaetoderma sp. LZ-2023a, assembly GCA_034401795.1. NCBI lineage: Eukaryota > Metazoa > Mollusca > Caudofoveata > Chaetodermatida > Chaetodermatidae > Chaetoderma > Chaetoderma sp. LZ-2023a. The sequence goes on along the minus strand of CM067373.1, from coordinate 30,074,451 downwards.
TGGATAACTTCCAGTAAATCCAAGATCCCGCCAAAGAAATTGACCAATCAAAATTCTCATAGGATTTCCTAACACTTATCATCATAGGATCATTCCACGCAACTTCGGTTGAAATCTACTCGTTGATTAAGAAGTACTAGTGATTTAAACTCTGCTGGAAGATGTCTGGAAAATCCAAAATCCCTGCCTAAAAAATTGACCAATCAAAATTCTCATTAGAATTCTTGAAGTTGATTACGATAGGAGCATTCCGCCCAACGGCCATTGGTTAAGGAAGAGTAGCGTTTTAAAGGATTTCTGTAAAATCCACGATGGCCACCAGAAAAATTGATCAATCAAAATTCTGTATATATGTTCTGAAGCCTAGTCCTATAGGGTCCTTCCAACCCAATGAAGTTGAAATCTGCTAAGCCATTAATGAGGAGTATCGGTTTGACAATTTCTGGCAAATTTTTCATAAAATCTAAGGTTTTCACCAAGAAAATTGACACATTAAAATTCTGTATATAACTTCTGAAACCTACCCACATAGGGGGCGTTACTGCCAAAATTAAGTTGAAATCCGCACATAGCGGTTAATGAAGAGTAGTGTTTTGAACATATCTAAGATTTTCACCTAAAAAATTGATCAATCAAAATTCTGAATAGAGGTTCTGGAGTCTACCACGATAGGGTACCTTTATCCAAATTTGGTGGAAATATGTCAAGCAACTAAGGAGAATTAGTGTTTTGACAATTTCTGTTAAATTTTTCATTTAATCTAAGATTTTCACCCAAAAAATTGATCAATCAAAATTCTGAACAGATATTCTAGAGCCTAGCACCATAGAATCTGTCTAGCAAAATATGGTTGAATTATGTCAAGCAACTAGGGTGTAGCATTTTGACAATTTCTGCTAAATTTTTCACTCAGTAATTGGAGTAATAGAAATTCGGAATAGAAGTTCTGGAGGGTACCCGGATATGATCCTTCGAGCCAAATTGGGTTGAAATCTGTCAAAGCATTAAGGCGAAGAAGTGGCATAATCTCGCTTGACCCTTCAGGGTGTGTCATTATATGGAAGCATATGTCCAAGTTTGGTTCCAGTATGATTAACCAAATATTAGATACAAACTGCTAAGTTGAGCTAAACGGAAACTGTTAATGTCGAGAAAACAAGACTTTTTCCAAGGTCAGTGACCTTGATTGTTGCCCTTTTGACCCAAGGTCATTGTGTTATGCCGTGTTATTATAATGAAGCATGTGTACACATTTGGGTCCAGTATGATTAACCAAAGATGAGATATAAACTGCTAAATTGAGCTAAATGGAAAATGATATAAGAAAACCCAATGTCACAGTGAACTTTTACACCTTTTAACCTCAACATTATTGTGGGACGTTGTGGGAAATGACATCCCCTATAAGGAAGCATGTGCCCAAGTTTGGGTCTAGTATGATTAATCAAATCAGAGATATAAACAGAAAGGTTGAGCTAAACGGAAAATGTTACAGTAACCATGAGCGTTGACATTTTGACACACAGGTCATTGTGAGATGCCATGTTATTATATGGAAGCATATGCCCAAGTTTGGGTCCAATAATATTAACCAAACCTGAAATATAAACAGAAAAGTTGAGCTACACACAAATTGGATGCAGCGGCCCGACGTGCAGGGGATCGCAACAGCTCATTTTATTTTGCAAAATCGAGCTACAGAGGGATACATTTTGGAAAGAGTTAGCCAATGAAAAGAAGTAATTACTGTAATAGGCAGTGCAATGACATTCAGACAAATATTTTTTGAAATAATCAGCATGCATATCTGTATCTCAGCCAGATAAAATAAAACGTGTCGATGAGGTTCATCTTACTCACCATGTTTCATTGACCCTAAAGGTCTAGCCAGCTCTCCAATCTGAAATTCATACTGCTGAGTAATTTGTAGTTAACCATTGAAAGGCCAGTGTCTCAAGTTCCAAACAACTATACAACCAGAAATGTGGATGCAATACAACCATGAAGCTCGACTTTATGACGTTGCAATGAACCATGACGCCAAACATAAACAAATAAAGAAGGCTTAAGCGCCAATATGATTAAACAAACTTGAGATATAAACAGTGAAGTTGATCTGAACACAAAATGATATTGTTGAAAAAGGTTTTTTTTCCAAAACCACAATGAGCTTTGACCTTTTGACCTGAAGGACATTGTGTCATGCTCTCATTATAAGGAAGCATGTGTTTAAGTTTAGGTCCAGGAAGATCAAGCAAAGATGAGATATGAACTGCTAAGCTGAGCCAAACACAAAATGTTAATGTTGAAAAAAGCCCAAAGTCTTTACTATCATTGTATGATATCCAGCAATTATAGGGAAGTATGTGTCCAAGGATGGGTCCAGTACACTTAACCAATGACGACATTTTAACTGCTAAGTTGAGCTAAATGCAAAATGTTCATATAAAAAAAGCAGTTTCTACAAATGTCACATTATGACCTTGAGGTCAAGGTCATAATGTGACATTTGTAGAAACTGCCCTTTCATTAGACTAAACGAAATCAAGGATTTCTTTTTTCACGAGAGAGTTGATACTTACCTCCCTAATACTTTTGATATTGCTAAATATCGGCTTTCACTCAATAAACACTCAGATTAAAACAGTTAGGTGGCCCTACTGGGCAGGGAGTCAGTGTAGTCTGGCGGATGCCAGCCCCACAACCGCGCATGCGCAGACTAGCACTTCCTCTGACTAATTTATTGGCTGATACACATGCAACTATTAAGAGCCTGAAGACCGAGCCTCTGTGGGGTGGAGAGGCCGGGTCCGTATCTAGGGAGGTAAGTATCAACTCTCTCGTGAAAAAAGAAATCCTTGATTTCGTTTATTTCACATCAAGAGTATACTTACCTCCCTAATACTTTTGATATTGCCAGAATTCGACAGTGAATTCGGCGGGAGGGAGGCGAGGTCAAAAGACCAGCTCATCCCTATACGCTTTTCTGCGTTTAAGGCACTTAAACTTCTGAAACTGTATGAAAAAACAGTCAGGATTTGACTAACCATCGGATAACACCACCGATGTATGAGAGATGACCGAATGTCATATGCACTCCCCCCCCCCCTCCTTCCTGGGAGGAAGAGTCGAATGACCTCAATGTCCTATACGCTCTCTACGTACAAGTGCCATGTACTACAGGACAGAGACGAAAAAGCTCCATTTTCGTATACTCTCAACAATGAACCACATAAATACACAAAACCATCATCATATTAATAACGGGTAACGTGACAAGACAATCAACAATGGACAACCCATGCACAAGACTGACCTTGTTGAAATGGCTGCTGACATCATCTTCCCATTGGTGAAGAATGATGCAGTCCCAAAAAAGTGGTTGTTTCCATAAATTAATTGTGAAATATATAAGCAATGAGGAAACCTCATCAAAAATATAAACCTCGTTATTTTTTCAAAATCGACAAGGCGAGAGGATTAGAGGTGTCACGGAGATAATGGTCTGTAAAACTTGACTCACAGTGCCACTGAGCCACCGACATAATATCATCCACAGGGACCCCATTAAATAGGGCGGTGGATGTCACTACGCCGCGGACACTGTGAGCCTTGGCCACGTCAACCTGCTTCCCGGTGGCGGATTTATGACAAAACTGAATGCATTCTACAATCCACCTGGAAATGGTGTCCTTAGAAGCCCTGCCATGGGGTTCAATATATGACAACCATAACGCCGACTGGTCGGTGCGCCACTCCGATGTACGTTGTTTGTACCGGAGAAGCGCCCGGACGGGACACCTTGCTTTAGAATTAGGATCATATCTAGTTAAAGCAGGCAAAACAATAGGTTGACCTGGATATTTCAACGACTGATTCTTAGCCAAGAAATTAATCCTAGGTAGCAGCTTAAGGCCTTCCCCTGAAACCACAAAACGGTCATCCTCGGCTGATAAGTCATGAATTTCACTTCTACGCCTAGCCGAGGCCGCAGCAATTAAAAACACAGTCTTCAGTGTTAATAGTTTCATAGAAATGGAACTAAGTGGTTCAAAAGGCTTATCACCTAGTACTTGAAGCACTAGCGATAAACTCCAAGACGGAATCACAGGGGGATTCCTTGGTCTTAGATTGCCCATGCCTTTAATTAATACATTTAATGTATTTACTTCATCACTTCCCCTCTTAGCCAAGCAAGGAATAACAGACATTAAAGCTGACTTATAACCAGCAATAGAGTTAGGCTTGAGGCTATAGGCATCATACACGTGACAGAGGAAATCAGCTACTACCTGAATAGATGAATCCATTGGATCAATACATCTTTTTGAGCACCATTCTGCAAATCTGTTGATTTTATAATTATATGCTCTGGAGGTTGACCCCCTCCTGGCTTTGGCCATAAACATGGCTGCTTGCTCAGAAAAGCCCTCCTTAATTCTAGATTCCTTGACAACATCCACGCAGTCAATCTGAAAATTACCGGATTGTTGTGAAGGGCCTTGCCCTGGAAGATAATGTCGTCCATCAGAGGCAGAGGAACCGGATTGCAGACCAGAAGGTCCAGCAGATCCGTATACCATGATCGGCTTGGCCAATCCGGGGCGATCAGAAGCACTTGGCATTCCTCCTGTCTGATTTTCTGAAGAATTTTTGGAATCAGGATTGCTGGAGGGAATGCGTATGCATACATTCTCCCCCAGCTGATAGCTAACGCATCTGTTGCGAAAGCGCTTGGATCCGGAATCGGAGAGACGTACGTCGTCATCTTCGCATTCTTCTTCGTTGCGAACAAATCGATGTTGGGTTTCCCCCAATGGTTGAACAGACGATCCGCCACACATTGATTTAGTTGCCATTCCGTGGGTAAAACACTCATCCTTCGGCTCAATAGCAGATTTAACCTTCCCGGAATATGAACTGCTTTCAAGGTAATCTGGTGATCCAGGCACCAACAAAGCAGTCTCCATGTCATCATACAGAGACTGGGCGACTTCGTTCCGCCCTGGCGGTTTATGTAAGTCACAACTGTTGAGTTGTCTGAACGAATAAGAACAATTTTGCCCTGAACTTTCTGTAAGAAATGTTCCAGGCCCAGGACTACTGCTCTTAGCTCCAGTAGATTTATATGTTCCTTTGACTGTTCCAGATTCCAAAGCCCTGATATTGTGGATTCTTCCAGGCAAGCTCCCCAGCCCTCCATCGATGCATCTGTATACACAGTCACCTGAGGGTGGGGAGGGGTTAGCATAACCCCCACCAAGAGATTCTCTGTGTCCAACCACCATTGCAGGTGATGAATCAGAGGCGCCAACACTGACACGTTCGAGTCCAGCGAACCTGTACTCTGGGTCCATTGTGTCATGAGAAATAACTGGATCGGCCGCCTGCGTAAGGCGGCCTGAGGAATGACTGGTTCCAATGAAACCATCAACCCCAGCATTCTCAAGTAAACCTGTGCCAGGACATGACGAATGTCGCACACTGACTGAATCAAAGAGAGATGAGTTTCTGAACTCTCTCCTGAGTAGGAAAAACATATCCTGTCTCTAGATCGAAGAACATCCCCAGGTAAACAAACTTCTGGGATGGAGTCAGCTCTGATTTTGGGAAATTGATCATCCAGCCCAAGTCTGTGAGAGTCTTCAAAACAATCTCCAGACTGGCCGATAAACTTTCCTGGGTGTGCGCTTTCAACCGCCAGTTGTCTATGTACGTGTGGACTGCTATGCTTCTCCTGCGGAGGTATGCGGTGATCGCAAGAACCACACGGGTGAAAACCCGAGGAGCCGTGGAAATTCCGAAGGGTAACACCCTGAATTCCCACTGTCTGCCCTGGAATGCAAATCTCAGGAAGCGACGGAAACTCCTGTGTATGGGGATGTGGAAATAAGCGTCCTTCAAATCTATCGACGCTGTCCACATTCCCCTCTCTAACCCCGCCAACACCGAGCGCACAGTCTCCATCTTGAAACTGGGCGTCTCTATGAACTTGTTCAATGGCTTGAGGTTGAGAATTGGTCTCCACCATCCAGTGTTTTTTGTTACTAAGAACAGGGTTGAATAAAAGCCCGGACACCTTTGTGCCGGCTGAATAGCTCCTTTTTGTATGAGGGAATTTATTTCCTCCTCGATACACAACCTTTGCTCTGGATCTCTCGGGTTTGGAGTCCAGATCGGCACTAGAGACAGTCGCGATGGCGGGCCTGTCATCCAATCGGGATGATACCCGACTGAAAGCCATCGCAAGACTAAACGGTCCTGAGTTAACCGTTCCCACTCTTGCATGTGGTCGGCTAGCCAGCCTCCCACCGGTCCACCTAGGGATAGAGGTGGACATAAGGAGTGCAAGAGCGGCAGAAACACCGGAGCGGTTCTCACCGCGGTAACCGTTCCATCAGGAACGATTACCACACCCAGATTCTCGCGCACCACGACCAGCACCGCGCGCACCTCGGTGCGCGGGCGGCTGCCTGGCTGACTGCGCCTGAGGAGCCTGCACCCCCCTCGCTGCTGGCCGAATCGCACGCGGCCGAGGCCGACGCTGCGATGGTGGTTGGCCTCTGACCTGGCCACCACCACCTCGAGCCTGCAGGGGATGATACGCAGGGGGTGCGGCGCGAACGTTAGCACGACGAAGCACCTCAAACTGCTCGCGCAGCGCCCTCTGGTTATTTACCAGAGTAACCGTCTCCTGGAGGTGTCGACATCCCTCACCTCCAAAGAGACCAGGACCTGTCATAGGCGTACGCAGTAGCCTATTGTACAGGTCCTGGGACGGGCACAGATTGTCCAAGGCAAATGTGCGCCTTGCCCGGACACTCCTGGTCACCGCCCGAGTCATACAGTCCAGCGCCAGGTTGATACCATCCTGGATGGCTCGCTGGAATGTGACCGGACTTGGCTGGCGCGATGCGGATGCTGTTACTACCCCTTGTAACAGCTGGGAGACGTGGGACAGAGCGGCAATCGAAGCCCTCCCACTCTCCTCCGCATCACGCAACGCGGTATTTGCTGAACGCAACGCGTTCGAACACAAGACTCCCGTGTCAGAACGGGAGCCTGGCCGCGCATCCTTACCCAAAGCCGCGCGGTCATCCACGCTCGGCTTAGGTACCACACCGTACCGCTGGTAATCCAGGGGCACGATGCGGCAACGCCTGGCCACCTCGCGCGGGGCCTTCGCGAGACGTCCACTCGACTTAATGGACGTCTCCGCCGCCTCGAACATGTCAACGACATGCTCTGCCAGCGGCAGAGAAGGCATAGCGTTAGCAATAGGCTTACCAGCTAACCACGGCCTGTGGTCACGCTGGCTAGCCGACTGCTCCACGGGCAGATCTGGCCTAACACTCACCAACCACTGGCAAGCGTCAGACCAATCCTCCTCCGTGGCTAGCTGCGAGCGCTCTACAAGACGGGGGCCTTCGTCTTCCTCCTGAGCGCAAGCAACAGAGCTTGACGGCGGATACGCTGATACCCCTGGCAAGCCAGGGAGAGCATGCGGGCCCGACAACACCGGCATGCTAATCTCACTGGCTTGACCAGGAGCAGGCGCCGTGGTAGAGCGCGGGGCACATACCGACCCACCACGGCCCCGGCCAGCACCAGCGACACTCTCGGCAAGCCGAGGTATGCGGTAACGCTGGCCCTCAGCGCCCAGGGCCACCGTCTGAACCGTGGATTCTACCCCTGCGTGAGTAGAACCGTGGAATAAGTCGCCTGTATTCCCCGCGAGGGGTGCACAGACGTCATAATCCATGGCCACGTCCTCAGACGGCGACCCCAACAGGTAATCCTCATCCTCCTGGCCAGACAGATTAGACTCCGGGTCAGCAAAGAGAGCTAACCCGGACTGGCCAGGGAAGGTGCCATAGGAGGTACTGGCACCCGCGGCGTGCGGATACCCCTGGACTGATAAGCAGCCCGCGGGTTCCAGCGACAACCGTCCGCGGCCCCTCGGCGCGGCACTAAGCCTGGTGCCAGGGTCGTGAAACGCCCCCTCTAATGGGGCCACCTCTGAATCTTCGAACAACGGAAGCGTACTAAGGAAAGGTGATTCAGAGGTGGGGATTACCTGCTCCGAAGCAGATGATGAGGACAGCAAAGGATTTGGTCCAGGAAGCATGCCACGAAGCAACTCTGGAACCAAATCCTTTATTGTCCTCCTCATCTCTCCCAACATCTCGGTCCGGAAGGCCTCCATGTCCACCGCGGACGAGGCCTTCCTCTTACCCTTCTTACTCACACCCTCTCTTTTCTGCTTCTTCTTCTCCTCCTCCACCACCTAGTCCTTCGCCTGCAAGCACAAGAATTCGGACATTAGCTCGCCCCCCCAGTGCTTACATATCTCGCAATTAAGCAAGGGACCACAGGGGCTACACTGATAACAGAGATGAGGCACAAACTTGTCCTTCAAAAATCGTCCACAGGACGCACAACTAGGTCTCTGAAACAGGGCAAAGGACGAGGAGTATGAGCAATCTAGTTAAGCTCAGAAACTCAACCAACTCAAGAGAAGGAAATGATCATAAAGATCAATATTCATCAGAAAACCAGCTTTGGACAAACTTTAATTGTTAATAAAGAGCAAGGCTGATTATGACGTCATTAATCCTATGACAGGAAAAAATCGATCCCCAACAAACATCCAAGTGCAAGGACGAATTGTATCTCTAACCAGAACATGTGCAGAATGGACATTTTGACTACACAACCATCAGATATATACTGATAACAATGGCAAATACTGTTAATTATCTCCCTTTCCTCTCTAAATAATTAACATCACCTCATATCAATAATTAGATACCTGACACTTTGTATAGACAAACCATCCAACGTGATGAACTGGAGCACTCCACCAACTGAACGCCTCTTAACTCTCTCCACCTCTAGGGGAAGGAATTGGATCAAGAGGGCAAAGTGAGAAGACCTTTATACTAGGCCTCCGACTCACTGGACATAAAATTTTTGGTTAGATAACCTAACAGTATTAGTAGGAAATGGAACCATGGTGGAGAGAAACAAACCCTCTGCTGATGTGATGTCCATTACATATCGTCACACAGACCTGTGGACATAAACACAAAGAGAGATTAGTATTATATAGCACCTAGTTGAAATAAACCAACTAAACAAGGCGCTTATCACGGTAAACGCGAGTCCCGGAAACACATTACACCGGGGAAAAAACTCGCTAATTTTACTAGGTCACCTGATTTAAAGGTCCTGGGCCCTCCTCTGGAGAAGTCATCCTTTCTGCCATCTATATCAGGGATAATCACTTCCAAATTCACACAAAAAGACTATGAATTGAGTAAAGAAAAGCTCTAGCACAAAAACATGTGTAGATTCTCTGCCAATAAATTAGCAAAGAGAAAGTGCTAGTCTGCGCATGCGCGGTGGTGGGGCTGGCATCCGCCAGACTACACTCTGACTCCCTGCCCAGTAGGGGCACCTAACTGTTTTAATCTGAGTGTTTATTGAGTGAAAGCCGATATTTAGCAATATCAAAAGTATTAGGGAGGTAAGTATACTCTTGATGTGAAAAGAAGCATGTGTCCACGTTTGAGGCCAGTATGATTAACCAAAGTCGAGATATGAACAGCTAAGTTGAGCCAAACGGAAAATGTTAATGTTGAAAAGACAAAAATTTTACCAAGGCTACAGCGACTTTGCCCTTTGACCTTCTGACCAAAGGTCATTGTGTGACGCTGTGTCATTATAAAGAATGATGTCTCCAAGTTTTGGTCCCGTATGATTAAACAAGGATGATATATAAACTGTTAAGGATGATATATAAACTGTTAAGTTTAACTAGGCGGAAAATGTTGATGTTGAAAATTAATTTTTTTACCAAAGTCACAGGGAACTTGACCGTTGACCATTAGACACCAAAGTCATTGTGTGATGTTGGGTCATTATAAGGAAGTATGTGTCCAAGTAGGGGTCCACTATGATTAACCAAACATGAGAAATAAACAGAAAAGTTCAGCTAAACATGCAAACGGCGCATAATACCCCGCCATGATGACAAACCATTGAATGAGAGCTATAAGAAAATAAAGATTTCTTCCTTAGACCCAGACCAGTCATCCCAGGAAGTTTCAATGTGATCCACTAAATGGTCATGGAGTTACCATCCGGAAACCAATTTTCAAGATGGCCACCAGTGGTTGTCAGCCATCTTGGATTTCGGAGCATTGTCAATTTCCATAGGTTACTTCCGCATACTTAGTCCAATCACCCTATAAAGTTTCAAAGCCATCTGATAAACAGTAACACACTTATCATCCAGAAACCAATTTTCGAGATGGCCACCAGTGGATGGTGGCCATCTTGAATTTCATATCATCGGCACTTTTGATAGGTTTCTTCCCCTTACCTAGTCCAACCACCCTATGAAGTTTAAAAGCAATCCGATAAATGGTAACAGTTATCATCCAGAAATCAATTTTCAAGATGGCCGTCGATTTCAGATCATAGTTGATTTAAAAGGGTTTTTTTTACCAATGCCACAGTGACATTGATCTTTGACATTTTGATCACAAAGTCATCATGAGATGCTGTATCATTATAAGGATGCATGTGCCCAAGTTTGGGTCCAGTATGATTAACCAAACCCGAGATACAAGCAGAAAAGTTGAGCTAAATGCAAATTGAATGACGACGCCACCGCCGCCTTCACCGCCGCCTAACGACGTCCAGGGTATCGCAATAGCTCATTTTACTTCGTAAGGTTGAGCTAAAAATGAGTGAGAAGACATACCTTCATGTTCTTTACAGGATCGAATTTGATCTTTATGGCCGCTGCCAGCATACCCACCCCATTCTCTGACCGCTTCACTCCTGGGTGCGTAAACACTTGTGATACACTCTCCTCAGATTGATAGATTGTAGGTGTCAGCTCCGAATGAACAGGGCTAAAGAATTCATCCCTGCCTAACACAGGCCATTTAGCGGGAATGTCGACAGAACCTGAAGAATGACAGGTAGACCGTACATCAATGATATCTGTAGCGAGTCGATTTTCTATTAGCACTCTTGGTATGCATTTGAACACAATATATTGTACAATACAAAACATGTTTTAGATAACAAAACTACTAGTATAACATCACTCAACAATATATAATAATAATAATAATAATAATAATAATAATAATAATAATAATAAGAATAATAATAAGAATAATAATTATTACTATTATTATTATTATTATAATTAATATTATTATTAATTTTTTACTTTCTGTTGAAGTGTGTGGTGGTGATAGTGGTTGTAGTCGAGCTGGCAGTGCTAATCAGCTGGTCCATGAGTAGTTAGTTATCTCAAACTGTACTTGGCTGGTGGGCGGTGTCACTAAATAGTACATACCATTATGATAGACTTCAGCTTTGCCAGCCTCTATACACAGCATCTGTAGATCAGGATCACCTTTATGAGCGACGACTGCAAATAGATTCCCCTCCTGCAGTGTGACCGCAAACTCACCACAAACAAGTGAACTTGTGCTACCATCAAGTGTCTAAAAAAAGAAAACAAATGTTTTACAAAGAAACCCACTACTAAGACAATATAAAATGTTGCCCTATGTCGCAGATGTGACCACCAAAAGCAATAGTATATTGTAACAACGCTACCCTCAATTAAAACGTTAGTACTTAGGCAACTATGCGAGAAATGTAACCGATTTGATACAGACAGACAGACAGACATACTAGTTGCGTGTAGCATCTAACAAGATGCCCAAGGGCCTGTGGCGCTCACCTGGACCATTAGCATTTGAACCATTTGCATTTAAATAGATATGACGGATAATTTTCGGAAAATCCAAGATGGCCACGCGAAAAAAATACCAATCAAAATTCTGAATAGAAGTTCTAGAGTCTACTATGATAGGGTTACTCTAGCCAAATTTGGTTGAAATATGTCAAGCGACTAAGGAGAAGCAAGGTTTTGACAATTTCTGGTAAATTTTTCATAAAATCTAAGATTTTTGCCCCAAAAATTGATCAATCAAAATTCTGAATACAATTCTAGAGCCTACCAACATAGAATCCATCTAATGAAATTTGGTTGAAATATGTCAAGTGGCTAAGGAGGTGTAGCAATTTGACAATTTCCGGTAAATTTGTCATAAAATCTAAGATTTTCACCCAAAATACTTATCAATCAAAACACTGAATGGAAGTTCTAGAGCCTACGGCCATAGGATCCTTTCAAGCAATTTGACAATTTCCAGTACATTTAAAATAAAATCTAGGATTTGACCCAAAAAGATTTGATGAATCAAAATTCTGTTTGGAAGTTCTAGTGCCCATCACCACAGGCTCCTTTCAGCCAAATTTGGTCAAAATCACTCAGAATGTTAAGGAGAAAAGGCAATTTTACAATTTCCGGTACATTTTTCATAAAATCTAAGGTTTTCAGCAAAAAATTTGACGAATCAAAATTCTGAATGGAGTATCTAGGGCCTATCACAATAGGATCCTTTCAGCCCAATTTTGCTGAAATCGATCAAAATGGTAAGACGAAGCAATTTGACAATTTCCGGTAAATTTTTAATAAAATGTAAGATTTTCAGTCAAAAAATTGAGGAAGCAAAATTCTGAATGGATCTTCTAGAGCCGATAACCATAGGATCGTTTTAGCCTAATTTGGTTGAAATCGGTCAAAATGGTAAGAAGCAATTTGACAATTTCCGGTACATTTTTCATAAAATGATTTTCATCCAGAAAATTGATGAATCAAATTCTGAATGGAAGATCTAGAGCATATGGCCATAGGATCCTTTCAGCCTAAGTTGGTTGAAATCGGTCAGAATGGTAAGCAATTTGACAATTTCCAGTACATTTTACATAAAATCTAAAATTTACGAATCAAAATTCTGAATGGAAGTTCTGGAGCCTACGACCATAGGGTAATTACACCCAAATTTGGTTGAAATCAGCCAAGTGAATAATGAGGAGTAGTGTTTTAAAGCAAAAGTTGATGGACGGATGACGGACGCCACGGCATAAGCTCACTTGGCCCTTCATGCCAGGTGAGCTAAAAATAGTTTTCTCTTGGCCTGGAAGTGGCTATTTCTCAGCACCTATCCAGAGACGTCGTTTGGCTGACTTGATCATTAGAGTGTTAATGATGTACTTTTACAGCCATGATCGATTGAGCATACTCCAAATAGAAACTAAGTTATCAAAAAGTCAACAGGGGTGCATTCAGGAGCGCCAAGAGTTTTAGTTCCGCGAACATTTTGTTCCCCGAATCCACACCGGCAGACATGCAAGCACCTCACAAACTCCAGCACACCTCTACAAGCTGCACTAAGTTACCAGACAGATTGCAAAGTAAATTCTGCATTGATAGCTGTATGGCTAAATGCATAGAAAAGTAAAAAGTAGAGATATAAGTAACAACATCATACAGGTATCCCTGCTCATACGTGCATGCATGTGGCACAATCAGAGGGGGGGGGGGTGGGCAGGGGAGTCCATGACACTACCTTATCAGATACCAATGGACCTTTCCATTTTTAGCTATGCCCCTACCATCACTAGCTAAGCTCCACCAACACCTCGCCGTGTTGGGATTGATCGATCTCCAAATGCCCTAGCTATCAATTTCTTGAAAACTATACAAGGAAGCTGTTGAATATTTTGTAACTAATTTGACTGGGCCCAGTCAAATTAGTTTCAAAATATTCAACAGAATATTTATTAAATAGTAAAAGCAAACAATTTGTACAACAACGCATAGACCATCTTCAAATATGCGTTTGTGACGTAGTTATCGACGTCATTCATTATGTCATCATACACATCACGCAGTTCATTATGATGTCATATGATGGGTGGGTACTCTGGAAAGGTGAATTGGGAGAATTCAATAAGTTATACATATCATGGCGGATTGTGAGATGACATTTCTGTTTGGCTCCTGCCACTGGGGGGGGGGGGGGGGGAGGGGGGGGGGGGGCAGAGAACACAGCTAAAGGTCAAATATCATAATAATTTCATCCCACAGGCTATCTCTTATTTGAAAACATTTGGTAAAATTCAAGCAAATTTGTTACCCATATGGTTGAGATTCCAAACTGACATTTATACTGGGCTCTACCCTCGGGGGGTGGGTTGGGAGATCAAAGATCAAAGTTTGGCAAAGCGTGTGGATTTGTGAGTGCGCTATTGATTGCATGTCATAGTTATAATTTAAGTAAATTTATCAAATTTCTTTTTCACAAGTGACATACTTACCTCCCTAACACTCTTGATATACTAGTATATCGGCTCTAAATTCAATAATATTCAGAATTATAAAAAGTTAGGTGCCCCTAATGGGCAGGTGGAAGTACACAGTCATGCACATGACAAACACCACCCACTGCGCATGCGCACACCGGTACTTCCGTTACTAAATATTGGCTGACATAGAAGCAACTATTCAATAACCAAAGGACCAGGCCTCCGTGGGGTGGCGAGGCCGGGATCCTGTTATGGAGGTAAGTATGTCATCTCACTCGTGAAAAAGAAATTTGATAAATTTACTTATTTCACATCATGAGAACATACTTACCTCCCTAACACTCTTGATAAATACCAGAATTTGAAAGTAAATTTTGGTGGGAGGGAGGCAAGGTCCTGAAAACCAGCACACCCTCGAGGAGACTAGGCTCTTTGAATTCTCAAGAGATTTAAAACATCTGAAATTGTGACTGAAACCACAACCAGGAATAGAATTTTGCATCGGATAATCGACCAATGAAGAGATTGATCAAAAGGCAAATTGCGCTCCCCCCCCCCCCTCTTTCTGAGGAAGGTTAGGAAAAAACTCTGCTCTAAATGACTAGCATGTTCTCTAATACTTAATGAAAAGTATTACTAGACATTGGAAAAAGAAGAATTGCTTCTATTTCAAAAACTCTCTGAAAAAAACCAAACAAAAAACAAACAAAAAAAAACCCCACAATTAAGAGACATTAACCATCACCATATTAAAAAATAAAATGACACCATCACCAAGACAAAAAAAAAAAATCAAAAAATGGTCATAACCACTCACCTTTGATGTCTTGGATGCGGCACTCATCTCTTCCCCCACCGGATGAAGAGAATTGTACCAGATAATAGTAGGGATACCCTACCAACAAATGTGATATTTGTAAATAGCAGAGGAGGAAAAGTATTTACAAACATAAACCTCTACATTAATATTTTATTTTCTGAGGACTGAGACGGCGAGCGGGTTAGAAGTGTCACGAAGGTAATGGTCGGTAAAACTTGATTCACAGTGCCACTGGGCTACTGACATGTCTTCAATAGAAACACCATTAAATAATGCCGTGGAAGTTACCACACCACAGACACTATGAGCCTTGGCTCTATCTACTTGGATTCCAGTGGCTGTCTTATGAGAGAATTGAATACATTCTACTACCCATCTGGAAATAGTGTCTCTTGACGCCCTACCATGGGGTTCAATATATGACAACCATAGGGAACATGGGTCCGTCCGCCAAACCTGAGTTCTTCTCTTGTACTTATTTAAAGCACGGACAGGACACCATACTTTAGCACCAGGATCATATCTGGTTACGGCAGGTAAAATAATAGGTTTACCCGGATACTTTAAAGATTGATTCTTAGCCAAGAAATTCAATCTTGGTAGAAGCTTAAGGCCTTCACCTGTAACTCTATAACGGTCAGGCTCAGCAGACAAGGCATGAATTTCACTCCTGCGTCTGGCTGAAGCCGCCGCCACTAAAAATACAGTTTTAAGTGTCAATAATTTAACAGATATAGCACTAAGTGGTTCAAAAGGCTTACCACTCAAAACCTGCAGAACCAGAGAAAGACTCCATGACGGTGTCAGTGGAGGATTTCTAGGTCTGAGATTGCCCATACCTTTAATAAGAGTATTTAAAACACTTACTTCATCACTTCCCCTCTTTGCCAAGCAAGGGATAACAGTCATCAATGCTGATTTGTATCCAGCAACAGAATTAGGTTGAAGACTATAGGTATCATACAGGTGACAGAGAAAATCAGCTACTACCTGAATAGATGCTTCCATCGGATTGATAAATCTCTTTGAGCACCATTCTGCAAATCTGTTGATTTTATAATTATAAGCTCTGGAGGTTGACCCCCTCCTGGCTCTGGCCATGAAATTGGCTGCTTGCTCAGAAAAGCCCTCCTTAATCGCGGATTGTTTGACAACATCCATGCAGTCAATCGAAACATTGACGGATTGTTGTGAATGGTCTTGCCCTGGAAGATAATATTGTCCATCAGTGGCAGAGGAACCGGATTGCAAACCAGAAGGTCCAGCAGATCCGTAAACCATGATCGGCTTGGCCAATTCGGGGCGATCAGAAGCACTTGGCATTCCTCTTGTCTGATCTTCTGAAGAATCCTTGGAATCAGGATTGTTGGAGGGTATGCGTATGCATACATTCCCTTCCAACTGATAGCTAGCGCCTCTATTGCGATAGCGCTTGGATCTGGAATCGGAGAAACGTACGTCGTCATTTTCGCATTCTTCTTCATTGCGAACAAATCTATGTTGGGCTTTCCCCAATGCTTGAACAGGTGATCTGCCACACATTGATTTAGTTGCCATTCCGTAAGCAGAATACTCATCCTTCGGCTCAATGAGTCTGCTAACAGATTCAGCCTTCCCGGAATATGAACTGCTTTCAAGGTGATCATATGATCCATGCACCAGCAAAGCAGCTTCCATGTCCTCATACAGAGACTGGGCGACTTCGTTCTGCCCTGGCGGTTTATGTAACTTACTACTGTAGAGTTGTCTGAACGTATCATCACAAATTTTCTCTCAACTTCCTTTAAGAAGTGTTCCAGGCCTAGAATTACAGCCCGCAATTCTAGCACGTTGATATGTTCCTTTGACTGTTCCAGATTCCAAAGCCCTGATATAGTGGCTTCTTCCAGGCAAGCTCCCCAACCCTCCATCGATGCATCTGTAAACATCGTTACTTGAGGGTGGGGAGGGGTCAGCATGACCGCCGCCAGGAGATTTCCTCTCTCCATCCACCAATGAAGGTGATGAATGAGAGGGTCCAACACTTGAATGCGCGAGTCCACTGAGTCATGAGAAACAATTGAATCGGCCGCCTGCGTAAGGCCGCCTGAGGAATGACTGGTTCCATTGAAACCATCAGACCTAACATTCTCAGATAGACCCATGCTAGAACATAACGACTGTTGCAAACCAACTGAATGCACGAGAGGAGACCTTCCACTCTCTCCTGGGACGGATAAACATATCCTATCTCCAGATCGAAGAACATACCCAGGTAAACAAACTTCTGGGATGGAGTCAGCTCTGATTTCTGAAAGTTGATTATCCAGCCTAAATCTGTGGGATTTTTCAAAACTATCTCCAGATTTGCTGTCAAACTTTCTGGGTTGTGTGCTTTCAGCAACCAGTCGTCTATGTAAGTGTGAACAGCTATATTTCTCCTGCGGAGGTATGCCGTGATAGCAAGTACCACTCGAGGGAAGACCCTTGGAGCCGTCGAGATGCCGAATGGAAGAACCTTGAATTCCCATTGGCGTCCCTGAAAAGCAAATCTCAGGAACCGAGGAAAACTCCTTGCAATTGGAATGTGGAAATAAGCATCCTTGAGATCTATAGATGCTGTCCACATCCCCTTCTCTAACCCCAACAACACCGATCTTACTGTTTCCATTTTGAAACTCTGTGTGTCTAAAAACTTGTTTAGAGGTTTGAGGTTGAGAATTGGTCTCCACCCCCCGGTGTTCTTTGCCACAAGAAACACGGTTGAATAGAAGCCCGGGCAATCCTGCGCCGGTTGAATTGCTTCCTTTAGAATTAGAGATTCTATCTCCTCTTCTATGCACAACTGCTTGTCTGGATCTCTTCGAATTTGAGTCCAGACCGATACCAGAGACAGATGCAACGGCGGACCTCTTATCCATTCTGGACTGTATCCGTGCGAAAGCCATTGCAAGACTAAGCGGTCCTGAATTAACCGCACCCACTTCTGAATGTGGCAAGTCAAACGACCTCCCACTGGTGCACCTAAGATTGACGGGGTCCACATAAATTTTAGAAGTGGGAGTGTCTCTGGTACGAGTGACAACACCCAAGTGGTACTTGTGATAACCGGAAAAAATTTTCTTGCATCAGGCCCGGTTACCATGCGCCACGACCAGCGCCACGTGCACCACAGTACGCGGGCTGCTGTCTGGCTGGCTGCGCTTGAGGCGCTGGCTGACGTACAACCGCACGCTGCTGCTGGCGCAGCCGACGCGGTCTCTGAAACCGGCCGGCCTGCTGGCCTCTGACACTGCCAGCACCGCCACTAGCGTACTGCTGTCGAGCAGCCGAGGGCTGAACACGCATGTGTTCTCTGCGCAGCACTTCAAACTGTGCGTGCAGCGCCCTCTGGTTGTTCACCAAAGTCACTGTCTCCTGGAGGTGCCGACAACCTTCACCTCCAAAGAGCCCAGGGCCTGCCATCGGCGCTTGCAACAAGCGCGACTTGAGCTCCTGAGACGGGCACAAATTGTCCAATGCAAAAATGCGCCTCGTTCTCAGTGACTTTGTGACCGACCTAGTCAGACAGAGGGGATGTCAGAAAGAATGCAAGAAATATCTAGATATTAAAGACATTCATACCTCCCGAATAATAAAATATTAAATTATATATATTCGAGAACCCATGCACACGCAAGAGAGAATATAGTGCAATAGCAAAAGGCAGCAGAAAATTGTGATTATTTTCAAATAATTATGCGCCATAATTAATAGACTCCCTTAGCCTGAGCACAGGCAACCATCCTCTTGTGCAGGAGAACACGTCCATCCATCCGCCGAGACTCCTCTTCCAGAAGAACTGATGAGGGTGATGGGACAAAAGGAAGGAGATATTTTATTTATTAATTTAATATATCTCCAACCCGTAGACATATCACGATGATAAGTCAAACCCGGGACGTGAACAACCTTCGAGAGAAGAACAGGAATCCTTGTTCAGTCACAAGACAAACCTGTAAGCATAAAACACAAGAGATTAATAGCCCTAGGTGCTGGGAAAAAATTTACAAGGATTCCCAGCGCCTGAAAACGCGGTACCGCCGAAACGGCCGCGACGAAAACCGGTAACAAATAAAAGTTACAAGTCTTAAATAAATACAAGGAACAATGTAACCTTAGATGATGACGAGGAGGACTCCTCCAACAGTTTAGCATCAGCCATGATGGATAGGGATGATTTTGTTCTAGTAGAATTCAGAAAAGATCCTATGAAGATTTTCACATGTTGCTTCTCAAGCAATATATTAGAAAATGGAAGTACCGGTGTGCGCATGCGCAGTGGGTGGTGTTTGTCATGTGCATGACTGTGTCCACCTGCCCATTAGAGGCACCTAACTTTTTATAATTCTGAATATTATTGAATTTAGAGCCGATATACTAGTATATCAAGAGTGTTAGGGAGGTAAGTATGTTCTCATGATGTGAAAGCAACTCGCAACATGTATAACCAGGTTTGTTGTTCGATCTACCTGTAAGTTGTTCAATAAAATTTCTGGCATTTCTGACAAAGATGCCTACATGTGGAAGCTATAGCGTGTCAGACTTGCGAACAAAAAGAATTCTGAACTATTAAGTGAAATAAAATTGCATGCATGCAAACACACATATGCACTCTCAGTCAGGAAATTGTTTGATCGAAGAATGGTATATTCTCTAGAAAACCTCTTGCATAGTTACCAGAACAGGTGTAAAAGCATGTAGTTTTCCGCATCCGATGTTCAGAGAGAGACACAGTTCACTGGGTAGATGACGCTCTGATTTTCTCCGCTTGTGATGATGACTATCATGAATGGAGTACAAAGGATTCATGTCATCTGAGTCAGAATCAGAATCTGTGTGTGAACAAGCAAGTTATTTGTTTGGTTAAACTATTAATGGTAAAATTTTAAAATAAATTTACTGTTTATTGAATGTCAATTTGCAGCCCAAGAGAAGACCATTTTTGAGAATTTACCACTGGAATATCTGGCTTAATGAGTCAGACATTCTAGTGCTAAACATTCAAAAATAGTTTTTTCTTGCCCAGCAAAAGGATATTCCACAAGATCACTACAAACTATTACAAAGGCCAGTTTTGGCTGGCTTGACTATGAAATGGTAAATTTACTAAACTGATTAGAATGAATTGTCAGCGAGAAAGCTGAGTATAACTTAAATTCGTAAAACTGCTTGAAATGTCATCACTTAAAATGCTAAGTATATCAATTAACCCTCTAATAGGCAACATTTTTCATTTGCATGTCAAGGGAAGAGTAATTTTGTAAATGTATGACTGGAATCTACAAATAAGTATTTCAGTTGTTCTGCAAATGGATACTTCTAGTGATCACTGCTGAGGCCATCTTTGGCTGAAAATCTAAGTTTTTGTTTAGCCAGTGTCCATCTGAAGGCCAAGAAGACGTCTTTTTTAATTTACTGCTGGAATGACTGGCTCAGTTATAGAGACAGTCATTCTAGTAGACCCTGAAGACCACGGCAGATGCCAGGCTTGATCATTGTAAGGTTAACTTGATACAAAATGCGATGTTATGCACTCTGATCATATCTCTGGCTTTATATACGCAAGAGCATCTACAGGCCTAGACAGCACCACATAACATAGACTAATGCTGATATATGTACACAAGAGCATCTACAGGCCTACACAACACACACATACCATAGACTAATGCTGATTTACAAATCTGAAACTGGTCTCCATGCAACAGCTGTGATGCGATGTCTAATGGGAAATGATGACCATACTGAGATACGTATGACAGGTCAGTTAACAGTGGTGATGGTGCTCTCGATTCCCACAGCAACAAATCATTGCATATCCTGCAAATAGAATATAGCATAAGATATCATTATCCGTCTGGCTGCTGAATTTTTGCAGACAATATATTTCAGTCGTTATATTTCTGGACCAGTTAAATATTTTGAAAACAATTTGACTGAAAGTTGTTGGTGGCTAAGACACCAACAACTTTCAGTCAAATTGTTTTCAAAATATTCAGCAAGTTAAGTTTTTGCTCATTGAAATTGTCTGGTGGATTGCAGCTGCGACAGTTAACACGCATGCACGTGCACACACGCACGCACACGCCTGCATGCACACACAGCTTGTACACACCTCTGATGTGATACATGGTACAAGATGCAAATATGACACAACAAAATTGAGTTAAAGAAATGCAACCAATTCAGTGTTTCTCACCACATCTAAATTTTGGAGGTCACAGGGACCCCACACCCTGAAATTTGGGCGTCCCCATCTGAAATCTGGGGGTCCCAAATTAGTGAAATATGGTGTTGCCAAACGGTATTTCTTATCAATGCTAAAATTAGAGGGTACAATTGACTCACAACTATGAATTATTGTGGTCCCAGGTCAGATTTTGTAAGTATTTTTGTGCAAAGCTTATAAAAATATGTACAAGATTTTCAGGGGTTCCATGGGAACCACTGCCACTACTCTTGGGGGTCCCAAACTGCATTTTGGGGGTATATAACCTCAAAAGTACCCTTATGAGAATCCCTGGCAACCAATTACAAATATTTTAAATAAACAATTTTATTCTGAATTCCCAGAATAGCTATGAACACCACATAATATTCTGAGAATAATTTGACCGAAAGGTATTGATGCTGAAGGCTTTGCCTTGAAGCTAATTTCATAGGACTTTATCTAATGTCTGGAATAAATAATATCTAGAGCATTGAGAATGCTTTAACAATGGATGGATCTGATCTGTCACTCAAGTATTTAACATCATAATCTATTGCCTCACATGTTTGCTGACAAGTCATAAAAACGTACAACTCTGTTATGAAAATCGGCTAATTTAAGCTGTTGAATATCTTGAAGGCACTTTGACTTGACCATAGACATCAACAGCTCGCAGTGAATATGGAACAGAATAATATATTCGATCATACATGTATATGAAGTTTTGTGTTTGGTCTTTTACAGTGAATAGAAAATAAGGCTTTAATACTAACCTGTTGTAGATAAGTTCAAGGAACGGTTTGCTGGGTAAACGTATCAGAACACATGGAAGACTGATATCAATAGACATTTTAGTACTACTAAGTGCTTTCTCTTGGAAGTCCAGCATCTCTTCACGATCTCCAGGCAAAACAAGCTAATAAATAAATGGAGCTAAATGATGCAAGTGCTACAAGCACGGTCTGCGGGAAATACAGACCGATATAAAACATTAGGTTGGGATGGGGTAGGTGGGAGAGTGGTAGAAAGAAGAGGGTAGGGGGCAGAAAGAGCTCCTTATCTAATTTGATTAATGCCTAGTGGATCCATTATGGAAATTGCCTATAATTTTGGCAGAAAAAGTGAATTCTGTCTGCTTTTAAACTTTCTTGTTTTTACCATTTTGTGTCAAATACCGCAGTTGATTCGTGTGGCAGTAGTGGTTGGTGGGTGAAGGGGGTACAAGCTAAACACACGGATTCAGTCAAAAGGAATATTTTCAACACCAGGCTCAAACCCCCTTCTCAACAGCACTGGGCATAATAATGGCCAGCAAGTGGGGGATTGGGAGTTGTGTGTCAGTTTATTGGACAGGCCTGTATTGGTCCCCAATGAGACAGTTCCCCTTTGTCCCAACCATAAAATTGCACCTGAGTGCAGCCCCGCTCTAGCTGTCCTGTCCAAGGGCATCACAAAGATATCACACCATCATGACTGATATAATCCAGGATCAGGGTACAGAGGTAGACTTAAATGCTACCTCTAACAAGAGGCCCAAGGGCCTGTATCGCTCACCTGGAACATAGCCATTTCAACTAAAAAGGCCATCGCCTATAAGTAGAATCCTAAGGTTTTGGCCAGAATTGCAAGAACTAGGTCATCCAAGATGGCTGCTAAGCAAATCGACTCACAGGTTCCCTTGAACAAACTTGGCTCACATTTTGGCCTCGATGATGTTTCATGAGTTTAAACGAAATCAAGGATTTCTTTTTTCACGAGAGAGTTGATACTTACCTCCCTAATACTTTTGATATTGCTAAATATTGGCTTTCACTCAATAAACACTCAGATTAAAAACAGTTAGGTGCCCCTACTGGGCAGGGAGTCAGAGCGTAGTCTGGCGGATGCCAGCCCCACCACCGCGCATGCGCAGACTAGCACTTCCTCTGACTAATTTATTGGCTGATACACATGCAACTATAAAGAGCCTGAAGACCGAGCCTCTGTGGGGTGGAGAGGCCGGGTCCGTATCTAGGGAGGTAAGTATCAACTCTCTCGTGAAAAAAGAAATCCTTGATTTCGTTTATTTCACATCAAGAGTATACTTACCTCCCTAATACTTTTGATATTGCCAGAATTCGACAGTGAATTCGGCGGGAGGGAGGCGAGGTCAAAAGACCAGCTCATCCCTATACGCTTTTCTGCGTTTAAGGCACTTAAACTTCTGAAACTGTATGAAAAAAAGTCAGGATTTGACTAACCATCGGATAACACCCCCGATGTATGAGAGATGACCGAATGTCATATGCGCTCCCCCCCTCCTTCCTGGGAGGAAGAGTCGAATGACCTCAATGTCCTATACGCTCTCTACGTACAAGTGCCATGTACTACAGGACAGAGACGAAAAAACTCCATTTTCGTATACTCTCAACAATGAACCACATAAATACACAAAACCATCATCATATAAATAACGGGTAACGTGACAAGACAATCAACAATGGACAACACATACACAAGACTGACCTTGTTGAAATGGCTGCTGACATCCTCTTCCCATTGGTGAAGATCGATGCAGTCCCAAATTAGTGGTTGTTTCCATAAATTAATTGTGAAATATATAAGCAATGAGGAAACCCCATCAAAAATATATATGCCTAGTTATTTTTTCAAAATCGACAAGGCGAGAGGATTAGAGGTGTCACGGAGATAATGGTCTGTAAAACTTGACTCACAGTGCCACTGAGCCACCGACATAATATCATCCACAGGGACCCCATTAAATAGGGCAGTGGATGTCACTACGCCGCGGACACTGTGAGCCTTGGCCACGTCAACCTGCTTCCCGGTGGCGGATTTATGGCAAAACTGAATGCATTCTACAATCCACCTGGAAATGGTGTCCTTAGAAGCCCTGCCATGGGGTTCAATATATGACAACCATAACGCTGACTGATCGGTGCGCCACTCCGCCGTACGTTGTTTGTACCGGCGAAGCGCCCGGACAGGACACCATGCTTTAGAATTAGGATCATATCTAGTTAAAGCAGGCAAAATAATAGGTTGACCTGGATATTTCAACGACTGATTTTTAGCCAAGAAATTAATCCTAGGTAGCAGCTTAAGGCCTTCCCCTGAAACCACAAAACGGTCATCCTCGGCTGATAAGGCATGAATCTCACTCCTACGCCTAGCCGAGGCCGCAGCAATTAAAAACACAGTCTTCAGTGTTAATAGTTTCATAGAAATGGAACTAAGTGGTTCAAACGGCTTATCACCTAGTACTTGAAGCACTAGCGATAAACTCCAAGACGGAATCACCGGTGGATTCCTTGGTCTTAGATTGCCCATGCCTTTAATTAATACATTTAATGTATTCACTTCATCACTTCCCCTCTTAGCCAAGCAAGGAATAACAGACATTAAAGCTGACTTATAACCAGCAATAGAGTTAGGCTTGAGGCTATAGGCATCATAAAGGTGACAGAGGAAATCAGCTACTACCTGAATAGATGCATCCATTGGATCAATACATCTTTTTGAGCACCATTCTGCAAATCTGTTGATTTTATAATTATATGCTCTGGAGGTTGACCCCCTCCTGGCTTTGGCCATAAACATAGCTGCTTGCTCAGAAAAGCCCTCCTTAATTCTAGATTCCTTGACAACATCCACGCAGTCAATCTGAACATTGACGGATTGTTGTGAAGGGCCTTGCCCTGGAAGATAATATCGTCCATCAGAGGCAGAGGAACCGGATTGCAGACCAGAAGGTCCAGCAGATCCGTATACCATGATCGGCTTGGCCAATCCGGGGCGATCAGAAGCACTTGGCATTCCTCTTGTCTGATTTTCTGAAGAATTTTTGGAATCAGGATTGCTGGAGGGAATGCGTATGCATACATTCTCCCCCAGCTGATAGCTAACGCATCTGTTGCGAAAGCGCTTGGATCCGGAATCGGAGAGACGTACGTCGTCATCTTCGCATTCTTCTTCGTTGCGAACAAATCGATGTTGGGTTTCCCCCAATGGTCGAACAGACGATCCGCCACACATTGATTTAGTTGCCATTCCGTGGGTAAAACACTCATCCTTCGGCTCAATGAGTCTGCTAGCAGGTTTAACCTTCCCGGAATATGAACTGCTTTCAAGGTAATCTGGTGATCCAGACACCAACAAAGCAGTTTCCATGTCACCATACAGAGACTGGGCGACTTCGTTCCGCCCTGGCGGTTTATGTAAGTCACAACTGTTGAGTTGTCTGAACGAATAAGAACAATCTTGCCCTGAACTTTCTGTAAGAAATGTTCCAGGCCCAGGACTACTGCTCTTAGCTCCAGTAGATTTATATGTTCCTTTGACTGTTCCAGATTCCAAAGCCCTGATATCGTGGACTCTTCCAGGCAAGCTCCCCAGCCCTCCATCGATGCATCTGTATACACAGTCACCTGAGGGTGGGGAGGGGTTAGCATAACCCCCACCAAGAGATTCTCTATGTCCAACCACCATTGCAGGTGATGAATCAGAGGCGCCAACACCGACACATTCGAGTCCAGCGAACCTGTACTCTGGGTCCATTGTGTCATGAGAAATAACTGGATCGGGCGCCTGTGTAAGGCGGCCTGAGGAATGACTGGTTCCAATGAAACCATCAACCCCAGCATTCTCAAGTAAACCCGTGCCAGGACATGACGACTGTCGCACACTGACTGAATTAATGAGATGAGTTTCTGAACTCTCTCCTGAGTAGGATAAACATATCCTGTCTCTAGATCGAAGAACATCCCCAGGTAAACAAACTTCTGGGATGGAGTCAGCTCTGATTTTGGGAAATTGATCATCCAGCCTAAGTCTGTGAGAGTTTTCAAAACAATCTCCAGACTGGCCGACAAACTTTCCCGGGTGTGCGCTTTCAACAGCCAGTCGTCTATGTACGTGTGGACTGCTATGCTTCTCCTGCGGAGGTATGCGGTGATCGCAAGAACCACACGGGTGAAAACCCGAGGAGCCGTGGAAATTCCGAAGGGTAGCACCCTGAATTCCCACTGTCTGCCCTGGAATGCAAATCTCAGGAAGCGACGGAAACTCCTGTGTATGGGGATGTGGAAATAAGCGTCCTTCAAATCTATCGACGCTGTCCACATTCCCCTCTCTAACCCCGCCAACACCGAGCGCACAGTCTCCATCTTGAAACTGGGCGTCTCTATGAACTTGTTCAATGGCTTGAGGTTGAGAATTGGTCTCCACCCTCCGGTGTTCTTTGTTACTAAGAACAGGGTTGAATAGAAGCCCGGACACCTCTGTGCCGGCTGAATAGCTCCTTTTTGTATGAGGGAATTTATTTCCTCCTCGATACACAACCTTTGATCTGGATCTCTCGGATTTGGAGTCCAGATCGGCACTAGAGACAGTCGCGATGGCGGGCCTGTCATCCAATCGGGATGATACCCGACTGAAAGCCATCGCAAGACTAAACGGTCCTGAGTTAACCGTTCCCACTCTTGCATGTGGTCGGCTAATCGGCCTCCCATCGGTCCACCTAGAGCGGCACTGTCTCCTTTGCCAGAAACACCGGCGCGGTTCTCACCGCGGTAACCGTCCCATCAGGAACGATTACCCCGCCCAGATCCTCGCGCGCCACGACCAGCACCGCGCGCACCTCGGTGCGCGGGCGGCTGCCTGGCTGCCTGTGCCTGAGGAGCTTGCGCCCCCCTCGCTGCTGGCCGAATCGCACGTGGCCGAGGCCGGCGCTGCGATGGTGGTTGGCCTCTGACCTGGCCACTACCACCTCGAGCCTGCAGGGGACGATACGCAGGGGGTGCGGCGCGAACGTTGGCATGACGAAGCACCTCAAACTGTTCGCGCAGCGCCCTCTGGTTATTGACCAGAGTAACCGTCTCCTGGAGGTGTCTACATCCCTCACCTCCAAAGAGACCAGGACCTGTCATAGGCGTACGTAGTAGCCTATTGTAGAGGTCCTGGGACGGGCACAGATTATCCAAGGCAAAAGTGCGCCTTGCCCGGACACTCCTGGTCACCGCCCGCGTCATACAGTCCAGAGCCAGGTTGATACCATCCTGGATGGCTCGCTGGACTGTGACCGGACTTGGCTGGCGCGATGCGGATGCTGTTACTACCCCTTGTAACAGCTGGGAGACGTGGGACAGAGCGGCAATCGAAGCCCTCCCACTCTCCTCCGCATCACGCAACGCGGCATTTGCCGAACGCAACGCGTTCGAACACAAGACTCCCGTGTCAGAACGGGAGCCTGGCCGCGCATCCTCACCCAAAGCCGCGCGGTCATCCACGCTCGGCTTTGGTACCACACCGTACCGCTGGTAGTCCAGGGGCACGATGCGGCAACGCCTGGCCACCTCGCGCGGGGCCTTAGCGAGACGTCCACTCGCCTTAATGGACGTCTCCGCCGCCTCGAACATGTCAGCGACATGCTCTGCCAGCGGCAGAGAAGGCATAGCGTTAGCAGTAGGCTTACCAGCTAACCACGGCCTGTGTTCACGCTGGCTAGCCGACTGCTCCACGGGCAGATCTGGTCTAACACTCACCAACCACTGGCAAGCGTCAGACCAATCCTCCTCCGTGGCTAGTTGCGAGCGCTCTACAAGACGGGGGCCTTCGTCTTCCTCCTGAGCACAAGCAACAGAGCTTGACGGCGGATACGCTGATATCCCTGGCAAGCCAGGGAGAGCATGCGGGCCTGATAATACCGGCATGCTAATCTCACTGGTTTGACCAGGATCAGGCGCCGTGGTAGAGCGCGGGGCATATACCGCCCCACCACGGCCCCGGCCAGCACCAGCTACACTCTCGGCAAGCCGAGGTATGCGGTACCGCTGGCCTTCAGCGCCCAGGGCCACAGTCTGAACTGTGGATTCTACCCCTGGAAGAGTAGAACCGTGGAAAAAGGCGCCTGTATTCCCCGCGAGGGGCGCACAAACGTCATATTCCATGGCCACGTCTTCAGACGGCGACCCCAACAGGTAATCATCATCCTCCTGGCCAGAAAGATTAGACTCCGGGTCAGCAAAGAGAGCTAACCCGGACTGGCCAGGGAAGGTGCCATACGAGGTACTGGCAGCCGCGGTGTGCGGATACCCCTGGACTGATGAGCAGCCCGCGGGTTCCAGCGACGACCATCCACGGTCCCTATTGGGCGCGGCAATAAGCCTGCTGCCAGGGCCGTGGAACACCCCCTCTAATGGGGCCACCTCTGAATCTTCAAACAACGGAAGCGTACTAAGGAACGTTGATTCAGAGGTGGGGATTACCTGCTCCGAAGCAGATGATGAGGTCAATAAAGGATTTGGTCCAGGAAGCATGCCACGAAGCAACTCTGGAACCAAATCCTTGATTGTCCTCCTCATCTC
This sequence comes from Chaetoderma sp. LZ-2023a, assembly GCA_034401795.1. Classification (NCBI taxonomy): domain Eukaryota; kingdom Metazoa; phylum Mollusca; class Caudofoveata; order Chaetodermatida; family Chaetodermatidae; genus Chaetoderma; species Chaetoderma sp. LZ-2023a. The sequence continues at coordinate 30,045,788 of CM067373.1, read as the reverse complement.
TCCCAACATCTCGGTCCGGAAGGCCTCCATGTCCACCGCGGACGAGGCCTTCCTCTTACCCTTCTTACTTACGACCTCTTTTTTCAGCTTCTTTTTCTCCTCCTCCAACTTGTCCTTCGCCTGCAAGCACAAGAATTCGGACATTAGCTCGCCCCCCCCCAGTGCTTACATATCTCGCAATTAAGCAAGGGACCACAGGGGCTACACTGAAAACATAGATGAGGGCCAAACTTGTCCCTCAAAAATCGTCCACAGGACGCACAACCAGGTCTCTGAAAAAGGCCAAAGGACGAGGAGTATGAGCAAACTAGTTAAGCTTAGAAACTCACCAACTCAAGAGAAGGAAATGATCATAAAGATCATAATTTTTATCAGAAACCAGCTTCGGACAACTTTAATTGTAAATAAAGAGCAAAGCTGATTATGACGTCATTAATCCTATGACAGGACAAAATCGATCCCAACAAACATCCCAGTGCAAGGACGAATTGTATCTCTAACCAGAACATGTGCAGAATGGACATTTCGACTACACAAGCATCAGATAAATACTGATAACAATGGCAAATAGTGTTAATTATCTCCCTTTCTCATATCAATAATTAATACCTGACACCTTGTCTAGACAAACCATCCAACCTGATGAACTGGAGAACTCCACCACTGAACGCCTCTTAACTCTCTCCACCTCAAGGGGAAGGAATTGGATCAAGAGGGCAAAGTGAGAAGACCTTTATAATAGGCCTCCAACTCACTGGGCATAGAACTTTTTGGTTAGATAACCTAACAGTATTAGTAGGAAATGGAACCATGGTGGAGAGACACAAACCCTCTGCTGATGTCATGTCCTTATTTCTCCTTCACACAGACCTGTGGACATAAACACAAAGAGAGATTAGTCTTATATAGCACCTAGTTGAAAAAACCCAACTAATTAAGGCGCTTATCACGTTTAGCGAGAGTCCCGGAAACACATTACAACGGGACAAAACTCGCTAATTTTACTAGAAGTCACCTGATTTAAAGGTCCAAGGCCCTCCTGTGGCGAAGTCACTCTCTCAGCCATCTTTGTCAGCGGTAAACTTCTATCTAATAGTCTTAAAAAGCTTTGAAAAGAGTATAGAAAGATTCTATCATGAAAGCATGTGTTGTCTCTCAGCCAATAAATTAGCAAAGAGGAAGTGCTAGTCTGCGCATGCGCGGTGGTGGGGCTGGCATCCGCCAGACTACGCTCTGACTCCCTGCCCAGTAGGGGCACCTAACTGTTTTTAATCTGAGTGTTTATTGAGTGAAAGCCAATATTTAGCAATATCAAAAGTATTAGGGAGGTAAGTATACTCTTGATGTGAAATTGAATCACTCCCCAAAACAATCTTAGACGTTTCTACAAATCGTACAAAATCCAAGATGGCCACCATTGGCTTCCTTTGAACAAAATTGAATCTCTATGCCCTAAGGATGCTTCCTATCAAATATATTTGAAATCGGCCCAGTGGTTCTCAAGAATAAGACATTTGAAGTTTCCCATTGCTTTAGTATGGGGGCTTTTTGGCAGGAAAAAATCCAAGATGGCCAACAAACTGTTTATCCGACAGTTTCAAAAATGGAAAATTTGATATTATTAATACCCAAAAAAATATATAAAACCAATTTCGGCCTCAGAATCCATCAAATAAAAAAATCCAATATGACTGCCAAACACGCTACATTTTGATTGGCTCACGGCGGCCATGTTTTTGGACGGGCCGACTTCCCTTGAAAAAGGTTTAATGGCCCTTAGTCCCTAATCACACTTCCCAAATTTCGGCCTGATCACTTCAGCGGTTCTGGAGTTGTTTTCACAAAAACTAGTTCATCCAAGATGGCAGCCGAACTATTTGGCCAACCAAGTTCCCTTCAACAAATTTGGTTTAGGTCTTTCCCTAGATCATATTTCATGAGTTTTGAATCATGCCCCAAGCAGTTTCCGAAGTTTTTAATGATATTTCTAAAAATTGGCCAAAACACAAGATGGCCACTGGGCAAATTGACCGATCGACTTTCTTTGAAAAAACTTGAATCTCTATGCCCTAAGAGTTGTTCCTGCCAAATATAATTGAAATCGGCCCAGTGGTTCTTGAGAAGACATTTTAAATTTCCCATTGCATTAGTATGGGAGCTTTTGGCAGGAAAATGATCCAAGAAGGCCGCCAAAACGTTTAACCGACAGTTTTGAAAATGACAAACTTGAGATCAGAATACAAACAAGAGGCCCAAGGGGTCTGTATCGCTCACCTGGACAATAGGCATTTAACTAGAATGCTCTTTATCAACAAGATGGCCACCAAACTGTTTATCCTACAGTTTTGAAAATTGGAAATTTGAGATCAGAATACCCAAAAACACATATAAAACCAATTTCGACCTCAAAATCCATCAAATAAACAAATCCAATATGGCCACCAAACATGCTATTGATTGGCCCATGTTTTTTGACGGATCAACTTCTCTTGAACAAACTTTAATGGCCCTTAGGCCCTAATCATATCTGCCAAATTTCGGCCCGATCTATTCAGCGCTTCTGGAGAATAAGTCATTTTCGCTACAACTAGGTCAACCAAGATGGTCACCGAACCATTTGACAAATCAAGTTCCCTTGCCATAAATCATATTTCATGAGGTTTGCATCAATCCCCCAAGCGGCTTCGGAGAAGATCTTTAAAGACGTTTCCTAAAATCGGCCTAAATCCAAGATGGCCGCCGTTCGGGTTCATTTTAATAAACTTAGATCTCTATGCCCTATGAATGCTTCCTCCCAAATAAAATTGAAATCAGCCCAGTGGTTCTTGAGAAGAAGTCGTTTAAAGAATTCCCCATTGCTTTACTATGGGTCCATTGCTTTACTATGGGAACCTATGGCGGGAAAACAAACCAAGATGGCAGCCAAACCGTTTATCCGACAGTCTCGAAAGTGGCATATTTGAACTCGCCACACTGATAAGCATATATAAAGCAATTTTCGCCATCAAAATACATCAAATACAAAAAAGCCAATATGACCAAGAGATGCTGAATTTTGATTGCTTGATGGCAGCCATGTTTTTTAACGAACAAACTTCCCTTGAACAAAGTTGAAAGGCGCTTGGTCCCTAAGCATATTTACAAAATTTCAGCTCTATCCTTTCAGCGGTTCAGGAGAAGTTGTTTTCGCGAAAACTAGCTCATCCAAGATGGCCGCCAAGCAAATCGGCTAATCAGGTTGCCTTGAACAAACTTGGGTCTACCGCTGCCTCAGATGAAGTGTTATGAGATTTGAATCAATTCCTCCAGCGGTTTCGGAGAAGATTTTTTAGTGTTTCTAAAAATCAGCCATTTTGGCTGACAGCCATCTTGGATTTTGACCGATCCGCTTCGTTTGAACAAACTTAGATCTCTATGCCCTATGAATGCTTCCTCCAAAATATAATTGAAATTGGCCCAGTGGTTCTTGAGAAGAAGTCGTTTAAAGAATTCCCCATTGCTTTACTATGGGCCCATTGATTTACCCTGGGAGCCTATGGCGGGAAAACAAACCAAGATGGCAGCCAAACCGTTTATCCGATAGTCTCGAAAGTGGCATATTTGAACTCGCCACACAGATAAGCATATATAAAGCAATTTTCGCCATCAAAATACATCAAATACAAAAAAGCCAATATGACCAACACACGCTAAAATTTGATTGGTTGATGGCGGCCATGTTTTTTAACGTACAACCTTCCCTTGAACAAACTTGATTGGACCTTGGTCCCTAAGCATATTTCCCAAATTTCAGACCTATCCCTTCAGCGGTTCAGAAGTCATTTTCACGAAAACTAAGTCATCCAAGATGGCCACCAGGAAAATAGGCCAATCAGGTTGCCTTGAACAAACTTGGGTCTACTGTTGCAATAGATGATGTGCTATGAGTTTTGAATCAATTCCTCTAGCAGTTTCGGAGAAGAATTTTTAAAGTGTTTCTAAAAATTGGCAATTTTGGCCGGCGGCCATCTTGGATTTTGGCCAATCGACTTCGTTTGAACAAACTTGAATCTCTATGCCCTAGGGATGCTTCCTCTCAAATATAATTGAAATTGGCCCAGTGGTTCTTGAGAAGAAGTCGTTTTAAAGGAAAAGTTGATGGACGATGGACGGACACACGACGGACGGTCGCCACGACATAAGCTCACTTGGCCTTTCGGGCCAGGTGAGCTAAAAACATATAAAACCAATTTTGGCCTCAAAATCCATCAAATAAAAAAATCCAAAATAGACGCCAACACGCTACATTTTGATTGGCTCATGGCAGCCATGTTTTTTGATGGATAAATTTCTCTTGAACAAATTTTAATGGTCAATACCCGAATGATATTTCCAAAATTTTGGCCTGATCCCCTCAGAGGTTCTGGAGTTCTAAGTCGTTTTCGCGAAAACTAAGTCATCCAAGATGACCACCAAACCATTTGGCCATCAGGTTCCTTTGAACAAACTTGGTTCAGCTCTTGCCCTAGATCATATTTCATGAGGTTTGTATCGATTCCTCCAAGCGGCTCAGAGAAGATTTTTAAAAATGTTTCGAAAAATCTGCCAAATTCCTAGATGCCCGCCAGCCAAATTGGCTGATCAGCTTCATTTGAACGAACTTGTATCCCTATGCCATAAGGATGCTTCCTGCCAAATACAATTGAAATCAGTCCAGTGGTTCTTAAGAAGTCGCTTAGAGGAAAAGTTGATGGATGACGGACACACGACGGATGTTCGTCATGGCATAATCTCACTTGGCCTTTCAGCCAGGTGAGCTAACAAAGTCAAGTCGGCCAAAACCGGTCTCTACAATGGTCTTGAGAAATTCCCATTTAGAAGGCAAGATAAGATTATTTTTGAAAATTTAGCACTGAAATGACTGGCACTATAGCTAAAAATAGTCTTCTCTTGGCCTGTAAATGGGAATTCACTAAGCAAAAATCTCAATTCTTTTTTACCAATCTTGACCATTAAGGGTTTAACACGCCTATATGGTACATATCATCTATAAAAGACTCTGCTGATGATGGACCTAGTTTGCTCAAGTGGATGGCTTATCATGCAGTATTCACAGTATGCAAAGCCATGAATGCGGTCAAAAGCTATCGAACAGAAACGAAATATTTCCTTTGTTTCACACAAAACATTGGAGAGGGGGGATAACTCTTATCAATTATGAACATATTTTGCTGAAATGTAATTCCACGTGATTTATCTGATGAGGTAGTTGTATATAAAACTTTATACAAATCTACCCTTTTGAAGGATTTTTTTTAAATTGTTTAGTGATGACTGACTGTTTAAAACAACTAGTTATTTCATGGTAATGTTTTAAAACAAGCACGTATATGTGTAGCCAAGATCTATAAGGATCTGTCCAAAATGTCAAAACTTTGACCAACAGACAAACACACACTGATGAATAGTTGAGGATTAAACCGTACCACTCTGTCGAATTTTGAAATTTTGAAAGTAAATTAAACGATGAACTAGTGTTCACTTTTCAACAAATTTGGTGGAAGATTGTGCTGTCGCAGACGGCAACATCGTCCATCAAAATTGTTAAAAAATGCACACCAGTTTCTTTTCTATTGATGCAGTAAAAGATCAATTATTGACATCAGAGTGATAAGGCTTAAGCCATGTTTCTCTTTAAATAATTGCTGACTTATACACTACAGACAGTTCTTTGTGTATAAATAAACGATTAAACAATTACTGATCAACACATGTCATTAGTTATTATATCCTTGTCCTCATAATGGACATTTCTCAGGACCGCATTGTGGGCCATTTTGACAATTTAACCCATTAACACTCATATCAGCCAAAGACGGCTTTTGCAGTAATTTCTAAGAAATCTCTTTGTAGACCAAGAGAAGACTATTTTTTGTAAATTTACCACTTGAATGTCTAGCTCAATAACCGAGCCAGTCATTGCAGGGACAAATTTTCAAAAATAGTCTTCTCTTGGCCTGCAAATGGACATTTTCTATGAGAAAATTTAAGTTTCTTGAATAAATTCGAGGGTTAAAGGGTTAACGGCTAAAACAATCTGACTGAAGGTCATTGATGCGCGGCTAAATTATACTACAATCAATCAACATCATGTTTTACACATATTCTACAAAATGGATGCATGAGAGATTATTAGAATCATGTATATTTGCTTTCATACCTCTTCACTAGTGTGCTTCACTTCACTTTTATCCACAACCTCCTCTTTCTCATACATATGCTTCTTAGCGGAGAACGGAGATGGCTCTGGCCTGACAAACTGACATGCGCCATTCAGCGAGTCACTAGGGGTTGTCTGGTCATCTGATTCTGAACTGGCTCCTGCAGCCGATGTAGCAGTATCTTCTAACACAGACACTTTCTTATTGAACATCTTAATCAGCAATCTGAAAGTCATTGGTAATCAAATACACGAATCACTCAGATTAGCTAGTCAATGATAAACGAATCACTCAGATTATATAGTCATTAATAACCGAATCACTCAGATTATCTAGTCACTGATGGTTTACTATTGTCACAATATAATATACTGTATACTATATTTGCCAGTAAGGCAGTATTAACAAAGTACATTCTATGTAAATCAGTGAAAATCTTCTAACTTATGGATGTTAAAACAATGTTCAAATCTAACTCGTTAACCATCTATTTTGCTAAAAACAATTGCAATTTTCTGCTATGAAATGTCCATTTGCAAACTAAGATTTTTTGTAAATTTATCACTGGAATAACTGGCTCGGCCCTCGCTAATTCCTGTGATAAAGTTTCAAAAATAGTTTTCTGCTGGTCTGCAAATGGACAAAGCTACTGGAAGAGACATTTTTTGGCCAACTTGTATGATAAAGGGTGCTGAAGAGGTGACCGAGATGGTCATGAAAGCTACACTCAAACAAATTCTACATCCCGGAGAGCCAACTAATTTTTCTGTGTTATGAATCATCCTGGGTTCAGGAGCAACATTTTTGGAAATATGCATATATGTGCTTTGCTGAAACACAATATTAAGGGGCTCTAGAAATAGTTAAACAATGATGATCTTTACATTTCTATAAAATATTAGAGGACGTGCATGTCAAGCCATAAGTACATTTTGAGAAAACTTTAACAGTCTAACTAATTCTTGGACGCCGGATGCCAATGAAGAAATCCAGTTTTAGCTATGCTCTGCCCATCTCTAGCTAAGCTCCGCCCACGCTTCGCTGGTGTTGGGATCGATCAATCACTGAACTTTCTGAATATTCCACAAAATTATACAGGTAAGCTGTTGAATATTTTAAAACTAATTTGACTGGGTGCTGATTATGGCAGCTACACTGCTCAGTCAAATTAACTTCAAAATATTCAACAGCATGTTTATTAAATAGTAAAGGCATCCAATTCATACAACCTGACAGACTACTCTAAGCATTTAAGACGGATCCAATCGAGTGATTCATGACGTAAGTGATTATGACATCAGCTTACATTTTCACGTAGTTGATTATGACATCATATGATTGACTGAGGGACTGGATTACTCCACTGGATCACATGTCGAGCCATCTTCTACCTCATTTAGGGCTCGACCCACATGCAAATTTTAATGAGTTTATGCCTTTCCCATTGACATCGTATATATTGGCTTGACCACTGATGCGCATTCCCTCACTATGGGGCTGGTTGTCGCGACCGCCGATGATTCGAGTTCAGTAAATCGCCAGTATGCTTGTCTGGGTATTTTCAGATTTTGACACGTCGATACAAGCTGATGTTTCATTTCATGTTTCATTTCATTTTGTTAACTTGTCAACAACTATCAGTCAATTGTGACGCTTCTCAGTACACTTCTTTCTTCTGGATATTTGCCCGGTCCAACCACCATGGTCTATAAAACACAGCTGTCTCAAATTTGTTCAGTAATCAGAAGAAAGCGAACAAAAATGTTTCTAACTTTCATGGAAGATAGATATAGTCAATATTTATCCTCCAAGTAAGAAGCAAACACTCGTGAGCTGAATTTATATAATTTTATTGCAAATAAAATTTGGTTGGAGGTATTAATCTGACAATGTAATCGACTAGGAAATGGAATTTGCAATAAAAAATGATTCTGTTAGTAATATGATATTCTCATATAAACGAGATTAGCGAGAAAACACTGAACTCTGAAATGTCGCTTTTGAGAGGGCCATGAGTGATCGAGTCAATATATATATATATATATATATATATATATATCTATATATATATATATATATATATATATATATATATATATATATATATATACGATACCTATGGTCTTTTTACAGAACCCTTTAACCCTTTCATGCTGAAGCCGGCCAACACCGGCCAAAACCGGCCTCTGCATTGGTTTTGAGGAATGTTCATTTGCAGGCCAAGTGAAAACTATTTTTGCAAATTTACCACTAGTAACCGAGCCAGTCATTCCAGTGATAAATTTTCAAAAATAGTGTTCTCTTGGCCGGCAAATGGACATTCAATAAGCGAACATATTGATTTTTGTATAAAATTTAGTCATTAAACGGTTAAGAAATCTATTCATAGGTAACCAATATGACATGCCATTGGATCTAATCCATGTGTAACTGTTTCTATTATCTGAAAACATTACTGGAGAAACCGGCCAATCACATAACATTTCTCATCACACAGCATAATTAAAACATACCCACCTAGCCCAATTGAAACCAGTTTCAAGCTCACTCTCAGTTTCTGAGTCCATTTCACAACTGACATACAGAAAAGATGTCGGTGGCACATCCGGCTGCTCCAAAAGCTGGCCTATGAAATAGAATGAACTACTACAACATCCTTAACACTTTAAACATTGAAATATAAAATTCACAATTCCAAAATAATTATACAGGAAAACTGCTTACATTGTCTGAAAATAATTTGACTTAAATACATTGCTGCCTTATGTGGCTGAAAATTAATTAAAAAATATTCAACAGCTTATTTCCTACATCACAAAGAAATTGTTCGATTTGGTCTTTAGCAGGGAGAGGTTTACTTTTAATTCATGATATATCAGATTCTCAAATAAGCCGAGTTATACGTGATGATCAGTGATGATCAACAATCTCGCTTACAAATGACAAGGGAGGTAATCCTTGTAACAGATCAGAAGTCAGAATGCAATGACATAAGTGAAAAGTACATCTTTACCATCACCCTTTTAGTCCAGGAAATCTAGCCATATTTTTCACTCAACTTGGAACAAATTGCGACACAATTATTTTTACCACAGTGCATTTCTATGAGGTCACCAGCACACCATACCAAAAATGAGGAACTGCCTAATTAGCATAAATCCAATATGGCCGCCTAATATTCATATTTTGCCCATATCTTTGCTCTCAGACAACATTTTGGGTAACTTAAAATCCTGAAATAGGGTTTCTGGACATTAGCTTGCATGTGGAACATAGTAAAATAGGTTTGGATGTAAAATTCATTTGAATACACCCAAGATGGTCAATAAATAGCAATATTTTGCCATACATTCATGTAATCAGATGGTATATTTTATCTATCTATTTATCTAAAGATAAATAAATGAGCAGGTGGCTGGATAGATGAATGGGTAGATTAATGGATGGTTGGATGGATTGGTGGGTGAGTATTAACTATTAAGTAATCAAATAGATAACAGCGAGTACTATAGTGATCTTCTTGGATGAGGCTAATGTGTGACTGCGACATATCCTCCAAAAGGTTGATCATGATAATCATAACCATCAGTGAAATCTGGCAGCTCCGGGTTGGTACAACTTGTTCCACAGCACTCTCTACAGACAGCAGTGCAGCCCATATTTTTGGCACGTACACCTTGTGCTGCAGTTCGTTTTACAGTTGCAGTAGATGATATCCAATTATAGTTTTGATGGTGCAGCAGGCTTGTTTGTCTGTATTGGCAGGTATCTTCCATCAACTGCGTGCCATCCTCACTCTTCTGGCTTCATAGTGCTGCCTGTCCCTTTCCACTCCATCATCTGATAGCAAATATGGAGACAGTGGTATTTTGCAGCAGCAGAGGTTGGTGGTAGAGGTTGTGGGTCCACGTGTGATGTGCTCTTAGAAACTTTATCCTGTATCATAAACTATCCAGTCCTTCCTCTTTTGCACCACCATATAGAGAGACAAGTGATTTTCTCCAGCTGCCATGATGTCCTTTTTAGCCACTTGTCCTTTTTGACTAAACAACTTAGCTTGCTGGTAGAACAGGACATCACTCTTTATCTTCTTCAGCGTCAAACTTTTTCCCAATCCAAACAAGCGAGATGTTGTATCACAGCCCAGAATTGCATGGAAAAAGAGGACATTGTCACATGCATCAGAACCAAGAATCGCTTTAGCTTTCTTTATGCACCATATCCTGTTCTTCTTCCAAGCTTTCTTGGGCTCTGGTGCTAGCAACAACTCATATGCATCCATTTCAGCATGATGTAATAGGAAAACCAGCAAGTCTGTGTCATCCCCTATTAGAACCGTGTCTTTGTCTCTGGCAGATGCTACATCTGTTTGAACAATGAGCACATCAGCATCATTTTTTGCATGATCTGTGCTGCACCCAGCCCGCTCTAGTTTGTCACTTACAAAATGTATGAAGCGCTGTTTGCTTATCTTATTGTTCAGGAATTCCTCCTTTTTGCATTGGATGATCATCCCACCAGTGAAGTGCACTGTCATGCCTGCACACGTCCCCGCTCTTCTCACATGAGTGACATCATTGCTTTGGGTCATCATTGTAGCCATCGAAGACAATCGCAGCAGAACCATATTTCTGTGTGACATATCTAACATACAACTGACTCACATTGTCATACGTGGAACCTCTGGGCATGGTAGGCGATGGAGCAGAGCACCACCATCAATGATATACTGAACATTTTCACTGGGTTCTCATTGTTCCACTTTCATGGCTTTCCACAGAGTATCAGCAAGTGTTGCTTTATTGGCCTGTAGGGGAAGAGAGGATGATTCAAATAGTGCAGATGGATGACTACAGAGTTCATATTTGAACAGTGATGGTAGATCTTTCCAAGGCTCACCAACAGTTATCAGTCTCTGAAATATCAACTGTGGATCGACCTTCACAGATTCTCCTTTGATCTTGACAACAGATCTTGAACGAAGTGGCACTGCTCTATCTACTTTACGGAACTCTCTCTCTCTCTCGCTCGCCCTCCCTCCCTCCCTCCCTCTCTCTCTCTCTCTCTCTCTCCAGGATGAAACAAATCTTAGAGTAGAGTAGATAGAGGATGGATCACTCGGATCAATGTCAATCATTGGGAGGAACATTAGATACATGATGGATCACTTGGATCAATGTCAATCATTGGGAGGAACATTACAGAAGATTGCCAAGGGTATTGACCATGATGTAACATCTGCATTGACATGCACGACCATGTTGGCCTGGTCATGTGAAGAAGTAGGGAGGGCTTCGATAGCATATCTAATTGTGATGTAGGATCTCCTACTGCCATGTGCACAAGAGGTAGATAGGTGAGAGGTGGGATTGTTGCAGGGATCTTAAAATGCTCAATGTTTATCCGGGCCACTGCAGCAATATCTGAAGCTGTCACCCTGTACCTTGGGAATAGGTTTGCTCTGGCCTTGTATTCATGGTGTAACAGCAACTATTATACCCTGTCCCATGGAATGTCACTGTTCTATCAATGGTTGCTGCATTATGATCCACATTGTCTGCACAACAATGAATATAATGTTCGTGTGTATATCGAGGTATTTCAGTCCCTTGTTCAACTGCCACACTTCGTTCATATCTTTTTACCTCAGCATAGGAACATGAGAAACCATATACATTAAGTGTGTCTACCCGAAACCGTGATGCGAAATGGTGCATCTGGACCCCTAGGCCGAGCTGACGTGGTACTAGTATGGCCCTCGGTTGTTCGGTTGTATTGCTTGCATGACAGGCTGTCCAATCGATGCAAACTTTACATCTACATTTTTACCAGCAAACATAGTCTTCAAAAGTACTCGCAGTGTCTTAGGAATATAATTCACAGCAGAGACAGCACTTGCCATATCGTCAATGGCTGGGTAGGTGTCATATGGAACAACAATGGATTTGACATCACTTGCAATGAGTTTTGCTGCAGTTTTGATAACAGTTTTTCGTTTTCAGAATTGTCAGGTTTCTGTTGTTTATGGAATGCATAGAGGATAGAACTGGCTGCATCTTGCAATGTGGCCACAATAGCAATAGCAACAACAACAACAAGCATTCTGTAAGCATACATGTCCCCTACCTGGTGATATAAATCTTTAGAGATTGACAGTCAAAAAGTTCATTAAAAATTGTCAAAAGCAGCTGAAACTCGAACTTGATCTGTAACTTCTCATAACATAGCAATAAACCAATTCTCGGTTATATATGGTGAAGCAGAAGGAAGAAGTCTTGAAAGCTGATATGTTTGTATTTCATAAGTCAAAAGGGGACATAACTCCATCAAAAAATTACGCAACCACCTGAAATCCGAACTTGGTCTGTAATTTCTCATAATAAAGTAATGTACCAATTCTCAGTTGAATATCTTGAAAGACTGCGAGAAAAAGGGCGGAAAACTAATATTTTTCGTATTTCATAGGTCGAAAAAAGCTCCATAAAAAATTGACGCATACACCTGAAACTCGAACTTGGTCTGTAACTTCTCATAACAAACCAATGTAGCAATTCTCAGTATAATATCTTGAAAGACTGCGAAAAAGTGCGGAAAACTAATATTTTTCGTATTTCATAAGTCGAAAGGGGGCATAACTCCATCAAAAGTTGACGAAAATGTGTGAAACTCGAACTTGCTCTGTAACCCCTTATACTAAAGTGATGGAACCGATTTTCCCTTAAATATCTTGAAGGAGGGCGAAAAAAGTGCGGAAAGCTAATATTTTTCATATTTCTTAACTTGAAAGGGGGCATAATTCCATCAAGAATTACGCCTGAAACTCGAACTTGGTCTGTAACTTCTCATACCAAAGCAATAACCCTATTCTCAGTTGAATACCTTGAAGGATTGTAAAACAAGGTTGAAATCCACCAAGCGGGTAAGGAGGAGTAGCATTTTTACCATTTCCGGTAGATTTTTTAATAAAATCTAAGATTTTCACCCAAAAATGAAACAATCAAAATTCTGACTAGCGCCTAGTCATAGAATCCTTCTAGTCAAATTTGGTTGAAATATGTCAAGCAGCTAAGTAGTAGTAGTATTTTGACCATTTCCGGTAGATTTTTCATAAAATCTTAGATTTTCACCCAAACAAGATAACGACCAAAAGAATTGACCAATCAAAATTCTGTATATACATTCTGAAGCCTACCCAAATAGGGTCCTTCCAGCTGAGGTTGATTGAAATCTGCAAAGCGGTTAATGACGTGTAGGTTTTTAACTGATTTACCAAAACTTCTTGAAAATCCAAAATGGCCACCCGAAAAGTGACCAATCAAAATTCTGCATACTAAATCTGTAGCCTGCCACCATAGAGGGTTCTTCCATCCAAGTCAGGTTGAAATCACCCATGCAGTTAATGAGTAGCATCTTAAGCGATATCCTGTAAATTTTCATAAAATTCAAGATTTTCAAACAATTTACCAATAAAAATTCTGTATACAAATTCTGAAAACTACACCCATACCATCCCTCCAGCCAAACTAGGTTGAAATCTGCCAAGCAGTTAATGAGGAGTAGCGTTTTGACAATTTCCGGTAATTTTTTTCATCCAAAAAAAAATTAATCAATCAAAATTCTGAATAGATATTCTAGAGCCTACCACCACAGAATCCATCAGCTAAATTTGGTTGAAATATGTCAAGCAGCTATGGAGGAGAAGCATTTTGACCATTTCCGGTAGATTTTCACCCAAAAATTTCATCAATAAAAATTCAGAATAGAGGTTCTAGAGAATACCAACAAAGAATCCATCTTGTCAAATTCGGTTGAAATATGTCTAGCAGCTAAGGAGGAGTAGCATTTTTACGATCTCCGGTACATTTTTCATAAAATTTAAGATTTTCACCCAAAAAATGTATCAATCAAAATTCTGAATTGGAGTTCTAGAGCCTGCCACCATAGAATGCATCTAGTCAAGTTTGGTTGAAATATGTCACGTAGCGAAGGAGGAGTAGCATTTTGACCATTTCCGGCAGATTTTTCATAAAATGTAAGATTTTCACCCAAAAAATTTATCAATCAAAATTCTGAATAGAAAGAAGTTCTAGATCCTACCACCATAGACTGCCTCTAGTCAAATTTGGTTGAAATATGTCAAGCAGCTAAAGAAGAGTAGCATTTTGACCATTTCCAGTAGATTTTTCATAAAATCTGATTTTCACCCAAAAAATTTATCAATCAAAATTCTGAAAAAATTGTCCTGGACGGTACCAGCTTAGGATCATTCCAGCCAAATTTGGTTCAAATTGGTCAAACCGTTAAGGAGAAGAAGCAATTTGATGGATGGATGGACTGACAGATGGCCGCCATGGCATAAGCTCACTTGGCCTTTAAGGCCAGGTGAGCTAATAATGGCAACCCTTCTGGACCACGAAGGCAACATTCTAGCCAAAAATGGTGATGATCTGATCAAACTCTAGGTGGAATTGCAGCTTAAAAATCAATACTGAAAATCCCCATACATTCCCTATAGGGCTTTTTGATTGTTCATGCATGCGTGCATGTGCGCGCACATGAGCCTAAAAGCTGTATCCAACAAGAGGCCCAAAGGGGCCTGTATCGCTCAACTTAGGCATTTCAAGTAGAATGTTCATTAACAATAAGTAAAACTCTAATTAGTTGAGCAGACTTGTAACAAGAAAACAGAGGCCATGTTTCTTTATGTATCAACTTCTCTTGAACAAACTTTAATGGCCCTTAGTTATCAATATCATTTCCCAAATTTCGGCCCGATAATTTCAGCAGTTATGGAGAAGTCGTTTTCTCGAAAACTAGGTCATCCCAGATGGCCACCAAATGATACGGCTAATCAAGTTCACAAGTGAACTAATTTGTTTCAACGCTTGCCCTAGATGATATTTCATGAATTCTGAATCGATCCCTCAAATGGTTTCGGAGAAGATTTTAAAGCAAATTTCTTAAAATCGGCCAAAATCCAAGATGGCCCACAGCCCAATTGGCCGATCGGCTTCATTTGAACAAACTATTGCCCTAAGGATGCTTTCAGCCAAATATAATTGAAATTGTCCCAGTAGTTATCGAGAAGACATTTTAAATTTCCCATTGTTTTAGAGTGGGAGCTTTTGGCACGAAAATGGTCCACGATGGCCGCGAAAATGTTCATCCGGCCATTTCGAAAATGGCAAATTTGAGATCAGAATACTCAAAAACACATATAAAACCAATTTCGGCCTCAAAATCCATCAAATAAGAAAAACCAATATGGCCGCCAAACAAGCTATATTTTGATTGCCCACGGTGGCCATGTTTTATGATGGTTCAATTTCCCATGAACAAACTTTAATGGCTCTTAGTCCCTAATAATATCTGCTAAATTTCGACCCGATCCATTCAGTGGTTCTGGAGAAGTCGTTTTTGCTAAAACTAGGTCAACCAAGATGGCTACCCAACCATTTGACCAATCAAGTTCCCTTGAACAAACTTGGTTCAGCTGTTGCCCTAGACCATATTTCATGAGTTTTGCACCAATCACCCCAGCGGTTTCGGAGAAGACGTTTCCTAAAATTGGCCGAAATCCAAGATGGCCACTGGCCAAATTGGACGATCGGCTCCATTTGAATAAACTTGGTTCTCTATGCCCTAAGGATGCTTCCTGCCTAATATAATTGAAATCGGCCTAGTGGTTCTTGAGAGGAAGTCGTTTAAAGGAAAGGTTGATGGATGGACGGACAACGGACACACGACGGATGGTCGCCACGGCATAAGCTCACTTGGCCTTTCAGGCCAGGTGAGCTAAAAAACTACTTATCCGATTCGAGAGCGTGACCAAACACTTCAAACGTACCATGTTCAATGCCCATGCCCTACAACAAGACACCAGTGGTATGGAAGCACAATGCCCATGCCATACAACAAGACACTGGTGGTATGGAAGTGAAAATTATCTTTGTTCCAGTGAAGACAATGAGCTTTCTTGTATGGTTACCTTGAAAATGAGATATGGGGAATTCATCAGCGAAGAGGGATAATGTAGATCTCACTGTCACTGCCGACATCATCATCATCATCATCATCGGAAAAGTGATACCCATGTTCTGCTATATGCATTGCTTATAGGGAAAATAATACTTACCATGTGCCTCTCTGCATAGAAACTCTAGCTGCTCTATAGTACTGTTGTTCTGTAGCATTGTGTTAAATGTAAACTCATGTAAGGTAAGAATAAGAATCTCTGTTCGAAGATGTCGCTTCCACCATGGCATTGATTCAAACTGCGGCACAGTGCCAAGGATAGGCACAGGAAACCTGAATGCAAGAAGACATCGCATTGATACAAACTGTGATACAGTACCAAGGATAGGTACAGGAAACCTGTATGCAAGAAGACATCGCATTGATACAAACTGTGACACGGTGCCAAGGATAGGCACAGGAAACCTGAATGCAAGAAGACATCGCATTGATACAAACTGTGACACGGTGCCAAGGATAGGTACAGGAAACCTGTATGCAAGAAGACATCGCATTGATACAAACTGTGACACGGTGCCAAGGATAGGCACAGGAAACCTGTATGCAAGAAGACATCGCATTGATACAAACTGTGACACGGTGCCAAGGATAGGCACAGGAAACCTGAATGCAAGAAGACATCGCATTGATACAAACTGTGACACGGTGCCAAGGATAGGCACAGGAAACCTGAATGCAAGAAGACATCGCATTGATACAAACTGTGACACAGTGCCAAGGATAGGCACAGGAAACCTGAATGCAAGAAGACATCGCATTGAGACAAACTGTGACACGGTGCCAAGGATAGGTACAGGAAACCTGAATGCAAGAAGACATCGCATTGATACAAACTGTGACACGGTGCCAAGGATAGGTACAGGAAACCTGAATGCAAGAAGACATCGCATTGATACAAACTGTGACACAGTGCCAAGGATAGGCACATGAAACCTGTATGCAAGAAGACATCGCATTGATACAAACTGTGACACAGTGCCAAGGATAGGCACAGGAAACCTGAATGCAAGAAGACATCGCATTGATACAAACTGTGACACGGTGCCAAGGATAGGTACAGGAAACCTGAATGCAAGAAGACATCGCATTGATACAAACTGTGACACAGTGCTAAGGATAGGCACAGGAAACCTGTATGCAAGAAGACATCGCATTGATACAAACTGTGACACAGTGCCAAGGATAGGCACAGGAAACCTGAATGCAAGAAGACATCGCATTGATACAAACTGTGACACAGTGCCAAGGATAGGCACACAAAACCTGCCTTGCATTTTAAAATGAAAGGTTTCCCGAGCGCTCTGCACTTATAAAATTGGCTTTTTTCAGTTTGTATATTATAATGAAGTAATTAATTCAAAAATACCAGATTGTCATAGCTTTGAGAGTTAGCAAAATGCTTTGAAATGGTTTCTCTTTATGAATGCAAGACTGAAGACAAGAAAAGATGGCATTGTTTTAAACTGTGGTATCGCCCCAAGGCTAGGCATAGGGAACATGGAAAACTGTATACAAGAAAAGACATCTGGGGCCGTATTCATGAAAGGGCATAACTTACGCCTGGCATAACTACCTTGGAGTCATTATGACGTCATATATGTTCATACGTCATTTAATATTATGACGTCATATTCTCCAACGTAGTTAGGCCCTGCGTAAGTTACGCCCTTTCGTGAATACGGGCCCAGTTATATCTTACTGTCAACATCTATTCAATGACAAGTTAAAGGAGAATAAAAGGTAGCGCTTAAAACAGTTTTTTTGCATTCTTAAAGAACCCTTGGTTTGACATAGCCCATACAGAATTATGTTCAACTATCCAGCACATAAGTATGAGCAGCAGAAGGGTGAATAATAACCTCGCCATTAGTATAGTAGTGAGGACGCACATGTATGTACAATGTAGAAAGAGAACCTGTCATGTATAATATTACCTTTAAACATAAATAGGATACTAGACTTATAGCTACAGTAACCATTGCTTGTAGTGAATCTATATGCGATGATATTTATTGTTATTTCATCTGCTATTTGTAACAATTGGTAAGGAAAATCAAAATTGTTAATCTGCTGACAATGAATTCATTGTATAAAACATACACTAGAAGGATTGATTCAGCTCAGAGACAGTCAGTTTAGTGAATGGTTTTCTAAATAGTTCTTCTCCAAGTCTGGATATGGACATTTTCTAAAACCCATACATAAGCCATATTGTTCTTGCTTGATAATTAAGTAATTAACTTGAATACTCACAATGCGTATCGATGCAATTTTAGGTATAATATGTGATGTGCATAATCAATTCAAATAAAGAAATAGGTGTTGAATTTACAATCTATAGAAAAAAGCAAACTCTTGTAGTCAGATCCGAGTTTCACCTGAACAAGACAGCATCACGTCCGTGTGTGCATGCGTGTGTGGGTGCATGCATGTGTATTTACCTGCAAAACAGTTGAGCGATGGGTGCAGTGACACTGATATTCACATCTCTGTCATCCAATGGTTCCTCATCCAGTGCCTGTGTGAAATACTGTTGGCCCGTCTGAAAGAGAAACATGCCTTTATTATGAGGAGGAAAATTTTTTTCTCAAAATACATTATGTTTATCTCATGAGGTTTTGTTTATTTATCCGCATGTACAAGCGTCCCCATGGCATCATTGCTCACTTGACTGGTGAATGAGGAAATGGCATCTGTTCAGGAGTAGCAATTCAAACACAAAAATCGACATCTTTACGTAATCCACTAATGGTCAAGCTGGTCAAAACCGGCCTCTGCAGTAGTCTTGAGGAAAGTACATCTGCAGGTAAAGAGAAATGTATTTTTTAAATTTACTACTAGAATGGCTGGCTTGATAATCGGACCAGTCATTAGTAGTAACTTAAAAAAAATAATTGTCTTCTCTTGGCTTGAAAATGGGCATTCAGTAAACTATTTTCATTTTCTTGAGCAAATTTTACCATTAAAAGTTTATGAATTTCCACAGGAGACTATTTTTGAGAGCTTATCACTAGAATGACCTGCTCAAGCCAGTTGTTCCAGTTGTAAATTTACAAAAAATTACTTCTTTTGGCCTGCAAATGGCCATTCCTCAAGATCATTGCAAATGGCCATTTTGGCTAGCTTGACCATTAAAGAGTTAAAGTCCAACATATCAGCAAACAATTTGCTCAGTAAACATGTAATAGAGATTAGTCATTTATAGCCATGTGCAATCCATCTCTAAGTACAGCTACGTTAAATTAAATTGTAAATTCACCAAAGACATACAAGGCAAGACAGTTAATGTTGGACCTTTGCCGCTTTTGTTTCTGACCTGTCATTTGATTGTGACATCAGCTAAGAATTAACTGACACATTTAGATTACGACGTCAGATACGTGAGTGACAGATCATGTCTCTCAATTTACTCATAAAGGATGCACCTCTCAGGAGAATTTATGTTTACGTCAAATCACGGGTCCAGGAATAATGTTATTGGAACAATTTGGAATATCTACACTGATAGTAGTGAAATTGATCAGTTATGTTACTGCATTCAGGTCTGGAGGCTAACAACTTTGGCTAGATTTCTACCAAACAAGTTTCACTTAAATTGTCCCAGTATATCAGAAGTAGGAATTTATGAAAGAATATATGTATGAACAAATTTAATAAGATTCAAGACGAAATATGAGCAAATTGATCAATCAAATTTTGTATTAATTGCCAAAAGAAATCAGAATCCTTGGACTTCCTTATTAAGCCTTTAATCCTCGAATTTGTTCCAGAAAATAAATTTTCTAATAGAAAATGTCCATTTGCAGACCAAGAGAAGACTATTTTTGAAAATTTACCACAGTAAAGACAGGCTCGGATATCGAGCCAGTTATTCCATTTGTAAATTTTCTAAAATGGTCTTTTTATGGTCTGCAAATGGACATTTCTCCAGACTATTGCAGAAGCCGCTTTTGGCTGATCACGTGAGTGGGAAAGGGTTAAGCCAAGTGCCCATTTAATCATGAACAATATTTCACACAGGTTCTAATACTTGATGATAAGTTGAGTAGTGTCTGTGATAATAGACAGACTAACACTTTTCACATGGTCTCCTAAGCTCATACACAGCTTGCTTCAATCCAGGAAACCATAGTATAATGTAACACAAATGTATCTTCCCATATGATTTAATATCGTAGAAATCATCATAGGTTTCAATCCATTGAATATCTGCCAAGGACAATAACTCTTACTAGCATTCAACGGTCAATCAACTTCACTCACCTTTATCAACTGTCTAATTGTACCTGCTGAATTTCTGCAGAACACATTTTCCATGCGGGTTAACTCTGGATATGCTGAATATTTTGAACAAAATTTGATTGAAAGTTGTTGGTGGCTAAGCCACCAACAACTTTCAGTCAAATTGTTTTCAAAATATTTAGCAGGTCAGCGTTATTGCCCATTATTGTCTGGCGTCTCACAACAGTCAGACAGTTAAATATTGGTACATTGGTGGCAGAAAGGTTCACACACATAAGCTAAGATGCTGATGAATATGTTGCAACTATTTCGACATAAACATTGAACAGCTTTGTGAATTTCATTTTAAAATATTCAACGGTATCCTTGTTACATAGTAACGAATATGTTAACCCTTTCATGACAATGCCAGCCAAAGACGACCTCTGTAGTGGCCTTAAGGAATGTCTATTTGCAGGCCAAAAGAGGACTATTTGTGAAAAGTTACCACTGAAATGGGAGGCTCGATAATTTGAGCCAGTCATTCCAGTGGTAAATTTTCAAAAATAGTCTTATCTTGTCCTGCAAATGGGCATTTAATAAGAAAATATTTCGATATTCTTGAGCAAATTTAGATAGTAAATGGTTAATAAATCATATAGAAACCATTAGAAACAAGTAAATTTATCAAATTTCTTTTTCACGAGTGAGATGACATACTTACCTCCCTAACACTCTTGATATACTAGTATATCGGCTCTAAATTCAATAATATTCAGAATTATAAAAAGTTAGGTGCCCCTAATGGGCAGGTGGAAGTACACAGTCATGCACATGACAAACACCACCCACTGCGCATGCGCACACTGGTACTTCCGTTACTAAATATTGGCTGACATAGAAGCAACTATTCAATAACCAAAGGACCAGGCCTCCGTGGGGTGGCGAGGCCGGGATACTGTTAGGGAGGTAAGTATGTCATCTCAATCGTGAAAAAGAAATTTGATAAATTTACTTATTTCACATCATGAGAACATACTTACCTCCCTAACACTCTTGATAAAAACCAGAATTTGAAAGTAAATTTTGGTGGGAGGGAGGCAAGGTCCTGAAAACCAGCACACCCTTGAAGTGACTAGGCTCTTTGAATTCTCAAGAGATTTAAAACATCTGAAATTGTGACTGAAATCACAACCAGGAATAGAATTTTGCATCAGATAATCGACCGATGAAGAGAGATTGATCAAAAGGCAAATGCACTCCCCCCCCGCTCTTCCTGAGGAAGGTTTAGGAAAAAACGCTGCTCTAAATGACTAGCACGTTCTCTAATACTTAATGAAAAGTATTACTAGACATTGGAAAAAGAAGAATTGCTTCTATTTAAAAAAACTCTGAAAAAAACACAATTAAGAGACATTAACCATCACCATATTAAAAAATAAAATCGACACCATCATCAAGACAAAAAATCACAGAATGGGCATAAACACTCACCTCTGATGTCTTGGATGCGGCACCCATCTCTTCCCCCACCGGATGAAGAGAATTGTACCAGCTAATAGTAGGGATACCCTACCAACAAATGTGATATTTGTAAATAGCAGAGGAGGAAAACTATTTACAAACATAAAACCTCTACATTAATATTTTATTTTCTGAGGACTGAGACGGCGAGCGGGTTAGAAGTGTCACGAAGGTAATGGTCGGTAAAGCTTGATTCACAGTGCCACTGGGCTACTGACATAATGTCTTCAATAGAAACACCATTAAATAATGCCGTGGAAGTTACCACACCACGGACACTATGAGCCTTGGCTCTATCTACCTGGATTCCAGTGGCTGTCTTATGACAGAATTGAATATATTCTACTATCCATCTGGAAATAGTGTGTCTTGACGCCCTACCATGGGGTTGAATATATGACAACCATAGGGAACATGGGTCCGTCCGCCAAACCCGAGTTCTTCTCTTGTACTTATTTAAAGCACGGACAGGACACCATACTTTAGCACCAGGATCATATCTGGTTAAGGCAGGTAAAATAATAGGTTTACCCGGATACTTTAAAGATTGATTCTTAGCCAAGAAATTCAATCTTGGTAGAAGCTTAAGGCCTTCACCTGTAACTATATAATGGTCAGGCTCAGCAGACAAGGCATGAATTTCACTCCTGCGTCTGGCTGATGCTGCCGCAACTAAAAATACAGTTTTAAGTGTCAATAATTTTACAGATATAGCACTAAGTGGTTCAAAAGGTTTATCACTCAAAACCTGCAGAACCAGAGAAAGACTCCATGACGGTGTCAGTGGAGGATTTCTTGGTCTGAGATTGCCCATACCTTTAATAAGAGTATTTAAAACACTTACTTCATCACTTCCCCTCTTTGCCAAGCAAGGGATAACAGTCATTAATGCTGATTTGTATCCAGCAATAGAATTAGGTTTAAGACTATAGGTATCATACAGGTGACAGAGAAAATCAGCTACTACCTGAATAGATGCTTCCATCGGATTGATGCATCTCTTTGAGCACCAATCTGCAAATCTGTTGATTTTATAATTATAAGCTCTGGAGGTTGACCCCCTTCTGGCTCTGGTCATGAAATTGGCTGCTTGCTCAGAAAAGCCCTCCGTAATCGCGGATTGTGTGACAACATCCATGCAGTCAATTGAAACATTGACAGATTGTTGTGAAGGGTATTGCCCTGGAAGATAATATTGTCCATCAGCGGCAGAGGAACCGGATTGCAAACCAGAAGGTCCAGCAGATCCGTAAACCATGATCGGCTTGGCCAATTCGGGGCGATCAGAAGCACTTGGCATTCCTCTTGTCTGATCTTCTGAAGAATCCTTGGAATCAGGATTGTTGGAGGGTATGCGTATGCATACATTCCCTTCCAACTGATAGCTAGCGCATCTATTGCGATAGCGCTTGGATCTGGAATCGGAGAAACGTACATCGTCATCTTTGCATTCTTCTTCATTGCGAACAAATCTATATTGGGCTTTCCCCAATGCTTGAACAGGTGATCCGCCACACATTGATTTAGTTGCCATTCTGTAGGCAGAATACTCATCCTTTGGCTCAATGAGTCTGCTAACAGATTCAGCCTTCCCGGAATATGAACTGCTTTCAAGGTGATCATGTGACCCATGCACCAGCAAAGCAGTTTCCATGTCATCATACAGACTGGGCGACTTCGTCCGCCCTGGCGGTTTATGTAACTCACTACTGTAGAGTTGTCTGAACATATTATCACAAATTTTCCCTCCACTTCCTTTAGGAAGTGTTCCAGGCCTAGAATTACAGCCCGCAATTCTAGCATGTTGATATGTTCCTTTGACTGTTCCAGATTCCAAAGCCCTGATATAGTGGCTTCTTCCAGGCAAGCTCCCCAACCCTCCATCGATGCATCCGTAAACATCGTTACTTGAGGGTGGGGAGGGGTCAACATGACCCCCGCCAGGAGATTTCCTCTCTCCATCCACCAATGAAGGTGATGAATGAGAAGGTCCAACACTTGAATGCGCAAGTCCAGTGATCCTGAACTCTGCATCCACTGAGTCATGAGAAACAATTGAATCGGCCACCTGAGGAATGACTGGTTCCATTGACACCATCAGACCTAACATTCTCAGAGCTAGAATATAACGACTGTTGCAAACCAACTGAATGCACGAGAGGAGACCTTCCACTCTCTCCTGGGACGGATAAACATATCCTATCTCCAGATCGAAGAACATACCCAGGTAAACAAACTTCTGGGATGGAGTCAGCTCTGATTTCTGAAAGTTGATTATCCAGCCTAAATCTGTGAGTTTTCAAAACTATCTCCAGATTTGCTGGCAAACTTTCTGGGTTGTGTGCTTTCAGCAACCAGTCGTCTATGTAAGTGTGAACAGCTATATTTCTCCTGCGGAGGTACTCCGTGATAGCAAGTACCACTCGAGTGAAGACCCTTCGAGATGCCGAATGGAAGAACCTTGAATTCCCATTGGCGTCCCTGAAAAGCAAATCTCAGGAACCGACGAAAACTCCTTGCAATTGGAATGTGGAAGTAAGCATCCTTGAGATCTATAGATGCTGTCCACATCCCCTTCTCTAACCCCAACAACACCGATCTTACTGTTTCCATTTTGAAACTCGGTGTGTCTAAAAACTTGTTTAGAGGTTTGAGGTTGAGAATTGGTCTCCACCCCCCGGTGTTCTTTGCCACAAGAAACACGGTTGAATAGAAGCCTGGGCAATCCTGCGCCGGTTGAATTGCTTCTTTTAGAATTACAGATTCTATCTCCTCTTCTATGCACAACCGCTTGTCTGGATTTCTTGGAATTTGAGTCCAGACCGGTACCAGAGACAAATGCAACGGCGGACCTCTTATCCATTCTGGACTGTATCCGTGCGAAAGCCATTGCAAGACTAAGCGGTCCTGAATTAACCGCCCCCACTTCTGAATGTGACAAGTCAAACGACCAAGTCAAACGACCTCCCACTGGTGCACCTAGGGTTGACGGGGTGCCCATAAATTTTAGAAGTCGGTGTGTCTCTTGTACGAGTGACAACACCCAAGTGGTACTTGTGATAACCGGAAAAAATTTTCTTGCATCAGGCCCGGTTATCACGCGCCACAACCAGCGCCAAAACACCACAGTGCGCGGGCTGCCGTCTGGCTGGCTGCGCTTGAGGCACTGGCTGACGTACAACAGCACGCTGCTGCTGGCGTAGCCGACGCCGTCTCTGAACCCGGCCGGCCTGCTGGCCTCTGACACTGCCAGCACGGCCACGAGTGTACTGCTGTCGAGCAGCCGAGGGCTGAACACGCACGTGTTCTCTGCGCAGCACTTCAAACTGTGCACGCAGCACCCTCTGGTTGTTCACCAAAGTCACCGTCTCCTGGAGGTGCCAACAACCTTCACCTCCAGAGTCCAGGGCCCGCCATCGGCGCTTGCAACAAGCGCGACTTGAGCTCCTGAGACGGGCACAAATTGTCCAATGTAAAAGTGCGCCTCATTCTCAGTGACTTTGTGACCGACCTAGTCAGACAGTCCAACGCCAGGTTGATGCCATCCTGGATGGCTCGTTGGACTGTCATGGGACTAGGCTGTTGCTGCACCGACGCTGCTACCACCCCCGATAGCAGCTGAGAGACATGCGACAGTGCACTAATCGCCGCTCGCGAGCTCTCCTCGTGTTGCGCAAGGCGGCATTCGCCGAGCGCATAGCGCCCGTGCACAACGCTCCCGTGTCAGCACGGGAACCCGGCCTCGTATCTTCCCCCAGAGCGGCGCGGTCATCCGCGCTCAGTCTGGGTGCTAGGCCATATCGAGCATACTGACTAGCAGTAACTCGACATCGCCTAGCTACCTCGCGGGGGGCCTTCGCGAGGCGACCTCTCAGTCTGATCGACTCCTCTGCTGCCGAGAACATATCTAAGATATGCTCAGCATACGGCAGAGACAGAGTCGTGCTGGCCAACGGCTTCGCCTGTAACCATGCCCGACGGTTACTGGCGGCCGTCTCGTCCACGGCGAGCTCTGGTCTTACAGCGAGGAGCCACCCACACGCTTCTGACCAGTCTTCATCCGTGGCTACCTGCGAATTGCCGACGAGCAGCGGGCCCTCGTCATCCTCAATGGCATTCGCAGGTATGGCCGAGGAGGAGGCTATAGACGAACCTGGCTGCCCAGGGAATGTATACGGGCCCGCGAGAGCTGGCATAGCATTCTCCATAGGCAAACCAGGTACTAGGTCGCGCTTGTGTGAGGGGGTTCATGCACACCAGCGTGGCCCGGAACGTCCGTATGAGATTCCACGTCCAAACGTGGAATCTTATACGGCCGGCCGTCTGCTCCAAGGCGGACCACAGGCTGAACCATGAAACCTGCTCCCGAGGGAACAGTGCCATAGGTGCGAGCGTTCACGCTCCCCATGAGAGTGTAGACGTTCACATCCATGTCTTCATGGTCAACCTGTGGACCGAGCAGGTAGTCCTCATCATCTTCCTGGTCAGGAAAGTTAGACTCTGGATTAGTAGTAATCCAGACTGACCAGGAGACTGCTCGAAAGCAGATGATGAGTGTACTCCGTGATCGTGGTCAGGCCTGCTGGTCGGGTCCCACCTGATGCTTCTCGCGCCACTGGCACACCAGGCGATGCGAACATCAAGCCTGTGGATCCAAGACGGCCGCCCCTGGATCACTAAACACTTTGTCCGAGCTAGTAGACCATGATCCAGGGACAGGGGCTACCTGCACTGAGGTCGATGCGCAGGAAGTTGAAACACCTGTGCCAGGCAACATGCCGCGAAGCATGTCAGGTATCAGGTCTTTCAAAGTCCTGCACATCTCACTCACTAACTCAACCTTGAAGGCCTCGAGCCCACCCTTCTCAGAGGCATTCTTCTTACCCTCCTTCTTCGACTTCTTGCCCTCCTCCGCCATCATCTTAGCCTGAAAAGAGAAGAATTCAGAGGTTAGATCCCTCCCCCCACTCTTTACAAATGACACATTTGTTAGACAGCCTACAAGCTGAACACAGATGGCAAGGGTGGGGGAAGAATCTAGCCTTCATGGGCTTCAGACAGGATGGGCACTTCTGAAAAGGGAAGGGATACGAAGACAATGAGTATGATAGTTTCAAAGCCTTGTTAATTGACTATTTAGTAAAAACCACAACAAACTTGAGAGAAGACATCCACTTTTATGACAGACAGCCCTGACGGGACAGGTGACTTCTCTAATTAATAAAAACAATCACAACCAGGACCCCAAATTAAGAGAGAGAGAGAGAAAGATTATGACTATCTAGATATCTCTCCACACTCCTAATAAACAGGGAGATGAACACATCACAGACTTCTCTAAACTAAGATTATGACCTCAAGGAGAGAAAAAACTCTGGTTGATTATGACATCAAACCTCAATGCAAAAGCTCCTTCAAGGAGAGGGGATGTCAGAAAGAATGCAAGAAATATCTAGATATTAAAGACATTCATACCTCCCGAATAATATAATATTAAATTATATATATTCGAGAACCCATGCACATGCAATAGAGAATATAGTGCAATAGCAAAAGGCAGCAGAAAATTGTAATTATTGTCAAATAATTTTGCGCCATAATTAATAAACTCCCTTAGCCTGAGCACAGACAACCATCCTCTTGTGCAGGAGAACACGTCCCTCCATCCGCCGAGACTCCTCTTCCAGAAGAACTGATGAGGGGGATGGGACAAAAGGAAGGAGATATTTTATTTATTAATTTAATATATCTCCAACCCGTAGACATATCACGATGATAAGTCACCCTGGGACGTGAACAACCTTCGAGAGAAGACCAGGAATCCTTGTTTAGTCACAAGACAAACCTGTAAGCATAAAACACAAGAGATTAATAGCCCTAGGCGCTGGGAAAAAATTTACAAGGATTCCCAGCGCCTGAAAACGCGGTACCGCCGAAACGGCCGCGACGAAAACCGGTAACACACAAAAGTTACAAGTCTTAAATAAATGCCAGGAACAATGTCACCTTAGATGATGATGAGGAGGACTCCTCCAACAGTTTTGCATCAGCCATGATGGAATAGGATGATTTTAAATAGAGAAATTCTCGATAAAGAGCCTGTGAAGATTTTCCACAAGTTGCTTTCAGCCAATATATTAGAAAACGGAAGTACCATATGTGCGCATGCGCAGTGGGTGGTGTTTGTCAGGTGCATGACTGTGTACTTCCACCTGTCCATTAGGGGCATCTAACTTTTTATAATTCTGAATATTATTGAATTTAGAGCCGATATACTAGTATATCAAGAGTGTTAGGGAGGTAAGTATGTTCTCATGATGTGAAATGCATGTAACCCTGTAAAGCACATATGAATACCAATGAGTGTGTGTTGTATGAGGAAGCGTAAAGTTTCTGTCCCGAACTGCCATTAGATCTGTGTGCGCTGTTCTCCGGATGAAGCAGAGCATGGACGCGATCCACCAATGTGATATCAACCTCACACTGGAACTGAGCCAGATCTATGTTCATATGCGTCTTTGGTGGTGAGCGGGAACTTGGTGATTTCTGTGGGAGTAAATCAAAGTGAAGGAATCATGACATAAACTGAACACAGGGTAAATGACTCTGAATTTATGAATACAGAATAGAGAGATAAGGTGAATAGCAGTGTCGTAGACACATCCTACTTTGCAATATTATTTCTCGCCTACTTGGGGTACTTGTGCAGCTTATTCAAACTGAAACAAACTAACCCTTTGCAATGAATTTACACAATCTCAACGCTAACGTACATGTATCTGTACAGGTAAGCTGTTGAATATTTTGAATGTAATTTGACAAGAACCTGTTGCCATAGGCAGCAACAGCTCCCAGTCATGGTAGATTTAAAATATTCAGAAAAAAATATTGATTAAATTCAGTGGCTAATACAGGAATTTATTTTGGGCACCTGTTTTTACACTCTACCATAAATAACATAGCTCCAAAAGCAGTTTACATAATTGTGGAATAAATAGGTGAAAAGCGTAGTAGAGGACTACATTTGATCAATATATACCTATATCTACTCAGTAATTTCCATATTATTAAGGTATTTATTACCATTTTCATCATTTATGACAAACTTTTCACTAGTTTGGGCGCTAAAATTCAATGAGCCCAAAAGTAGGTATACAATAGTCATAAGTGAGCTGTATTAGCCCCTGAAATTTTAAACTCTTACCACCCTGGGGTCAAAACTTAAATTTTCAAATTAAATTAAAACATGATCTGGTGTTCATTTTTCAACAAATTTGGTGGGAGATGGTGCTGTCATAGACAGTCATAGACAGCAACATCTTCCACCAAAATTGTTGAAAAATGTACACCAGTTTCTGTGATATTGACACACTAAAAGATAGAATATTGACATCAGAGTGCTAAGGGTTAAAAGTATTTTCGGAATTTGTTTGTGTTCAGTGTTAAAGTCAAGCAATTACAGCTAATATCAAACCAACCTTTTGATATTCTGCTGTATCTAGTCTAAGTCTCAAGCAAGGGCTGGCTGAGTATGTACTGGTGAACATGTGCTGTTGTTTGGAGGCCGCTCCATCGGACGGGAACACTAACAACTGAAAATACATATACATTCAATACAAAGCACATTGTAAGTTATGCACATAAGTTAACTAGTATAAATTGTGGAATCCTCGTGACTGGTCAGTAACATTCTTGCATTAAAATTTGAGCTAAATTGGACCAGCAGTTTCCGAGATACACATAGATCTGAAATTTGATATGATTTGGAATATGGCTAAATTACAGAAATCTTTCATGGCAACAACCTTGGTAGTGTCAAAATCTGAGTCAAATTGGATCAGCCTTTCTTTAGATGCGGCTAATGCGTACATGCACCGCACGGCACATGCATGCATACACAATGGAGTATTCCAGTTTATCTATCACTCATAAGACCTCATAATCAACTACGTGATGTGTAGGATGATGTCATAATCAATTACATCATGAATGACGTAGATAAGTTCGGCACAAATGTTTAATTGATGACGCACTAAGCGTTGTTGTACGAATTGTATGTTTTTACTATTTTATTTAATAAACATGCCGTTTAATATTTTCTAGGCAGCAACAGCACCCAGTCAAATTAGTTTCAAAATATTCAACAGCTTACCTGTATAGTTTTCTTGAAATTGAGATGCAGAGTGCAGGGATCAATCAATCCCAACAAGGGAGAATCATGTGTGGAGCTTAACTAGGGATTGGCGGGGACCCTCTACCCCTTACAGGTGAGGATAGTAAGTGCTAGCTATACATGTATATGGTCGCTTTTAGTAGCTCACCATTTGAAGTCCAGATGACATTAATACTATAAACATGACCTGACTAACGCTGATCCTCTCACAGTATAGATATGAGCAGTAGAATGATGGAGAAGGGGACAAAAATATGGTGTTCACAATGAACAAAACAGGTGCATTCCTATCTAACTATCTACAAGTCTCTAGCTATCTCTGAAACTACTGATCTGACTTGGCTCACACTGCATACAATTAGCCCACGATGCCTCCATACAGAAAGGTTGGTTGCTGTATATGCAAATCTCTTGAAACTACAACCCGAACATAAATTTTCAAAAAAGTTCAGGAAACGATGAAAATGGGTCATAGAGATCGACCATATTTTGCCTCATAAAAAGCCATGCTCTAAGAGAAGCCCACGCCTAACTTTGACATATGAGCTTCAATGATTTCTTAGCAGTTTCATAACGACAAAACTCTGTATTAGAAGCTCACCCCCTTACTCAGCAGTTTGCCTTGGGAAAAGAATATTAGACTAAGGCCAAATTTGACGAATTTGGCAAGAATAGCGCATGCATGTAGCAAGATAATAATAGCAATCGTGCCACAGTATCGCTCTAGTTTGCACTGTTCTCAGCCCTGTTATATTCCCGACCAACCGCCTCCCCCCCCACCCCCGATGAAATCAATGTCAGCCTCAGATTTGTAGGTCTCGACCCCTTGCTAGTTTAATACTAGTACTGTAGTAGTAGGCCACATCTGTTCAAGATATAATAAAGTTTATTCCATACTTTTTCAGTCAAAATATGCACAAAACAGTCTTGGCGTGATAAATACCTTCCTTATAATACCATCCCGTTAACAAAGGTGCATATTCATGTTCTCACGAGATCTTGTACGCTAACCTGAGCTTCAGCCAAAGAAAGCATCAACCTAACCCTTCCTTGTCTGAATCCTTGTTGATTCAACATGCAATAAGTTATCAAACGGGTACCCATTATTTGGATCAGATCTTGATCACGTTTTAACCATATTAGAGGATGGATTTCAACTTTTAGGTTATGGTGACCTACTTCTCACAGATGAGACATCTATAAGCTGCATTTGTTTGATGCTTCCATATAGCAAGTTTAGAAACTATGATTGGACAAAACATAATGGTTACATCCAAAACAGTGTTTCCAGACTTTTGGCAGTGATCCAGATTAAATAAAAGACACAAAGGCTATAGTGCTCACCTAGCTGATGAGAAACTGTAAACATGTTTTCATCAATTAATGGACAAAAAGCACCATTACTCAATCAGGCAAGCATAACTGTTGCCATAGATCAATGGGGGCAATGCTCCTTATCATTATTGACCAATAAGGCAATCATCCTTACCACTAATACAAAAATATTGGCGTCCTTGAGACTGATGACCAATGGGAAAAGTACCATTGACCAAGGGGCAGGCACCCCTGACATCATTGGCCCAACAGATGACACTTACCAATGGGGCAATATTCAATCAAAAATTTGTATGAGGAAATGCAAGATTAATGGTGTCATTGACATTATTTACCACTGGGAAAAGTACCATTGATCCATGGGGCAGCCATCACTGACATATTGACCAATGGTTCAAGCGTCACAACACTGACATTATTTACCACTGGGAAAAGTACCATTGATCCATGGGGCAGCCATCACTGACATATTGACCAACGGTTCAAGCGTCACAACACTGACATTTACCAAAGGGCCAATGTTAAGGTTACAGTAAAAAATTTGGATGAGGAAATGCAAGAACACTGGCATGATTGACCAATGGGAAAAGTATCAATGATTAATGGGGCAGCCATCCCTGACACCATTGTCAAATGATTAAAGTGTACTAAGGGAACATTTCTGCCAAATCTTGTTTTAATCTATTAATAATTTATGAAATGTGACAGTTGTGCCACAGACTATTTTCCCCATAGGATTCAATACTTAAAAATGCCTTTCCACAGTTACTCGCCCTCATTTCAAGTCAGCTCATGGCCTCTTCATATTTATATGACAAATAGATATTTGACTTAAGGAACATATCTGCTAAATTTGGTTTTAATCCATCAACAATTGCTGAAACACATGTACTTTTCCCATAGGGTTCAATACTTAAAACCAAATTAATGAATCAGAGTTATAGCCTTTATTTAAGGGCGTGGCCACTTCATATTCATAACTCCAATAGATGATGCATAAAGGAACATATCTACTAAATTTAGTTTTAATCCATTCATATATGACGAAATGTGCCACAAATGTATTTACCCCATAAGCTTCAATACATTGAAAATATAGCAAAGAGCATAACTCCGCTATTTGTGGGCATGGCCACTTCAGCTTGGACAGACAGACAGATGGACATTTTGACAGATGGATGGATATACATGCATATGAACAGTACATGCCCATCTTCAGGTGGTAATGATAACACTTTTGAAAAGAATCGCAGCTGAACGTTGTGTTGACAAGAAATGATTGACAGAGATGGACAGACAATCAGACGAATGGACATTCTGGAGACGGATGGAGGTACATGCATACAGAGAGCACATGCATATCTACACATGGGAATAATAACACGTAACAAGTTAAAAAACAAATTGCCACTTAAAACTGTAGGAGTTGCATTGACAAGAAATTATTGTCAAGGATGGATGGACAGATGGACAGATGGATAGACATACAGGTATATGGATAGTACATGCACATCTTCAGGTGGTAATGGTAACACATATCCCAAGTTTCAAGAGAATTGCAACTAAACTGTAGGAGGAGATGTGTTGACAGAAGGGGACAGGCGGCCAGACAGGCATGCCGATCACTATATCCCCCAGTCTTCCAGTGCAGGGGATGGGATATAAAAGACATAATTTGGTGTGCTTTGACCATTCACAATTTATGACATGACCACTACAAAGGCGAGTTTTGTCCAGTTTGACAATTACAGGGTTAACCCTTTAATTGTCAAGATTTGCCACAAAAATTAAAATTCTTGACTGGGAAGTGCGATTTACTTGCCGAGAGAACTGTTTTTTGAAAATTTACTACCGATTATCGAGCCAGTCATTTCAGTGGGAAATTTTCAAGAATAGTCTTCTCTTCGCATGTAAATGAACATTCCTCAATATCAGTGTAGAGGACATTTTTAGCCGGCTTGGCTATTAATGGGCTAAGAACCCACCATGTTGTCAGGTTATAATTTACCTTGCGCCCAGTGGCTTGTGCTATGACCACCTGGCTTTAGTGGCCATGTCTTGGCTCTCTATAAGGTGGTCACAGAAGGACAGATTAGCCTCAAGGTCAACAAGCAAATGGTATCAGATACTTTTATCACAATTGCGTCAACATTTGGATTAGATGGCCCAGTATGGAACTGGTTTGAATCGTATCTATCCGAGAGATATCAGTCAGTCTGCGTAAACGGATCATTCTCCGAACCGATCAAGCTCACGTGTGGTGTGCCGCAAGGATCGATTTTGGGTCCAGTATTATTTACGCTATACACACGGCAACTTGGACAGAAAATCGAGAACCACAACATCCAACGCCATTTCTACGCCGATGACACGCAGCTCATCAACAGTTTTATACCATCAGTATCAGCCGCAAGTATGGCAACAGATCAACTAAATGACTGCTGTTCGGACATTAAATCCTGGATGACATTGAATATGTTGAAGCTAAATGACGACAAAACGGAGGCCATGCTAGTTGGTCCGGTGATTAGGCGCGCTAAATCAGACTTGACATGCATCACTGTTGGAACAAGCCAAATAAATCTGTCACCTGTGGTGAAAGATCTAGGGGTAATGCTTGATAATGAACTGACCATGGAAAAGCATGTTAATCATCTCTGCAAAGTGTGCTCGTACCAGCTACGTAATATTGGTTGCATCAGACGGTATATTACGAAGGAGGCTACAATCATGCTTATACTGGCGTTAATATCGTCAAGACTTGATTATTGTAACAGCTTGCTTATTGGTGCACCAAAACAACTTATTCATAAGCTACAGATTGTACAAAATACCGCTGCTAGAATCATATCACTCCACCGAAAGTATGATCACATAACCCCTGTCTTACAGAATTTGCATTGGCTCCCGATCGAGCAGAGAATCACTTTCAAAATGTTATGCTTGACTTACCAATGTGTTTCCGATATGGCCACAAAACTTTCGCTTACGCAGCTCCCACCGAGTGGAACAATCTACCACTTAGTCTAAAAAACTCAGCATCATTAGATATTTTCAAATCACAACTGAAAACCACCCTTTTCAAACGAGCATATTCTCAGTAGATATAGCTATACGCACTAGCGCTTAGAGCACGCATTGTCATGGATTCAGCGCTTTATAAATGTACTTATTATTATTATTTTTATTATTTTTATATTTCTGATTGAATGTAAATCCTTTTACACCAGCTATTTTAACCCTTGAACCCTTAAATTTGTTCAAATTTTCTTAGAAAATGTCCATTTGCAGACCAAGAAGGTAATTATTTAAAGTTTACCATTGGAATGACGGTCATTCGTGGTAAATCTTCATAAAAACAATCTTCTATTGGTCTGCAAATGGACTTTTCCCAAGACCACAGCAGGTTTTTTTTTGCCAGCCGGCGTGTTAAAAGGTCTATCGGTATCCGGCCTATAATTATATAATTTATTCAGCTACTCAGCTATAATCACATAATTCATTCATCTATATGGATAGCTAATACCTGGCAAGGTATGCAGAATGACTATAACAAACTAGACAGATTATACAACCAATTGGTTAGTCAACAAAGCCAACAGTTCCTTAATCCTTACCACTCTGATGTCAAAATTTGTAATTTTCAAATTAAATTAAAATATAAACTGGGGTTCATTTTTTAACCAATTTGGTGGAAGATGTTGCTGTCGTAGACCAAAATTGTTGAAAAATGTACAATATTTTCTTTGATATTGACAGTTTAAAAGATAATATTGACATCAGTGTGCTAAGGGTTAATCCTTGTCTGAATTCCCAGAGTTTTTTCTATTATAAACATTCGGGAAGGCAATTTGACTGAAAGGAGTTGTTTCCGTAAGTAGCAACACCTCTCAGTCAAAATGGTAACAAATTAATCAGTCATGTTTAGCTTAAATTACTAAATGTTGTTTACGTATGTATATAGAATAATTAGGGTTATGGCATACAAATTTAGGAACATTGCTTAAGGCATTTCACTCTTTAATACTAAATATCTGAGATTTTCTTATTGAAAACATCAAATAAAAATAAGAATAGCCACATTTGCTGGTGTTATTATTACAATTTGGTGGCATCAATAGAGCAGAACATAATACTCAAACAACCATTAACTCCTTGTTAAGTAAATACTAGTACCTGAATTTAAAATTAGATTTAACTAAAAAACTAAAAAATATTGGAGATTTAGCCAGCAACAAGTTCCGACCATTCACTCACCCACCCACCCAAGCATCCTTCCATCCAACCTACCCACCCTAAATCCATCCAACCTGCACGCCCTCCATTCATTCAACCTGCCCGCCCTCCATCCCGCCATGCACCCATCCATCAACCAAGCAAGCATCCATACATTTAACCCAATGCTTGTCTGTCTGACCGTCCAATCAAACAACCCCCAATTCAATCTGCCGACCAACTGACTAACAAATCATCCAACCAACAGACATTCAAAGAAAAAAACATAAAAATCAATCAATCAATCAATCAATTGATCGATCATATGTAATGACACCTTCAATAAAGAGATAAAGTTTACTAGAGATTATAGATAGTAGGAATGACTGATATATTTAACCTTCATCCACCAATATTACTGAATGGCTTTGATATTTGAGACAGAAACAAAATTGTATTCAAAACATTTAGCATCTATTTAATTCCACTTCTGGAATTTGTGTTTGGTTTGTGGTATTGTAAGTGTCAAGTCGGCCACAACCAGCCTCTGCAATGATGTTGAAGAATGTCTATTTGCAGGCTAAGAAGACTATTTTTGAAAATTTACCACTCCAATGACTGGCTCGATAATTGAGCCAGTCATTCGTGGTAAATTTTCAAAAAATAGTCTTCTCTTGGCCCGCAAATGGACATTCAATTAGCATTTTCTTGACTACATTTAGTCATTAAATGGTGAAAGCAGCCTAATCTGTGAGGACCTTTTCTCAGAGTAAATACATTGTCTCAAGATCATTATAATACCATTAGCATAAGGCAATCTGCTATATTAATAACAGTTTTGAAAATCATAGTATATTTTAATGTTTACACTATATTTTCATTGATTTGCCCCATATAGTGGCGCTATGACTAAACAGGATGTCCCGCCCCTGTACAGGTATGACTGAATATGATTGGTTGTGCTTATAGATAGGCATGTTCTCTTGACACGAGCAATGACGCCTGCGCATGTTGTGAGAGGACTATTGATTCTTCTCAGTGTGTATGAGTAAACAGGACAGGTAGAGTGAAGTACAGTGATCTAGATATTCAATCTAGTGTGACTTAGGCACAGCGTTCACCTGGCCAGGTAGGATAGTATCCATTGCTTAGCACAGCTAATAACGTCACATGCGTGGAATGCACTAACAGTGTAAGCTATATGAGTCACGTAATGATAAATCTGACAATAACCTGACCGTAGAGCTAAAGTTAAATATTCAGGTGTCTGGTGAAGACACGCGCCATATTTACAGAAACTAAAATTCAGTAGTGATCAGTGTGCTAATCAGACAATAATGTCATATTCACTCTGCTGTACAAATACGCAAGTTTGACATAATAATCTACCAGTACAGTTGCTGTGAAGTGTTTAGTTAGTGGTTATTCTAAACAATCTGAAAAGCTTCTAGGAAAGATCAGTAATGGTCACTATTTCATGGTTAGAAATGACTTGTGTGTGTTGACTGGAATCTCTGTCGCATAGACAACAGGTATGAACAGGTATATGTCGTAGTGTAGACACAAGGGCAAACACTGTCCATGTTATGGTGCTAAAGATGATGATTCAGAAATACAGGTGCATAATATCACATCTTTATTAACTCTTTAATGCTCAGCCAAAGCCAGCCTCTGCAGGGATTTGCAGGAATGCCCTTTTACAAGCCATGAGGTTATTTAACCCTTACCACTCTGGTGTCAAAATTTTAAATTTTTAAATTAGATTAAAACATGAACTGGTGTTCATTTTTCGACAAATTTGGTGGGAGATGGTGCTGTTGTAGACGGTGTCGTAGAGGTGCTGTCGTAGACAGCGTCGTAGAGGTGCTGTCGTAGACAGTGTCGTAGAGGAGCTGTCGTAGAGGTGCTGTCGTAGACAGTGTCGTATAGGTGCTGTCGTAGACAGTGTCATAGAGGTGCTGTCGTAGACAGCAACATCTTCCAGCAAAATTGTTGAACGGTGTACATCAGTTTCTTTGATATTGACACAGTAAAACATAGAATATTGACATCAGAGTGCTAAGGGTTAAAAATTTACCACATGAATAATGGGCTCGATAACCGAGGCATAAATTCTATTGGTAAATTTTCAAAAATAACGCTACTCTTGGTCTGTAAGTCGAGATTCACTATGCAAAAGTCTAAATTTTCTTAACAAATCTTGACCAATAAATGGTTAAGTAACCATGGGCTCGTGCCTGCAGAGCACACCTCTGCTACAGTACAGCACATAAATAACTTACCTTGTTTCCAAAACAAAATAACATGGACAGTACTGTTGAATATGTTGAACGTAATTGGATTGGCTAAGGCACTGCAGCAAATGTCTTCCAATCCAATGGATAAATCTGATCTGTCAGTCAGGTATATAATGTCACAATAAATTACGTCACATGTAGGCTGATGTCACAATCATAATTGACAGAAATACTCCATCATGAACCTGGAATAGTCCGTCAGTTGTACGAATTGTATGTCTTTACTATTTAATAAACATACTGTTGAATATTTTAAAACTAATTTGACCCGGTGCTGTTGTTGCCATAGGCTGTATAGTTACCATGAAATTGGGAAGTCAGGATTCAAAGTATATAAATTGATCCTAGCATGTGCTAAGTATGGACAAAGCTTAGCTAGATGACCAGGGCATAGCTAAAAATGGAATCATCCATTATGTTCAAAATATTCAACAGAACATTTCTTACATTGTCTTCAAAATTGTGTTAAGAAACATGTTTCTGTTGTTTTGGAAACATTCTAAGTTATTAGCTCACCTGGCCTGAAAGGCCAAGTGAGCTTATGCCGTGGGGACCATCTGTCATCCATCCGTCCGTCCGTCCGTCATCCATCAACTTTTGCTTTAAAACGCTACTCCTCCTTAACCAATAGCCAAATCTTAACTAAATTTTGGTCAAAGGATGCTATTAGGCTCGGATCCGGAATTTCCATTTGGAATTTTGATTCATCAATTTTTTGGGTCAAAATCTTAGATTTTATTAAAAATTTACCGGAAATTGTCAAATTTCTTCTTCTTAGAATTTTGACCGATTTCAACCAAATTGGGCTGAAAGAATCCTATGGTCATAGGCTCTAGAACTGCCATTAAGAATTTTGTTGCGTAAATATTTTGAGTGAAAATCCCAGATTTTATTTAAAATTTACCAGAAATTGTCAAATTGCTTCTTCTCCTTACCCGTTTGACTGATTTCACTCAAATTTGGCTGAAAGGATCCTATGGGCATAGGTTATAGAACTTGCATTCACAATTTTGATTCAAAAATATTTTGGGCGAAAAACAGATTTTATTAAAAATTTACCAGAAATTGTCAAATTGCTTCTCCTTAACATTTTGACGAATTTGAACCAAATTGGGCTGAGAATCCTATGGTCATAGGCTTTAGAACTTCCATTCAGAATTTTGTTGCGTAAATATTTTGGGTGAAAATCCTAGATTTTATTAAAGATTTACCGGAAATTGTCAAATCTCTACTTCTTACCAGTTTGACAGATTTCAACCAGTAATCTAGTACTTCTATATCAGAGTTGGTTAATGTGACACCATCAACCCTCTAAACACACACAGAACAGAAACAACAAGCAGAAATTTGTCCAATAACCGCGTAATTGATATATTGTTCAATCGGGACATCGTGAGGTCAAAAGTGTCTATTTTGAAAACAATGTTGGCACCCCCACCCCATCTGCAACAAAAGATTTGTTACACACGAGTACAGCCCCTTCACCACTCCGGAAGAGGGAGTCTCTACAACCATGATATTGGGAGTGATGTCCATATACTGATATTCCCACTCAAAAATTACTAGCTCATTTAAATACTAGTTATGTGTGTAGATCTATCAATGTCAGAATGAGAGCTTTGGAAGTATATTTGGTTGTGAATTTGGGTGTGTTATTAATTTACAACTAGCCCTCACAAACCAGATATAAAAAATTCCACCTGATGTATAGAATATTCTGTTGAATATTATGAAAGTAATTTGTCACCCAACAGCCAACCCCCCACCACCACGTCTAACAAAGAACCACCAGAAACAGCTAGTAAATCCCATCACAGACCAACAATCAAGATCAAGAGGTATCAGACACTACTAGTACAATCCCCTGCCATCACCCAACAACAAAGAGGTGACAGACATTACTAGTACAGTCCCCTGCCTTCATCCAATAAAGAGATACCAGACACTACTAGTACAGTACCCTGCCTTCATCCAATGATGAAGAGGTGCCAGACACTACTAGTACAGTCCCCTGCCCACACCCAACAAAGAAGACCGACAATAGAGGAATCCAATCTGTCGATCAAGTATATGATGTAATAATCAATTACGTCACATGTAGGCTGACGTCACAATCCACTATATAATGAATAATGTACCTTTACTTGTACAGTTTCTGGAAATTGAGATTCATGGAGTTCAGGGTTCGATCGATCCCACCATGGATAAAGTATTGGTGGAGCTTAGCTGAGGCGTAGCTAAAGGGGGATTTATTGATTAACATACAGCCTTTGTCCTCATGCCAGCAAAAAAGAGTTGCCAGTCACCACTGAGGCCATCTATAAAAAAGATTTTGTTTCCTACAAACTGGGTTGGGAAAAGATTTCAGTAGGGTGGGAGGAAATTAATTTTTTTTTCCAATAATTTTATTTTAAGGTCATAAATATTTGTTTTCCAGATATTTGACTAAATATACATTAAATATGGTTGGAATTGCCAAATTTGTCATGTCACAATTGGCAAAATGGATTCACATTGCATACAAATGGCATTAAAACATTGTAATTTGCATAGTTTGACAAATGTATGCATGTTTTAACATTTATGGTGGGTAGAAGAAATTTTTTTTATTCCCGGCCGGGTGAAAACAAAGAAAAATTTCACCCGGGAGGTTTACAGGAAACGAAACTATTTTTTATTTTGGCCTGATACAGTCCTGTCTCTCAAGCCAACAAAGAATAGGTGCACACTCATAACAGGTGACAAACTACCACTGATTGGCATCAGCACAAGACCAATGCAATATTCTCCACTAACTATTATTCTTTACTTATAACTTTGTCACCCATGATATCCTCCCGTTTATTTTAATTTCAAAACAATCCTACAAGTACGCTGTTATATTCTGAAACTAATTTGACTACTGTTAGACGTATTGCTGCAACATTCTCCTGTCTAATTAGCTTCAAAGTATTCAACAGAGCCATAAACTTGTCCGCAGAAATACAATGTAAATGTAAGTGCCATTTGTATATTACTTTAACTGTTCATCATCATACCATTAAATCTTATTCCTATTCATGTTTTCCCATTATAGGCTGGTGACTCCATGGTCAGAAAGATAACTATCTTGCTGAATGTCCAGTAGCAGTATGGGAAGCATGGTTATCACTGGCCTCCTGATCTTCTCTATTCTACTATCAAGAGGTGTGCGTGCATGTGTCACCGGAGTATGTAGTTGTGAGGTAGATAAAATAGTCTGCAAATGGAATCCTTCACGCCCAAAACTGACCGAGGTTCCAGAGTTTCCCATTGACCAGTTTGGATGGCATTATAGCGAACTAACGCTAAGTGGGAATGCCATCACTAATATTCCAGCTAATGCATTCAATGGATTAAATGTTGCAAAGATAGATCTAGGACAAAATCCGGTGACTACAATATCTGAAGCAGCATTTAATGGAACAGAGGGCGTGCTTAAAGAACTTATAATAGGAGGCAGTAGAACAGCCAGTTTTCCATGGCCTGCTGTTACAAACATAGAAACGTTGACTGCACTACAAATAGATCAATTTCATATCCCAAATATCACAACTCCAAATTTTTTTCAGAACTTAAGTCAACTAAAGACCTTGAGTCTTATCAATGTTATGCTAGAGACTGTTAGTGATCGTGTGTTTGCATCAAACAGTCAAATTACACTGATAGATTTCTCTAAAAATCAGCTGACAGAGGTGCCATCAAATGCCTTCAGGGATATCATACAACTCAAAGTTATAAAGCTCAGTACAAACCTCCTGACAGCACTGCGTAATAACACCTTTCAATATAATACAAATCTTCAGAAACTTATCCTTGATGGCAATAGCAGGTTAAGCGAATTAGAGTTGGATGCATTTATAGGAGTGGAAACCAGCTTACAAGAGCTAGATTTACGAAGTTGTGCAATAAGTAGCACTACCAGTATGCCACTACAGGCACTAACTAATTTACGAGGACTTCAAAAGCTAAACTTGGCACACAATCTACTAGTCTCTATGCCAGATAACTTTACACAAGGTATGTCACGGTTACAGGAACTGCGCCTAAATAGCAACTTCTTTTCCAGCCTGAACAGTAATACATTTGGTGCATCGCAGACTCTCAGAGATCTGTATTTAAATCAGAATAGCATACAAGGTATTGGTGGTGGATCATTTACTGGCCTCACTGGGCTAAACAAGCTTGATTTGTCACAGCAGACAGATAAGATTAATTTTTCACCAAATGCACTACAAGGATTGGAAGCCAGTCTTTGTGAGCTGGATCTCAGCAATACCCAATTCAATAACTGGGATGTGATAGAGCCATTAATAAGCTTAAAGACTCTCAAACTTGTTAATAATAATTTGATGACAATAAAAAGCTTTGTTTTTAATCACATCCGTCTGCAGCACCTATGGTTGGGTGGGAACCAGCTTTCATACCTGACAGAGGAAATGGTGTTTGGATTACGAGACAGTCTGATAGCTATACATCTACAAAACAATCAAATACAAGAAATAAGTTACTGTGTCTTTCAGAATTTCACAACAACTTACTCAATTGATGTCACTGGTAATCCCCTAACATGTGGTTGTAGCCTACGCTGGTTAAAACAATGGTTTGATAAGCTGGATGATTTCTACAAACCTCTATACCGTTGGGTGTGCCATGATAATCAAACATTTTATGATCTGACTCTGGCTGATTTTGAATGTTTACCGAATTACACTAAGCCAATATGCATTGATTATTACACACAGCCCACCTCTAAGGTGCCTAGTACAGAGCCTAGTAATCTATCTAGCAATTCTAGCCCACAGATAACCCAACCTAAAGTAACAACTCCGGTACCATTTGTCATTCATGTCTCTGTAACAAGCACTTCATCAAGTAGCATCACTATTGAATGGAATGTGACTGATGCAGCATCGGTCGCTTATTATCAAATACGTATCAATGATGAACCTAAATATCAGCAGAAATATCCTCCTGAAACACGATTAAAAATCGATGATCTTAAACCAGGGAATACATATCATATCTGTGTGTTTGTAGAATTCAAAATTAGTGTGACCATAGCAGAGTCCCGCTGCATTGATACGACAACGAGATCAACAGCGCCAGATCCTGATGGACAAACTGATGGTGAAAGATCAAAGGAAATTGGAATCATAGCTGGCTGTGTTGTCGGTGGTGTAGCCTTAATCTTAATCATAGCATTAATCATCTTCTTTTTGCGAAGAAATAACAACAAAGAGAAACCACACACTTATGTAAACACAATAGAAGCAAATGCGTGGCAACGTGCCGAAATGCCAAAGGTACTTACAGACTCTAAACGCTTTACGAAAGCCAAGAAACCAAGCAATCCAGACCACAAGATCGAACGAATACAACATATCCACGTTGATCCTAATACGATGGATCGAATATCAGGTGGTAGTTATCAAAATTTACACCAATCATTTCACAGTGAGGATGGTAATATTCCACAAAATAATACTGGATATGATGATGTAGCACCATATGAAACGCCCCACCATTACGAGACACCTGTCCCACCCGAGATGCCTTCACATGATAATGCGAAAAACTATCAGGAACTGCATATTGAGACACATATTTAACACTTATACTGGACTCGCAGTCTCATTATATCCTTCTCCAGGCACACATAAAAAGCGGTTGAATAATTTGAAAATAATTTGACTGGAAAGTATTACTGGCCAAAAAGTCAACTGGTTCCAGCTAAGTTAATTTTAAA
This sequence comes from Chaetoderma sp. LZ-2023a, assembly GCA_034401795.1. NCBI lineage: Eukaryota > Metazoa > Mollusca > Caudofoveata > Chaetodermatida > Chaetodermatidae > Chaetoderma > Chaetoderma sp. LZ-2023a. Next base: position 30,002,021 of record CM067373.1, on the reverse strand, counting down.
ATATTTACCAGAAATATGTCTTATATCATTAAGGCTTTGTTGTATCAGTTCAGTAGTGCTAAACATGTTAACGGTTAAGATTTGAAAAGAAAATTAAAATTCTTGCTGACTGAATGTCCATTTACAGGGCAAGAGGATAGTATTTTGGAAAATGTACCACTGAATATTTGACTGGGTGCTGTTCCCACCTATGGCAGCAATAGTGCCTAGTCAAATTATTTTCAAACTATTCAACAGAATGCTTATTAACTAGTAAATCCGTCAAAGACATACAATTCGTACACTTGATGGACTATTGAATTTTCATGACAGAGATAGATACAGCATTCAATATGCATTTTGACAGTAATGTCGACCTACATGTAACATAATTGATTATGATGTCATATATTTGAGTGACAGATTTGGATGATCTCTCCACTGAAGACAAATTAAAGCTGATATGTGGTGTTAAAATAAATGAATAGTAAGCAACTTGACCATTATAAGTAACATTGTGGAATCAATGCAATCCACTTTCACAAAAGGCATCTGGACAAGAGAACTATTAAATACACTATGGACCATGTCCAGGTGGTCAGTTTGTAATACAGTGTGATTATATCCGCAACAACATAATGGACCTTTCCAGTTTATCCATCCATTATCTGATGTCATATGATGTCATAATCAGCTAAGTGATGTGTAGGATGATGTCACAATCAATTATGGCATGAATGACTCGATTTAGTCAGCAACGCTTAATAGTATGACACGCTATACGAATTGTATATCGTTACCATTTAATAAACATTCTGTTGAATATTTTGAAACTAATTTGACTGGGCAGCAACAGCAGCTAGTCAAATTAGTTTCAAAATATTTAACATCTTACCTGTATAGTTTTATGGAAATTGATAGTCAGGGAGTTCAGGCCAGCACGAGAGAAGTGTGGGTGGAGCCTAGCTAGAAATGGGCGGGCCATAGCTAAAACAGGAAAGGTCGATTCAAACAATATCCACAGCACTATAGGCATGTGTCTACATAGAGATATATCAGTATATGCTAAGTATTATAACGGCTCATACTAGATACAGGTCAGCTCAGAAATAATGTAAAATATTTCAAAAACAAAACCATGTTAGTTAGTAATAAATATTTCTGTTTATTATTTTGAACATAACTGGATTGGAGGACATTGCTGCCTTAGGCAGTGATGTCTTCCACTCGAATTATGTTCAATATGTTCAAAATAGTCAACAGTGCATTTTATTTTGCTTTGAAAATATGTAAAGATATTTATGCGCTGTACTACATGGCAACAATAACATATCATACATGTACCAGTATATTATAAAATGTAAGCTAATTTGTTTGTGTGTGTGCGCGAGTACGTGTCTGCGTGCGTGTGTGTAAGTACGGGCATGTGCATGCGTGTGGTGTGCATGCATGTGTGCATGCATGCGTGCATGTCCAAGTGTGTACATGCGTGTGAGTTCATGTGTGCATGCCCATGTGTGTATGCTTGCGAAAATATGTGCATGAATATTTACAGGTCTGAAACTCAAAGGTAGAAATTGGAAATTGTTTTTTATGTTTTTTGTACAAAAGGTTTTATTATTTTGTAAATTTTGTATTGTTATATCGAAATATAATAATAAAAATATTATAATCCTTATATATGTTATATAATTGGTAAAATCCAGTGATGAACCCAGTCGGGTTAGAATGTGTCTATCAGTAACACCTGTTTTATCATACACAGGACATATCAGTTAGAACTTATTGATATTTTTGCTGAATGAATGTCTATAGCAGGTCAAGAAAAAACTATTTTTTAGAAAATGTATGATGGGAATGACTAGTTTGGTCCTTGCGCAAAGCATTCCCATGACAAATTTTCAAAAATAGTACTCTCTAAGCCTGCAAATGGACATTTCTTAAGATCATTACAGAGAGCAGTTTTGGTCAGCATGACCATTAAAGTGTTGTGTTGGACAGGTGCTATCGCTTTCCACAACATCTATCAAGACATAAATATTGATTGGATTTCATATTGAGATCTGAGAAGCAAGGTTTGAATGACTTCAGATGATAGCTGATTATAGTATTGCTGTTGCATGCTGGGAATGGTATCTTGTATCATAGAAGTGACCACAAGGTGAAACTTTCATTTTTGATGGTAGTCTGTTTAACCATTTAATGGTCAATCCAGCCCAAAACAGCCTCTGCAGTGGTTTTGAAGCATGTTCATTTGAAGGCCAATAGAATACATTTAAAAAAACTTACCACTGAAATGCCTGGCTCGATAACCGAGCCAAGCATTTCAGTAGAAAATTTATATAAGTTGTCTCTTGGCCTGCAAATGCTCACCTGAACCATTAGCATTTGAACAGACATAATATTTTTAATTCATCAGTAACCGGACATAAAATTGGGAATTCAGCACAATCGATATTTAGTGGGAAATTAATGATAAACGCTGAACACAATCAGATTGAATTTTAGGTTCCATCCAGCCAATAAAAAAACCCGATATGGCCATCAAATTCAAAATCTTTGATTGGTCCACAACCATATTTTATCAATGATCACACTTGATGATCACACTTGAACAAACTTTAATCACTCTTTGTTATCGACGAAATTAAATCTTATGAGTTTAGCCTGATCCGTACAGAAATTTCTAAGATGTCATTTTGGAAAACAAGATGCCCACTGGAACAAGCGGTTAATGAGGAGTTGCGTTTTAAACGATTTCCAAACATTTTTCGGAAAAATCAAAATGGCCACCGAACAAACTGGTGAATCAAAATACTGCATAGAAGCTCTGAACCATACCACTCTCGCGTCCTTCCAGCCTAGTTTGCTTGAAATTGGCCAAGTGGTTAACGAGTAGGCATTTAACTGACTTCCAGAAATTTTCAGAAAATTCAAGCTGGCGGCCGGAAAAATTGACGAATAAGAATTCTGTATACAAGTTCTGAAACCTACCAGCCTAGTAGCTTTCCAGCCAAGTCTGGTTAAAATTGACCACGCAGTTAATGAGGAGTCGCATCTTAAATGATTTACCGCCATATTTCGGATAATTCAAGATGACTGCCAAAAAGATTGATCAATCAAAATTCTGTGGACAAGTTCTGAAGCATACCACTCTCGGGTCTTCACAACCAAAATTGCTTGAAATCCTTTAAACTGTTAATGAGTAGCATTTTAACAGATTTCCTGAAATTTTCAGAAAATCCAAATTTTTTTTACCAATCTAAATTCTGTATACAAGTTCTGAAACCTACCAGGCTAGTGTCCTTTCCGCCAAGTCTGGTTGAAGTTGCCCAAGTAGTTAATGAGAAGTATTTTAAACAATTTCCCACCATCTTTTGGAAGATTCAAGATGGCCATAAAAATAAAATCAATCAAAATTCTGTATACAAGCTCTGAAGCATACAACTCTTGGGTCCTTCCAACCGAGTTTGCTCGAAATTGGCCAAGTGGTTAATGAGTATGTTTTACATGATTTCCAGAAATTTTCAGAAAATCCAAGATGGTCGCTATAATATATATGGCAACCAATAAGTACTTTGTTAATTAAGCTAAATACTATAAAGGTCCCCTAAAATGCCACATACCTACTTAGCGAAATTGCAATTTTCCTGGCTAATACTAAATCTAAATTTTGAAATTGGTTAAAATCTGTTTAGTCTAGCATGAGTTATTACCTGGAAACGGGCAAATAATGATTATATTTTCTCAAGGGAGTACAACTCAGAGTAAATTTAATGTAAATTGACGCAATTCAAACTTCGTATTACTAAGTGCAATGCCAAAGCTGGTTCAAATAGGTGCCGGCAATCTCAAGTTATTGTTAGGAAATCAATCAGTACGAATGCAAATATGAGCGAACATACATACGAACGGGTGAATTCCTATATCCACTGAAACTTCGTTTTTGACGGGGTAATAAGCCATTAACCCTTTACGGAATTCCTCTTAAGGAATGCCCATTTGCAGAGCAAGACTATTTTAGAAAATTTACACCTGGAATGCCTGGCTCAATAACCGAGCCAGTCATTTTAATAGTAAATTTTCAAAAATAGTCCTCTCTTGGCCTGCAAATGGACATTCAATAAGCAAATAATTGTATTTTCTTGACCAAATTTGACCATTAAAGGGTTAAATAAATTAGGCTAAGGAGGTTGAGATCAAGTTAAGACAATGCCAAAAATATACTTAGACATTGAAAGAAGACTACTATCTAAGATAAAGGTCCCGATAAGAAGTTACCTACAAACACCTTCGCTAGTAACAGCGAGTGCTGACATGTGGCAAAGGACCAAAACGAGTGCAAGGATTATGCCAACAAAAACAAACAACAACTATAGGGGGGGGGGGGCCACCGTCTTGGCTCAGGCCGCATCCATCTTCAAAAGGAATTGGAGTTGTTAACATAATAACCGGGTACCTGAATATACTTATACCAATGCGACTCCAACAATGGCGATGATTGTAAAACGTGCCAATTTTGGGAAAATTTACACAAGTATTAAGACAAGCATTCATTGTTATTTTAGAAAGATACAACTTGCCTCGTGATGATTTTCCTAGCAAACTAGACGAATCTGTCTGTACCCGTGAATTGACTCGGTGCTTGGGGCTCTAGGTAATTCAAAGACACAGCTTGAGCAGGTCCACGGAGAGTGCAGTTTTTAATTGTCTATTTTGAGCAAGACCAGATAATAGACATCATCATAATAGTACATCTGGTACGTATTATTTGAAGTAGAATTGGTGGTCACAGATTTTAGATATTGGTAAACATTGGCTAAAATAGTTAAGATTTGGCGAAGAAGAAGCGCATTATAAGACATCATATATATAAATATATACGGTATACACATAGATAGTATATTGAACCCCTCTTGTGTCAATAGCGCCTCAAGGCGCTCAAAATACTACTTGACATATTAATTAAACATTTTGATGGTCAATATTTTTCAAGATATTTTAATTTTAGAAAACTATTTTTGTAAATTCACCACTGAATTTCTTTTCGCCCGCTTGACCATTAAAGGGGTAATGGTAAAGAAAACTAAATGTTTTGACTTAACCAGTATCTATCTGCAGGCCAAGAGATTTTTGAAAATTTACCGCAAGAATTCTAGTAGTAAATATTAAAAGATACTCTTCTCTAGGCTTTCAAATAGCCATGTCTGAAGACCACTGCAAAATTGTTTTTTGGGCAGTTTGAGCATTAAAGGGATAAGTTCACACAAGAGGGGTTAACAGCTTTGACCAGTGGCGTCCTCCATAATCTTAATAGGTGTTGGCACTGTGTACATCAAATTCCAATGCTCTCTGCGGCCACACATAGACCATATGTGTTGACCTACCTTCACTGACAGCGGGACTGTATTGCACACAGAGTATTTATAACGCTTCAATGGAGATTAGTTCTCTGGCCAGCAAGCGATGTTGGGTGATAGTATGAACGTGTTTGCGCTGACAATCATCAATCTTCTCTAGAACTGCCTTTGAAACTGTCCAGCTATTACAGCATCAGCGACACACAGTTTGGAACAGGCATGTGTAGTTTCTCGGCCACAAGGATCATATTGATCCACAGATCTATCTTCCAAAAGGACTGGAAGGCTATATTGCCTAAGACGCAACGTGCAACAATGTCGAATGATCTGCACATCCATGAGCTGATGATTTTACTCTTCCTCCATTCCTCATTGCCAGACAGTAAATAACTTACTGCATATTTAATCAATTGTCACACAATATGAATGACCAATGGATACACTCATATTTTTATTTGTGTCACATTGGAAACATTTATCAGATTTATCAATTTTTCACATCCTTTCTTGTGTTAAATGTTGAGCCAAATCGGACTAGTAGTTTCCAAGATATCCATAAATTAGAATCAGATTTGATCTGGATCCAGGCTTTTAATCCACATTACTACCAAATCGGATCAGTAGTTTCTTAGATACAACTCTGCACAGACAGACAGAGACACTCATGCACATACATGCTTGTGTATGGATGGACAAGAGCCAGAGACATAGATCCGAATTCAATACCCGCTTTCCTACTCGGGGAAAGTCAATTTCATTCTCCAATACGTATTAGGTTATCCAGGCAGCAACGGCTTGTAGTCAAATGAATTTCAAAATATTCAACAGCATAAGTTTTATATCGTACAGCGTGTCCTTTTTCTGGGATTTGTCAGTGAATGGGTTAAAGAGTTAAATAACGACAGTAGTCAAATCACACGTACATGATGAATTATAGTCACATACATGTATGGCATTATTTCTACTGGGGCCTAGTGCACCATTATGGCGTTAAAGAGGCATAAAGCGACGTCTGTCATTAGTAAGACATGGGCTAACAATGGACGTTGCTTTATGCCTATTTAATGCCATAATGGTCCACTAGGCCCCTGGGCAGTTGGATTTTCCTGCCGCTTATGGCTAATGCGAATGAGATTTGATCAGATTGTGACATCAATGCCTCAGATATGGCATTACGTTGTTGCCATAGGCAGCAACATCACCCAGTAAAATTAGTTTCAAAATATTCAACAGCTTACCTGCATGGCCTTCTGGAAATTGATGGTCAGGGAGTTCAGAGATTGATCAATCCTGCCACGGGTGTAGGTTAGATAGAGATGGGGGGAGGGGGGAACATAACTAAAACTGGTAACGTCCATTTACGTGTTTTGTTGGCTAACATGCACAAAAAGAGCGAAAGAGGTGGTGTGTGCATCGTGCATGCGGCCACAAGCAAAACATGTGCACAATGAAACATAGATGCGCAGTCACAGATGAACGCACATACAGATGCATGGGGTGAGAGGCAGGTAAGGAGGTAAAGGGCGTGTGTGAGCAAAACATCCATGGACAAAGTCAAACATGGATGCATGGACATTTGCATGGCTAGACGCACAGAGGGACGGCAGTAAAACATAATTCTCCACGCCTTCTCCTAAGCATGCTAAGAGGGAGAGTGGGGTGGCGGGTGCGGGGTGGGTGGGGTGAATAATGACAGAGACCAAGAATAATGGCATTGACCTTTGACCTTGTGTACTCCGTGTTATCAAGCTGATTCCTAACATTATAGGTAACCATGTATTCAAGTTTAGTTTCAATATGATTAACCAATCCTGAAATATAAATGATTTGCTGAATGGAAAAACTTTAAGTTGAAAAAGCAGAGGTCAAATAGCAATATTAAAATGCTGTTGACCTATGACCTGGTGACCTCCAAGTTACCATCCTATATTCTCTTGGCATAAGGAACCATGTACCCAAGTTGTGTTCCATTAGGGTTAAGCAATCCCCAAAAAATAACATGATAAGATTTGCTAAGCCTAAAAACTTAACCTCGAAAAATAACAAAGTTTTATAGAGGTCATAATGACCCTGACCTTCGACGGTGTCACTTCAGTGTCAGCATGCTGCTTCCTAACACTATAGGTAACAATGTATCAAAGTTTAGTTCCAATAGGATTAAATAATCTTGAAAGATAAGCCAAGAAACTTGCTAAATGCAAACATGTAACATTGAAAAAACTGATTTGTATCACGGTCAGTGACCTTGACCTTTGACACTGTGACCTCAGTATCACCATGCTACTTCTTAACAGTATAGGCAATCACATAGACAAGCTTAGTTGCAATAGGATTAATTGATCCTGGAATGCAAAAACTTAAGATTGTTGATGCCGTTGCCCTGTCAGAAGTGACACAAATGTCTCACTTTCTGCTTTGCAGGTGAGACAAAAACTATGAACACATGTACAACTTGTCTTAAGCGATCACCTTATGGAGCATAATTAGTCCCTATAGACAGGTGGTCGCTTATGGAACACAATTAGTCCCAATAGACTGGTGGTCTCTTATGGAGCACAATTAGTTCCCATAGACAGGTAGTCGCTTATGGAGCACAATTACTCCCTATAGACAGGTGGTGTCTTATAAAGCACAATTAGTCCCTATAGGCAGGTGGTCTCTTATAGAGAACATAATTAGTCCCTATAGACAGGTGGTCTCTTATGGAACATCCTATAGACAGGTGGTCTTTTATAAAGCACAATTAGTCCCTATAAACAGGTGGTCTCTTATGGAGCACAATTAGTTCCTATAGACAGGTAGTCGCGTATGGAGCACAATTACTCCCTATAGACAGGTGGTGTCTTATAAAGCACAATTAGTCCCTATAGGCAGGTGGTCTCTTATAGAGAACAATTAGTCCTTATAGACAGGTGGTCTCTTATAGAGCACAATCAGTCCCTATAGACAGGTGGTTGCTTATGTAGCACAATTAGTTCCTATAGACAGGTGGTCGTTTATAGAGCACAATTAGTCCCTATAGACAGGTGGTTGTTATAGAGCACAATTAGTCCCTATAGACAGGTGGTCTCTTATGGAACATAATTAGTAACTATAGACAGGTGGTCTCTTATGGAACATAATTAGTCCCTATATACAGGTGGTCTCTTATAGAGCACAATTAGTCCCTATAGATAGGTGGTCTCTTATAGAGCACAATTAGTCCCTATAGACAGGTGGTCTCTTATGGAACATAATTAGTCCCAATAGACAGGTGGTCTCTTATGGAACATAATTAGTCCCAATAGACAGATGGTCTCTTATAGAGCACAATTAGTCCCTATAGACAGGTGGTCTCTTATCGAGCACAATTAGTCCCTATAGACAGGTGGTTTCTTATAGAACACAATTAGTCCCTATTAAACAGGTGGTCGCTTATGGAGCACAATTAGTCCCTATAGACAGGTGGTCTCTTATGGAACATAATTAGTCCCAATAGACAGGTGGTCTCTTATGGAACATAATTAGTCCCAATAGACAGGTGGTCTCTTATGGAACATAATTAGTCCCAATAGACAGGTGGTCTCTTATAGAGCACAATTAGTCCCTATAGACAGGTGGTCTCTTATGGAACATAATTAGTCCCAACAGACAGGTGGTCTCTTATGGAACATAATTAGTCCTTATATACAGCTGGTCTCTTATAGAGCACAATTAGTCCCTATAGACAGGTGGTCTCTTATAGAGCACAATTAGTCCCTATAGACAGGTGGTCTCTTAAGGAACATAATTAGTCCCAATAGACAGGTGGTCTCTTATGGAACATAATTAGTCCCAATAGACAGGTGGTCTCTTATAGAGCACAATTAGTCCCTATAGACAGGTGGTCTCTTATGGAACATAATTAGTCCCAATAGACAGGTGGTCTCTTATAGAGCACAATTAGTCCCTATAAACAGGTGGTCTCTTATGGAGCACAATTAGTTCCTATAGACAGGTGGTCTGTTATAGAGCACAATTAGTCACAATAGACAGGTGGTCTCTTATGGAGACCAATTAGTCCCTATAGACAGGTGGTTTCTTATAGAGCACAATTAGTCCCTATAGACAGGTGGTATCTTATGGAACATAATTAGTCCATATTGACAGGTGGTCTCTTATAGAACACAATTAGTCCCTATTAAACAGGTGGTCGCTTATGGAGCACAATTAGTCCCTATAGACAGGTGGTATCTTATGGAACATAATTAGTCCCTATAGACAGGTGGTCTCTTATAGAACACAATTAGTCCCTATTAAACAGGTGGTCGCCTATGGAGCACAATTAGTCCCTATAGACAAGTGGTCTCTTATAGAGCACAATTAGTCCCTATAGACAAGTGGCCTCTTATAGAGCACAATTAGTCCCTATAGACAGGTGGTCTCTTATAGAGCACAATTAGTCCCAATAGACAGGTGGTCTCTTATGGAGACCAATTAGTTCCTATAGACAGGTTGGTTCTTATAGAGCACAATTAGTCCCTATAGACAGGTGGTATCTTATGGAACATAATTAGTCCCTATTGGCAGGTGGTCTCTTATAGAACACAATTAGTCCCTATTAAACAGGTGGTCGCTTATGGAGCACAATTAGTCCCTATAGACAGGTGGTCTCTTATAGAACACAATTAGTCCCTATTAAACAGGTGGTCTCTTATAGAGCACAATTAGTCCCTATAGACAGGTGGTCTCTTACAGAGCACAATTAGTCCCTATAGACAGGTGGTCTCTTATAGAGCACAATTAGTCCCTATTGACAGATGGTCTCTTATAGAGCACAATTAGTCCCTATAAACAGGTGGTCTCTTATAGAGCACAATTAGTCCCTATAGACAGGTGGTATCTTATGGAACATAATTAGTCCCTATTGGCAGGTGGTCTCTTATAGAACACAATTAGTCCCTATAGACAGGTGGTCTCTTATAGAGCACAATTAGTCCCTATAGACAGGTGGTCTCTTATGGAACATAATTAGTCCCAATAGACAGGTGGTCTCTTATGGAACATAATCAGTCCCAATAGACAGGTGGTCTCTTATGGAACATAATTAGTCCCAATAGACAGGTGGTCTCTTATAGAACACAATTAGTCCCAATAGACAGGTGGTCTCTTATGGAACATAATTAGTCCCAATAGACAGGTGGTCTCTTATAGAGCACAATTAGTCCCTATAGACAGGTGGTCTCTTATAGAGCACAATTAGTCCCTATAGACAGGTGGTCTCTTATGGAACATAATTAGTCCCTATTGGCAGGTGGTCTCTTATAGAACACAATTAGTTCCTATAGACAGGTGGTTTCTTATAGAGCACAACTAGTCCCTATAGACAGGTGGTGTCTTATGGAACAAAATTAGTCCATATTGACAGGTGGTCTCTTATAGAGCACAATTAGTCCCTATTAAACAGGTGGTCGCTTATGGAGCACAATTAGTCCCTATAAACAGGTGGTCTCTTATAGAGCACAATTAGTCCCTATAGACAGGTGGTATCTTATGGAACATAATTAGTCCCTATTGGCAGGTGGTCTCTTATAGAACACAATTAGTCCCTATTAAACAGGTGGTCGCTTATGGAGCACAATTACTCCCTATAGACAGGTGGTGTCTTATAAAACACAATTAGTCCCTATAGGCAGGTGGTCTCTTATAGAGCACAATCAGTCCCTATAGACAGGTGGTCTCTTACAGAGAACAATTAGTCCCTATAGACAGGTGGTCTCTTATAGAGCACAATTAGTCCCAATAGACAGGTGGTCTCTTATGGAGACCAATTAGTTCCTATAGACAGGTCGTTTCTTATAGAGCACAATTAGTCCCTATAGACAGGTGGTATCTTATGGAACATAATTAGTCCCTATTGACAGGTGGTCTCTTATAGAACACAATTAGTCCCTATTAAACAGGTGGTCGCTTATGGAGCACAATTAGTCCCTATAGACAGGTGGTCTCTTATAGAACACAATTAGTCCCTATTAAACAGGTGGTCGCCTATGGAGCACAATTAGTCCCTATTAAACAGGTGGTCGCCTATGGAGCACAATTAGTCCCTATAGACAAGTGGTCTCTTATAGAGCACAATTAGTCCCTATAGACAAGTGGTCTCTTATAGAGCACAATTAGTCCCTATTGACAGATGGTCTCTTATAGAGCACAATTAGTCCCTATAAACAGGTGGTCTCTTATAGAGCACAATTAGTCCCTATAGGACAGGTGGTATCTTATGGAACATAATTAGTCCCTATTGGCAGGTGGTCTCTTATAGAGCACAATTAGTCCCTATAGACAGGTGGTCTCTTATGGAACATAATTAGTCCCTATAGACAGGTGGTCTCTTATGGAACATAATTAGTCCCAATAGACAGGTGGTCTCTTATGGAACATAATTAGTCCCAATAGACAGGTGGTCTCTTATAGAGCACAATTAGTCCCAATAGACAGGTGGTCTCTTATGGAACATAATTAGTCCCAATAGACAGGTGGTCTCTTATAGAGCATAATTAGTCCCTATAGACAGGTGGTCGCTAATAGAGCACAATTAGTCCCTATAGACAGGTGGTCTCTTATACCTCCCTAATACTCTTTGATATTGCCAGAATTTGTCAGTGAATTCGGCGGGAGGGAGGCGAGGTTAAAAGACCAGCTCTTCCCTATGTGCTTTTCTGTGATTAAGGCACTTAAACTTCTGAAATTGTGTGGAAACACAATCAGGAATAGAAAGAAACATCGGCTAACACAAACTGATGGCTGAGAGATGACCAAAAGTCATATGCACTCTCCCCCCCCCCCCCCACCCTTGGGAGGAAGACTGAATGACCTCAATGTCCCATACGCTCTCAACGTACAAGTGCCATGTACTATAGGACATTAAATGAAAAGGCTTCATTTTCGTATACTCTCAATAATGAACCACATAAAACACGTACCATCACCATATTAATAATGAAGGGTCACGTGACATTACAAAAAAACATAGACAACACACACAAGACTCACCTTGTGGAAGATTGGTGCTGTCATCATCTCCCCATTGGTGAAGACTGATGCAGCCCATAAAGTAGATGTTTCCATTGATTAAATGTGAAATATATAAAAATTCAGGATACCTCATCAAAATATGTACACCTAGATTAGCTTTTCAAAATCGATAAGGCGAGAGGATTCGAGGTGTCACGGAGATAATGGTCGGTAAAACTTGACTCACAGTGCCACTGAGCTACTGACATAATGTCATCCACAGGTACCCCATTAAATAGGGCAGTGGAAGCCACTACGCCTCGGACACTGTGAGCCTTGGTCAACTTGTTTACTTGTGGCAGATTTATGGCAAAACTGAATACACTCTACAATCCACCTGAAAATGGTGTCCTTTGACGCCCTGCCATGGGGCTCAATATATGACAACCATAACGCTGTTGGGTCCATCCGCCAATCTTGAGTACGTTGTTTGTACCGGATTAATGCTCTGACTGTACACCATAGTTTTGAATTAGGATCAAACCTAGTCAAAGCTGGTAAAATTATCGGTTGACCCGGATATTTCAAAGACTGGTTTTTCGCCATGAAATTTATCCTGGGTAGAAGCCTAAGGCCTTCCCCATAACCACAAAACGGTCTGCCTCTGCTGACAAGGCATGAATCTCACTCCTACGCCTAGCCGAGGCCGCAGCAATTAAAAATACAGTTTAAGCGTCAACATTTTCATAGAAATGGAGCTTAGTGGTTCAAACGGCCTATCAGCTAGCACCTGAAGCACTAGTGATAAACTCCAAGACGGAATCACTGGGGGATTCCTTGGTCTTAGATTGCCCATGCCTTTGATTACAGTATTTAATGTATTTACTTCATCACTTCCCCTATTAGCCAAGCAAGGGACAACTGTCATTAAAGCTGACTTATAGCCAGCAATAGAGTTAGGCTTGAGGCTATAGGCATCATAAAGGTGACAGAGGAAATCGGCTACTACCTGAATAGATGAATCCATTGGATTAATACATCTTTTTGAGCACCATTCTGCAAATCTGTTGATTTTATAATTATATGCTCTGGAGTTTGACCCCCTCCTGGCTTTTGCCATGAACATGGCTGCTTGCTCAGAAAAGCCCTCCTTAATTCTAGATTCCTTGACAACATCCACGCAGTCAATTGGAACATTGACGGATTGTTGTGAAGGTTCTTGCCCTGGAAGATAATATTGTCCATCAGAGGCAGAGGAACCGGATTGCAGACCGTATACCATGATCGGCGTGGCCAATTTGGGGTGATCAGAAGCACTTGGCACTCCTCCTGTCTGATTTTCTGAAGAATTTTTGGAATCTGGATTGCTGGAGGGAATGCGTATGCATACATTCCCACCCAGCTGATAGCTAACGCATCTGTTGCGAAAGCGCTTGGATCTGGAATCGGAGAGACGTACGTCGTCATCTTCGCATTCTTATAACTGACAGTAAGACGCAAGGCTGATTATGATGTCATAACTTCAAAAATAAGAAGGTAAATCGATCCGAAACAAAATCTCCAGGTGTAAGGACGAATTGTAATCATATCCAGAACATCCTAACTAGACCGGATAGTTTATACAGACTATACAAACATCAGATAAACAATGATAAATGGCAGTAAGATTTTATAAATATTGTCAAATATAATTGAAATGCCTCATATCATAACTAGAGTACCCGAGTCTTAAGCATAGACAAACCATCTGATCTGATGAACCGGACGCTCCACCAACCTTATGACCTCTTAACTCTCTCCACCTTAGGGGAAAGGAAGTGGATCAAGAGGGCAAAGTGAGAAGACCTTCATCCGAGGCCTCCAACTCACTGGGAAAAGATTTTTGGTTAGATAACCTAACAATGTTAGTAGGAAATGGAACCTTGGTGGAGAGAAAAACAAACTCTCTGAAGATGTGATGTCCTAACATTCCTAGGTAGATACCTGTGGACATAAACACAAAGAGAGATTAGTATTTCATAGCGCCATTTCGAAATAAACTAGTTATTTTAGGCGCTTATCATGATAAACGTGAGTCCCGGAAACACATTACACCGGGAAAAACTAGCTAAAATATAATAGAAGTCACCTGATGGCTAGGTCATGGGCGCTCCTTTGGAGTAGTAACACGTTCTGCCATATTAATCAAGGAGAAATAGAACTTCTACACAGCCAAAACTTTCAGAAAATAAGGAAAAGCCTATGAGCATAGAAAACATGAGTTGTCTCTCAGCCAATAAATTAGCAAATAGGAAGTACTAGTCAGCGCATGCGCGGTGGTGGGGCTGGCATCCGCCTGACTGTCATCTGACTCCCTGCCCAGTAGGGGCACCTAACTTTTTTAATCTAAGTGTTTTATTGAGTGAAAGCCGATATTTAGCCATATCAAAGAGTATTAGGGAGGTAAGTATACTCTTGAAGTGAAAAGGTGGTCTCTTATAGAGCACAATTAGTCCCTATAGACAGGTGGTCTCTTATAGAGCATAAATAGTCCCTATAGACAGGCGGTTGCTTATGTAGCACAATTAGTTTCTATAGACAGGTGGTCTTGTATGGAGCATATTCAAAGCCTATAGACAGGTGGTCTCTTAATCTAGATGACTTGCTATATAGGGTATGCATTTTGGAGACATTGGATTGTGGGTGGTGTTTTAACCTTTCAAAACTGAAGCCGGACAAAGACAGCTTCTGCAGTGGTCCTGCGAAATGCCCATCTGCTGACCAGGGGAAGAGTATTGCTGAAAATTTACCACTGGAATGACCGGCTCGATAATCAAGCCAATCATTCTAGTGGGATATTTTCAGAAATAATCTCTTCTGGCATGCAAATGGATATATGCTATAAGAAAAGTAAAATTTTCTAGAACAAATTTGAGGGCTAAAGGGGTAAGACTTTCTTTTAATACAAGCAATTTGCTACAGGAATACAGGATATGGCGTTTAGAACAAAGAGATGGCAGTTTGCTAAAAGACATAAAGCACTAGCATCTAGCATATGATTATTGCCGCTTGTCTTAACCCTTTAACCCTCATATCAGCCAAAAACGGCTTCTGCAGGGATCTTGAGAAATGCCCATTTGCAGACCAAAAGAAGCCAATTTTTAAAAATTTACCACTGGAATGACCAGCTCGATAACTGAGCCAGTCATTCCAATGGTAAATTCTAGAAAAATAGTTTTTCTTGCTTTGCAAATGAACATTTTCTATGAAAATTTTTTAATTTTGTTCAACAAATTCAAGGGTTAATGAACCACTCAGGCTTGGATCCACATGATAGGTGGTCTCTTAAGCATGTCTGACTGTATATCTATCTTTCTATGCTACATTCTTACTGAATGGAGGAGTCCAGCTTTAGCTATGCCCCGTCAATCTCTAGCTGAATTTCCAGAAAACTATAAAGCTAAGCTGTTGAATATTTTGAAACTACCTAGACTGTGCGCTGTTGCATTTCAAAATATTCATTAGAATGTTTATTAAATAGTAAAGCCATACAATTCGGACAACTTGACGTCATTCATGATGTAACTGATTATGACATTAGCCTACACGTGACATTGTTGGTTATGACATCATATGATTAATCAATAAACTGTATTCATCCTTTATCTCACCTCGCTGTAGTCCGGGCGGATATTACATGATGACTCCCTCACTTCTGAATTAGAACCTGAAGTGCTACCCTGGTTACTTCTACTATATAGTGCCTCAACCACCTCCATTGTGCTGACACACACATCGAGTGAAGTATTCCGTTTTGAACGTGATGTTTTCTGTGTGCATTCAAGCGTGACATGCTTACAGAGACAGCTGGCAGAAAAATATTTTACAATCAGACATACATCATATTATACATCTAAATCATTGCTTCATTATCAGATCATGAGGGAAGTCTTTAAGGCACGGTAGAGCTAAGATAGATTGGAGTGTTTCCCAATAGCACCTAATTTTTTTCGGATTTCAGGGACCAGACAGCATGAAATCTGCGGTCCTAAGTTGAAGTATGGGGGACTCAAACTGAAAACTGTGAGTCTCGTGCAATTTTTCCTCATCCATGTTAAAACGAAAGGGTATCATGGACTTAAAATTATGAATTATGAGGGTCCCTATCTATCTCATGCTAGATTTTGTCTGTATTTTTGTGCAAAAACCTAGACAACTAATTAGTATTTAGTTATGATACAGGATTTTCATGGGCTGATGGGATCCACTGCCGCTACCTTTAAGGACCCAATCTGCATTTTTAGGTCTACATCATCAAAAGAACCCATATCAGAATCACTGGTGGGTTGGTCTTCCAAATAAGATTATTGCTGCTGACAGCAAAATGATTAGATAGCAACAGATTCTAGTCAAATTACCATAACCATTTAATGGCCAAGCAAACCAAAACTGGCCTCTGCCGCGGTCATGAGCAATGTCTATAACACAGGGCAAGCGAGGACTAAGTTTGAAAATTTACTACTAGAATGACTGGCTCATTAACTGTCAGTCAGTCCAGTAATAAATCTTCAAAAAATAATCTCTTGTTCTGCACGTGGACATTAATTACTTTCTTGACAAATCATGTCAATTAATCATTTTAATGACAACTCCCTAAAAAGTACATTCTTTATGATGCATAGTATAGATTCACGCCAGACTCACCCAATATGGTCAAGCTGACAGGCCTGTGAATATTGTTTCCGAATGTCAGATATCTGTAACGTTGTTCCGCTTGTCCCGATACCTGGCACTTTTAGGAAGAAGGTTTCAGCCAAGTCCTTGATATTGAAACATGGTGCTGTTAATGAGGGGTCTGTTGTAGTCGGTGAAGCGAGCGGGAACATAACTGGATTCTCATGTAGTAGTGTGAGTGAGAAAAAGCTGAGTTTGATCTTATAATGAGTTAGTTCAGCACTAGTGTCTTCATAGAAGCGAGATCGAGACTGTGTATGGTCTGAAAAACGCACAAACAAAGCTTGATCTTAACACATCTTATCTGTAGAATTCACAGGAAATCTATTTCAACATATTAACCCTTTCATGGCGAAGGCAGCCAAACCCAGCCCCTATAGTGGTCTTGATGAATGCCAATTTGCAGGCTAAAATGCCAATTTACAGGCTAAGGGCATACCATTTTCAAATATTTACCACTGGAATGACTGGCTCGATTACAGAGCCAGTCATTCCGGTAGTAAATGTTCAAGTATTGTCTTCTTTTGTTTTGTAAATGGACATGTTCTATGAGAAAATTTAAATTCTCTAGAATAAATTTGTCGATTGAAGGGTTAATACAAGTGCCGTGCTGCAGAAGGGCCATGTTCTGTCTCCAAAAAGCAGGTGATCTCCCAAGCAGGTTTGAGTGTATTCTGACTGACAGATAGATCCGATCTGTCACTCAACTATATGACCTCATAATTAATTACATCACATGTAGCCTGACGTCACAATCAAAATACGTAATGAATGACGTATCAGACGCTGTCAAGAATATTGAAATGTGTACGACTTGTATGTCTTTACTATTTAAAAAAACATTCTGTTGAATATGTTGAAACTAATTTGACTGGTTGATAGGCAGCAACAGCACCTAGTCAATTTAATTTCAAAATATTCAACAGTGTACCTGCATAGTTACCTTGATATTAGTATTCTGGAAATTCAGGGTTTGATCCATCCCAAACGTGTGCAAATCATGGGCAGAGCTTAGTTACAAATGTGATGGTTTTAGGCAGAAATAGATACCGCTATTACACTTGTGAGATTACCTCTTAATTCTGCTGATATACCAGGAGATGTCTTCCTGCCAGAGTTCACTCCTCGATTGCCACTTATGCATGAACCATGAGGAGCAGCTGTAAAACACACAAACAACATTCAATTACTCATAAAATACAGGGCTGGAAATTGACCACTGACAGTGGCATAGTGATGGGGTATTAGAGGGGGACAGTGGACCTTTCCATTTTTAGTTATGCGCCGCCCATCACTAAGCTCCACCCACACCTCGCCGTGTTGGGATTGATTGATCCCCGACTGCCCTAGCCATCAATTTCCTGAAAAGTATACAGGGAAGCTGTTGAATATTTTGTAACTAATTTGACTGGGTGCTGTTGCTGCCTATACAGAATATTTATTAAATAGTAAAAGCAAACAATTTGTACAACAACGCATAGACCGTCTTCAAATATGCGTTCGTGACGTACTTATCGACATCATTCATGACGTCATTCATTATGATGTCATTCTACACATCACGCAGTTCATTATGACGTCATATGATGGGTGGGTACTCTGGAAAGGCGAACTGCCCCGGCTGCCGAATTCAGTGTAGTGTTGGGTATGGGGCGCCAAAAGGGCCATTGGGGCTTGTTTTGTCCACAGGGACCAGTATTGGGGTCTAGGAGATGAGGCCAAAAGGCTGTCTTCCCCTGGCCACTAACCACCCTCACTACACCACTGATCTGTAGGCTTTTTTTCACATATATATCAGTAATGGATCACTGCTTTCGAACAAACTACGTGATCTGGCTGGATCACTGTGTTACCAGAAGTAACTCAGACAAAATTCATAACGTATCTACTACTGTACTTACTTCATCAAACAGTTAATGTCATTGTTTTGAAAGAAGACTTAGAAGAGATTATTAAAACTGAAATTCGGTTAGACCTTATCCATCTATCGTCTGACTTCGTATGATGTCATAATAAGCTCAGCGCGTGTATGATGACGTCACAATCATTATGTCACAAAGGGTTCCATATAGACCGTCATCAAATCTCAAACAGTCCGACACGTTGTATGAATTGTATGTATTTGTAATTCTTTGCTATTTAATAAACATAGGCAGCAACAGCACCCAGGCAAATTAGTTTCAAAATATTCAACGGCTTACCTGTGTAGTTTTTTGGAAATTGATAGTCAGGGTTTTCAGAGATCGATCGATCCCAGCACGAGCGAGGTGTTGGTGGAGCTTAGATAGAGATGGGCGGGGTATAGCTAAAAATGGAAAGGTCCATTCCCAGGCCAAGAATACTTTTAGAAATTTACTACTGGAATGACAGGCTAGCAATGTTAAATTGTCGATAAACAGTTTTCTCAAGGCCTATAAATAGATTGATAAAAACAATACAAATTTCCTGGACCAACCCATATCATTAATGGTTTAATTATCATAATAATTTGCTAAACAATACATTTGTAACGTTTGATTGTTCTTTTGTATGCTCTAAATTACAATAGCCGATCAGTACAAGAAATCCAGCCAGTCATTCCAGTGGTAAATTTTCAAAAATAGTCTTCTCTTGGTCTGCAAATGGACATTTTCTGGGAAAATTAAGACTTTGTTGAACAAATTCAAGGGTCAAATGGTTAATACAATGCATTATTCTTTATACACCTCTAGAGGTGCCTCACTCATTTCTCTGATCTAAGCTCTGGCCACTCTTACATGTGATGGAATGGACCTTTCCAGTTTTACCTCTGCCCCACCCATCTCAATCTAAGCTCCACCCACACCACGCTCGCGTTGGGATCGATCGACCTCTGAACTCCCTGACTATCAATTTCTAGAAAACTATACATGTAAGCTGCTGAATATTTTGAAACTAACTTGACTGGGTGCTGTATCTGCCTATGGCAGCAACAGCACCCAATCAAATTAGTTTCAAAATATCCAACACAATGTTTATTAAATGGCAAAGACATTCAATTCATACAACGCATTAGACTATTAAGCGCCAAAGACGGACTACATAGACTCATTCATGATGTCATGATTATGATGTCAGCCTACACATCACGTAGTTGATTATGACACTATATGATTGAGTGAGGAAATGGATTCATGAATTGTTTTGAAACTTTGAAACCTGAATTCTCAAAATCTACATTTCAAGGTAACTGTACAGATAAACTGTTGAATATTTCGAAACTAATTTGTCTGGGGCTTTTGCTGCCTGGTAGCAACAGCTTCAGGTTAAATTAGTTTCAAAATATTCAACAGAATGTTTAGTAAATTCGAAATTCATCCAAGATATATAATTCGTACACTTTCGTGATAAACCTCTCGATTTTCGTAATGGAGCCACGTCATTTTGATTTTGACAGTAGATAACGATTAACGTAATTGATTATTACGTCTGATATTTGAGAGATCAGATCACTCCATTGTATGGAAGCTACCATATAGTGATGAAATAATGCAGCATTTCCTCAAATGACACCGTGGAATGTGACACAACCATCAAGCGCATCTGCTTGATACTATGCTATCTATGAAGGATGTTTGTAGATGACTAAGTATTACTTATGCAGAAAAGATTCATAAAGATGCTGGCTGTCACACATTGTTTGGAACAACATTCTAAAGGTTTAACCCTTTAACACCATTATCAGCTTTTACAGTGGTCTTGAGAAATGTCCATTTGCAGACCAATAGAGCATTAAAAAAAATTTACGACTGGAATGACTGGCTCGATAACCGAGCCAGTCATTCCAGTGGTAAATTTTCAAAAATAGTATTTTTTTGGTCTGCAAATGGCCATTTTCTTGAACAATTTCGAGAGTTAAAGTGCTAAATGAAATCATCTAAAGTAAATAGTAGGACAATATAAAGCTGTATTTCCCATAAGGTATATTTGGTTGAATATTTTGAAACCTCTCTAACTGGAAGCTGTTGCTGCAACAGGTTCCAGTCAAATTATTTTCATAATGTTCCACAGCTTTCCTGCATCGTTGTCTTAAAATTGAGGCACTGGCATTTCAAGGGTTAGCTAGGAGCAAAAGCTAAAAAACTTAACATAAACTCAAATCCCGTCAATGTGACAATGTCCAATACACCTTTCCCACACTGACGTCATTAAACCAGGATTCCCCTAAATCAACGTTCAGCTCACAATTACTGGCTGGTAACACCGCCAACAAGCAGCTGACCCGCATTGAATTACTATTGCACTAAAATACAATGCAATTTAAACCATTCCTATGATAAACTAAAATCACTATATTATTTAAGCCGTACATCATTTGAAAGCGCATTCAATTGTCCAAACATTAATGCATTATTTTTTATATTGTAAAATCTTCACTGGGTTATTTGAGTATATAAAATACACCATCATACCTAGGTTCATTAAATCAAGTGGCCAATAGGGGCTATTTTAATATCACAATCAACTGTATTAAACTGTACAAAAATATAAAAACGAATACAGAAATGTATAGGAAATTGGCTTAGCTTTCCAATGATGTATGACTTCAATAATATTATGAAATTAGTTCTTCATTTAGGGTATGCGCAATGCATTCTGGGAAGGTATTTTCCCAAAATATGCTAATGTGGGAAAGATCTATTAGGCATGCCGGACAATAGTATGTGACCACTGGAAAACGATGCAGAAACAATACAAACTGTGTGATCAACATGTCAATGGGTGTATGATCTGTATCTAATTGGCTATGTGGAGATAGGTGGTGTGGTGAATATATATTTTTCTAAAATTTATTTTTATGACAAAATATCCACATAGGGAGTTTACCTGCTGTTGATGTGGTGCTGTTTGAATAGTTGGTGCTTACGCTGGAGTAAGAGCTCTCCATCACATCATGATTGCTTTTCAGTGGGGTGGCCATTGAAAAGTAAACCTCATCATCGGAGTCATCTGACAATAAACAAGTTATACACACATGCTCTATCTCAAACAAATCCATGATTGGCCTTCCTCAATTATTGATAAAGATGTAAGCGTGCAAGAATCTCGCTTTAACAAATTTGGGAATCAATAACTAAAATAATAGTTAAGAATGATATCACCTGGGTAGACTAGACCATACCTTATCCGCCATAATTAGAAATAAAGGTGATAAAAATGCTCCTAATTTCCTATAAACCTTTGACAGATCATGTAGATTAGCTTGAGCAACGCAAGCAGTCAAGGGATCGCGACCTGATCTCATGACCATAGGCATGAAACTAATTCACCTTTCCAGTTTATCCATCGATCATCAGACGTCATAATTAACTAAGTGACATGTATGATGACGTCATAATCATTACGGCATGAATGATTTGATATAGTCCATCTTCAATGCTTAATAGGCCGACACGTTGTACTAATTGTATGTCCTTACTATTTAATAAACATTCTGTTGAATATTTTGAAACCAATTGCCACCATACAATAAATAAAGATTCCAATTAAGAATAAAATACTGAACTATTTTAGGTACAGGTAGCTCAGAATATTTATAACCTAAGCCACAGAACTTATTCTTAAAGATGCTGATTGACAGACTGAGAGACTGAACATACTTAGTGTTATTAGACATGTTGATTGACAGACTGAACAGACCTAGTGTTATTAGACATGTTGATTGACAGACTGAACAGACCCAGTGTTATTAGACATGTTGACTGACAGACTGAACAGACCTAGTGTCATTAGACATGTTGATTGACAGACTGAACAGACCTAGAGTTATTAGCCATGTTGATTGACAGACTGAACAGACCTAGTGTTATTAGATATGTTGATTGACAGACTG
This sequence comes from Chaetoderma sp. LZ-2023a, assembly GCA_034401795.1. Lineage (NCBI taxonomy): Eukaryota > Metazoa > Mollusca > Caudofoveata > Chaetodermatida > Chaetodermatidae > Chaetoderma > Chaetoderma sp. LZ-2023a. Next base: position 29,979,146 of record CM067373.1, on the reverse strand, counting down.
AATAAACGAAATCACAGGTTTCTTTTTTCATGAGAGAGTTGATACTTACCTCCCTAACACTCGTTGATATTTTCAAATATCAACTTTCACTCAATAAACACTCAGATTAAAAAAGGTTAGATGCCCCTACTGGGCAGGTAGTCAGATGACAGTCCGGCGGATGCCAGCCCCAACCTCACCCATGCGCAGACTAGCACTTCCTCTGACTAATTTATTGGCTGACACTATGCAACTTTAAGAAAGCCTGAAGACTGAGCCTCTGTGGGGTGGAGAGGCCGGGTCCGTGTTAGGGAGGTAAGTATCAACTCGATCGTGAAAAAAGAAATCTGTGATTTCGTTTATTTCACTTCAAGAGTATACTTATCTCCCTAACACTCTTTGATATTGCCAGAATTCGTCAGAGAATTCGGCGGGAGGGAGGCCAGGTCAAAAGACCAGCTCTTCCCTATGTGCTTTTCTGCGCTTAAGGTACTTAAACTTCTGAAATTGTGTGAAAACACAACCAGGGATAGATTTGAACATCGGATAACACAACCGATGGCTGAGAGAAGACCATATGTCATATGCACTCCCCAACCCCAACACCCATCCCCCTTTTCTTGGGAGGAAGACAGAATGACCTCAATGTCCTATACGCTCTCTCTGTACCAGTGCCATGTACTATAGGACATTAAACGAAAAAGCTCCATTTTCGTATACTCTCAAGAATGAACCACATAAAACACGTACCATCACCATATTAATAATGAAGGGTCACGTGACAACACAAGTAACAATGAACAACACATCAACAAGACTGACCTTGTGGAAGTTGGCTGCTGTCATCATCTCCCCATTAATGGAGGCTGATGCAGTCCAATTAAGTGGGTGGTACCATTGATAAATTGTCAAATATGTAAAAAATTAAAACCTCATCAAAATATGTACACCCAAATTATTTTTTCAAAATCGATAAGGCGAGAGGATTCAAGGTGTCACGGAGGTAATGGTCGGTGAAACTTGACTCACAGTGCCACTGGGTTCCTGACATAATGTCATCCACAGGAACCCCATTAAACAGGGCAGTGGAAGCCACCATGCCACGAACACTGTGAGCCTTAGCTAAGTCAACTTGTTTACCTGTGGCAGATTTATGAAAAAACTGAATACATTCTACAATCCGCCTGGAAATGGTGTCCTTAGATGCCCTGCCATGGGGTTCAATATATGACAACCATAACGCTGTTAGGTCCTTCTGCCATTCTTGAGTACGCTGTGTGTACCGGTTTAATGCGCGGACTGGACACCATGCTTTTGAGGTAGGATCATATCTAGTCAAAGCACGTAAAAATATGGGTTGACCTAGATATATCGTAGGTAGAAGCTTAAGGCCTTCCCCTATAACCACATAATGGTCTGCCTCGGCTGATAAGGCATGAATTTCGCTTCTCCGCCTTGCCGAGGCCGCAGCAATTAAAAATACAGTTTTAAGTATCAACTTTTTCATAGAAATGGAGCTTAGTGGTTCAAACGGCCTATCAGCTAGCACCTGAAGCACTAGTGATAAACTCCAAGACGGAATCACTGGGGGATTCCTTGGTCTTAGATTGCCCATGCCTTTCATTAAAGTATTTAATGTACTTACTTCATCACTCCCCCTATTAGCCAAGCAAGGGATAACTGTCATTAAAGCCGACTTATAGCCAGCAATAGAGTTAGGCTTCAGGCTATTAGTCCAGTAAAACTACAAATTAACCTAGAACAAATTGCATCAGAATTTATTTCTTTTCTGCGGCATTCATGGGACTGCCAGGTGTCACATATCAAAAGTCCTCCAAAATCCCTCGATGGGAAAGAGGGTAAATTTGCATATTTAGCTACCGCCATTATCCGAATTCATTCCACAAATAAACGAAGTAGAAATGTTGTCTAAGCTCTGAATTTCATGGTCACCGAAGACAGTAAGCAATTGGCAATATTGCCTTGAACCACTTGTACAAATTCTCCAAACCACAGATTAAATATGGTTGTATGCACAGGGCCGGGGTAATTTAAAAAAATTATATTTAAAGTAAGTTTAATTTAGTTTTTATGCTTTTAAAATTTTATCTAAAATAAATTGCATTTTAATTTTCACTTTTATCTCACAATTTGAATAAATTTCTATACAATTCAATCAGAATATGGACATGGATTTAGATACATGCGTTATTTGTAACCAGAGCCTAGAAAATGGCTCACAAACTGTTAAGCTTCGAGTTAAAGGCTGTGACGGTATTAACAATGCTAGCAGAGCCCGTGAAAGCGATGTCATAGCTGAAGTAGGACAGAGGGTTCATGTAAAATGTCGATGGGAGTTCATTGATCCCAAGCGGATTGCCCGTGACGCAGAGAAAATTGAACAATCTCCGCCACCCATGCGAACACTCCGTTCAGAAAGTCCAACATTCAATTTTAGTGAACATTGTTTGCTATGCGGATACCCTGCAAAAATTCAAGATGGAAAGAAACGTGGCTATGATATTTATCCAGTAAGTACTCATGACTTTCAATGTAGTATCGCCGAGGCCTGTGAGCAGAGAAAAGACGAATGGGGCAAACTTGTAGCTGGGCGGCTTGCCTTCACGCCGGATTTATGCGTTGTCAATGCAGTATACCATCAAAGCTGCAGCGTAAATTTTCGAACCATGAAAAATATCCCTCAGCTGCACTCATCTTGCTCATCCCAAAAACATGGAAGGCCAGAAGACTTGGACAGAGTAAGAGCATTTAGTGCGACAATGGCATTTCTTGAAAATAATGATGATGAGCAGCTGATCCTGCACGATCTCGTTAATAAAATGCAAGAGTATCTCGATGATAAAGAGAATAAAGCATACAGTACAAAATACATGCAGGATAAAATAAAAGATAATTATGGCGATGAAATATTTATTAGCACCGTGAATGGTAAGCCAAACGTTGTTACCTTTCGTTCTAAAGCATCTACTATTTTGACTGACTTCTATACGGAACAGAAGAGAAAGGATTCCAAATCAGAGAGCATGCTAATCATCCAGACAGCTGCCAAACTGCTTAGACACGATATTAAGTTAATTGATTCATGCACATCATCTGAAAGCTATCCATCAAGGGAGCAAATGAGCGACCCAGTAAAGGCATTGAATTATTTACCAGAGACACTGCGGGAATTATTGCGGATTTTGTTTACTGGAAAAGACACAGAAATGAAACAGGCATCAGTTGGACAGGCTATTATGCAAGGAACTCGTCCTAGAGTTATTTTGGCACCTTTGCAGTTCGGCCTGTCATGTGAGAAGCACCATAAATTTGGATCTAGATTTATTGTTGACACCTTGTACAAGCACGGATTTGGATGTTCATACGCGGAGATACAGAGGTTTGAGCGCAGTGCATCACTTCATGGTGGAGATCTACCACAGCCATTATCAGGCGAGTTCATTCAGTTTGTTGCCGACAATGTGGATCACAATATTTGCACAATAGATGGGCATAATACATTTCATGGAATCAGAATCATTGCATCTGTTACACCAGGAAACCTTTCGTGCAAATTTATTCCAAGGATAAATGTAACATCTGAAGATATCAAGCAAGTTGGCAAGATCTGTATCAGGAACTTTGAGTCTCAGCATACCAGGAACTTCCCATTGACCTTTAAGGAGTTAACTGCGATGGAACAAACAGACCCAACAGCTGACATTGACATCCTCTGGGATTTCTCTTTGTTTCTGCGTTCAAGGAGACAGTCATGGTCTGGCATGATGCAAACTGTTCACCAAGGAGTTTATCCAGGTAAATCGTCTGTTATTCTCCTTCCGATGATAGATCTAGAGCCAAGTAACATCTTATTTTGAGTATGAGTTGTGCACTCATCCGCCCGCACTCTTTGATAATTCATCTCTTCCATGGGAAGCAAATAAGCCGGCACTTGCTGATGCATTGTGGAAATTAATTCAAAATGAAGATGCAGTCCTTCCAGATTCTGTCCACTATGTGCTTGATGGAGGAGCTCTATTACACCGTGTTCCATGGCAGCGTGGAGAGACATTTGCAAATGTTTGTCAAAGATATGTAAAATATTGCATAAGCAAATATGGAAAGGCTACAGTAGTTTTTGATGGTTATGACCAAGGCCCAGACATAAAAGATGTAACACATAAGAGGCGAACTCGTGGATCAGGCGCAACTGTTGTACTGACTCCGCAAACAGTTGTAACTCTGAGTAAGCCTGATTTTCTTAGTAACAAGCAGAACACACATCGGTTCATATCAATCTTAAGTTCATCTCTCGAACAGGCTGGATGCTTAACGATAAAGGCAAGCGGTGATGCTGATGTCTTAATTACGCAAACGGCTATCTTGGCTTCAAAGTCAACAAACACTGCTCTTGTTGGAGACGATACCGACCTACTGGTGTTGCTTCTATACCATACTGATATGAATGGCTGTCAGCTATTTTTCAGACCAGAGCCAAAGCAAAATGCAAAGAAACCCCGACTGTGGAATATCAAAATGGCAAAGGAAAAACTCGGGTTCTGTTTGTGCTCACAGCTGTTATTTATCCATGCTATCCTTGGCTGTGACTCAACATTCTAGGCTTTATGGAATTGGAAAATCTGCATCCCTTAGCAAAATCCAGTGCTGCAAAGAACTCTCTCAAATTGCTGAAGTGTTTACAATGAGTAATGCGAATAAAGATGACGTGATAAAAGCAGGTGAGAAGGCAATGCTTATTCTATACAATGGCACTTCAATGGATAGTCTAGTTGCTTTGCGGTACTAGCGATTCAGGGAGAAGGTTGCAAAAAGTTCCAAGTATGTTGAAGCACGAGATTTACCACCAACACCCGCATCCGCAAAGTTTCACAGTCTTCGCGTGTACTACCAAATTCAAGTTTGGAGAGGAGATGCTGGAGATATGGATCCAACAGAATGGGGCTGGAAAGTTCTCAACCACCAAATGCTGCCTGTTAAGACTGACATGCTGGCAGCACCTGACGATTTACTGTATTCATTTAGATGCAGCTGCAAAACTGGCTGTGAATCAAAGAGATGCACCTGTAGAAAACATGGGCTCAGCTGCACATCCGCCTGCGAAGACTGTAAGGGTCTCAGTTACTCGAATTCAACAACGCTCATTGAGGAAGATGACTTGGATAATTGATGCAAGATGAAATTAGTAGAAACCAGGTACCTATGCCATACTATTTCATCTTAGCTTAGCTTAGAAACACACAATACCGTGACATAATAAAATATAATATGTATTGTATCAATATCAATGATGGTATTAGGTAAATTCATGCAAGTGGCATAACACAATACATTTAATTTGTGGAGAATATGTCAATCGTATTCATTTATTACTAAAAAAGTCCAAAAATACGCAGTCACACATATATTACATACCGGTTTTAAAGAAATAAAGAAAAATGGATTTTTCAGGTGAAATGGCCCAAATCTGGTAATAATTATGCAAATTTTACCCTTTCCCCTATTGGAATTTTGGAGGACTTTTGATATGTTGTACATGATGGCCCCCTATACACTGGGCGAGGTAAAAAAATTCTGTTGCAATTTGTTCCGGGTTAAAATATTTTTGGCCTAGATTGACTGGACTATATAGGCATCATACAGGTGACTGAGGAAATCAGCTACTACCTGAATAGATGAGTCCATTGGATTAATACATCTATTTGAGCACCATTCTGCAAATCTGTTGATTTTATAATTATATACTCTGGAGGTTGACCCCCTCTGGCTTTTGCCATGAACATGGCCGCTTGCTCAGAAAACCCCTCCTTAATTCTCGATTCCTTGACAACATCCACGTAGTCAATCAGAACATTGACAGATTGTTGTGAAGGGCCTTGCCCTGGAAGACAATATTGTCCATCAGAGGCAGAGGATCCGGATTGCAGACCAGAAGGTCCAGCAGATCCGTATACCATGATCGGCTGGGCCAATTTGGGGCGATCAGAAGCACTTGGCACTCCTCCTGTCTGATTTTCTGAAGAATTTTTGGTGGTGCTGGCCAACAGATCCATGAATGTTACTTCTGCGTGAGGAGTCCCATGGAAAATGTCGCCCGTGCTGCCCGCGAGGGGTGCATGTACATCAATCTCCATGGCCACGGCGCCAGAAGGAGAACCCAACAGATAATCCTCGTCTTCCTGGCCAGAAAGGGTAGACTCCGGGTCGGCGAAGAATACCAACCCAGACTGGCCAGGAAAGGTACCATAAGAGGTAGTGGTACCTGTAGGGTGCGGATAATCCTGGGAACCTGATAAGCTGGGCCCAGGCTCCAGCTACTCCTGCTCCACGAACAAGCGGCGCGGCAAGTTCTCATAGTGGGCTGCCCCCTCTAATGAGGCCACATCTGAATCTTGTAAAACTGGTAAGCACTGATTCAGGAGTGTGGATTATCTGCTCTGGAGCAAGAGAAGACGACAATAAAGGATTTGGTCCAGGAAGCACTCCACGGAGCAACTCTGGTACCAAATCTTTTATTGTTCTCTTCATCTCTCTCATCATCTCAACACGGCAAGCCTCCATATCCATGGAGGATGAGGCCTTCCTCTTACCTTCTCCTTGGCCTGCAATGATAGAAATTCAGACATTAGCTCTAGTAGTATAGCCGGGATTAAAATGATACGTCCCTGAATAGCGGGGGAAATCGAGAAATTCGCCTCCCAGGCCATTAACAATTGAGGGCCGCATTTTTGAGGTGTTTTTAGGACCAGGTAGCGCAGGCCTCTAAAAAACTGCCGCCCCTAGGGGCCCCCCCCTTCACTATGCCAGCACGTAGTGCGACGCCACACCCCCATAATGAAAGCACCTGGGAGGCGAATTTCCCGATTACCCCCGTTATTCCGGGACGTTGTATCATTTTAATCCCGGCTATACTACTTAGCACATGGTCGTAACGTCCATTTAGAGACTAGCATACTCAGCGGTATACGAGCTGATCAAGCACGCATTACATGGTCTGAACGTCCATTTAGAGATAAGCAACCACAGTGATATACCAGCTGATCGCCTTGGTCTGAACGTCCATTTAGAGACAAGCATACTCAGCGGTATACGAGCTGATCAAGCACGCATAAAAGGTCTTAACGTCCATTTAGAGACAAGCATACTCAGCGGTATACGAGCTGATCAAGCACGCATTACATGGTCTGAACGTCCATTTAGAGACTAGCATACTCAGCGGTATACGAGCTGATCAAGCACGCATTACATGGTCTGAACGTCCATTTAGAGACAAGCATACTCAGCGGTATACGAGCTGATCAAGCACGCATTACATGGTCTGAACGTCCATTTAGAGACAAGCATACTCAGCGGTATACGAGCTGATCAAGCACGCATTACATGGTCTGAACGTCCATTTAGAGACAAGCATACTCAGTGGTATACGAGCTGATCAAGCACGCATTACATGGTCTGAACGTCCATTTAGAGACAAGCATACTCAGCGGTATACGAGCTGATCAAGCACGCATTACATGGTCTGAACGTCCATTTAGAGACAAGCATACTCAGCGGTATAGCACGCATTACATGGTCTGAATGTCCATTTAGAGACAAGCATACTCAGCGGTATACGAGCTGATCAAGCACGCATTACATGGTCTGAACGTCCATTTAGAGACAAGCATACTCAGTGGTATACACCATGATTACTGTTGCACAGCTTCGCGCTATGGCAAGGCAATTTGGCCTTAGAGTAGCCTCTAAGGCCAAGAAAGCCGACCTGCTCCAGCTGATCGGACAGGCCCGTGCCGAGGAATTCATTGCTCGACTGAGCCGATCAGTGAAGATGGGATGGTTTCCCGCGACCACCAGAGATGATCCTTTGAATCCCCACAAGAAAGCACAGCGGCGGCGGGAGCTTCATCAGTTGGATGAGGAGGTGATGGCTAGCTTACGAGCCAAAGCTGTAGCGACGCGGATGGCAGACCATCCACTGGAGCGCCTACCTGCCCTACGCAGGATCGCTAAGCGAACGATGAGGGGGCCGAGGGCTGAACCCTTAGCCCGGAGCATGAGGCGAGAGGGTGAGCAGATTCTCAATGAGCGTCTGGGTGAGATGGAAGGGGAGGAGAGAGGAAGACGGACAGTACGCTGGACGTTCTTCCAAGGCCTCAATGGTGACATTACAGGGCAGATCATGGGTAAGATCCAGCAGACTGCCCAGAACGCCTTCTACCTCCGGTATACCCACACCTATCGCATCAAACACATCGAGGATGGTAGGGTGATGCTCTTCCACAAGAACGCTCCAGGGAGTCCGTGGCTGAACACGATAGGAGCAGCTCAGGACTGGGTGGCGGCAAGAGAGCAAGACCGCCTCGACCCCGACAACATCGACCGCCCCAACACCAAGTGGGCTTTCGTCCGATCAATCAACGTTGTGGTCAAGGCTGTCATCGACCACCAACCTTTGCTCGGGACAGGCCCGCTCCCAAACTGGCTACGACAGAAGAAGAGTATGGTGGCACTTGACACCTACAAGGATAACATGTGTCTCTGGAGATGCCTAGCAGTGCATCAGGGGGCGAGGCCCGATAGAAGTATTGAGCCCGCGCGTGAGCTCGCGAGACAGTTCTATGACCTGGACGGGCCTGTGCCTGACGTGCCAAAAACCTCTCTGGATCAGCTGGATAAGATAGAGTTCTTCGCGAAGATCGGGATTCGCGTGTATGAACCAACTGAAGAGGGCACCTGGCAACTGATCCGGCAAGCGGCCCACTACCACGACACTATGACCATCGGGGTGTACGATCACCACACCTTCTATATAAAGAACGTCTCCAAGCTGGCACATACACTAGTCTGCGGGCACTGTCAGCAGGGGTTTACACAGGCATGCCATCTTCAGCGTCATGCTGACCGTTGTACAGGCGGCATAACAACCGTAGAGTGCCCTGGGGAGAAGGTTGATGCACCGCAGTCTGCGCATGAGAAAGCCTTCTATCCACCCCAACCAGCCAGTTCAGCGGCTACTCGTTGGGTCATGTATGAGGCGAAAACCCAAGGTATCCACATACACCATGTAGAGTGTGGGCACGGTGGCGAGCGTTGGATCGAGGGGGCTCCCGTAGATGGTTATGATCCGACTACCAACACCGTTTACCAGTTCCATGGCTGTTTCTGGCATGGATGCCCTCGACACCAGCAAGGTGAGGATGCCGAACGTCGGCACCTCAAGACAGTACTGAGAGAGGAGAAGCTGAGAGCAGCTGGATACACGCTTGTGGTACAGTGGGAGTGCGGGATAAAATGCTGCCCAAGCATCCCTAAACGAGTTCGGACCGTCTCATACCCGTACTTCATTGTCTATGACTTCGAGGCGCTCCTAGATGGCGTCAAGACTCATCCTACGGAGACTCTCACGATTGAGAGTAACCACATACCGATCTCTGTGTCGGTCGGAGACTCGTACGACGGCGCCGCCAGTGAGCCCACTCACCTCTGCAATCCTGACCCAGAAGCTCTGATCAAGGCTTTCATGGAGGAGATTACCAGGCGAGCACACAGAATCCGTACAGAAGTCCGGGCACAGTTCATCCCTTCAGACATGGACAAGCTCCCAAAACGCCAGCAGCGACTGATTACCGAGTGGTGTGACCAAGTCCCGGTGCTGGGCGTCAACTCTGGTCGTTATGACCTAAACCTGATCAAGAAGCACTTCGTGGATGAGCTGACCGACACTGGCACAGTGAAAGTCGCCAAGCAAGCTAGTAAGACCATGTTCCTCATGACCCCCGAGCTTAGGTTTCTCGATGTGATTAACTACTTGGGGCCAGGAGTCTCCTACGAGGCATGGATCAAAGCCTATGGATGTACACAGCAGAAGAGCTGGCTCCCGTATGAATGGTTCGACACCCCCGAGAAGCTTAATTACCCCGGACTCCCCGACTACCCAGCGTGGTGGTCCAAGCTCAAAGGTGGCTACCTCCTCGAGCTATCGGAGTGGAAACAGTGCAAACAGACATTCAGAGACCAAGGCATGCAGACGTTCGCCGACTGGTTGCGGTACTATAACAACCTGGATGTCAGTCCATTCATCGAAGCCCTCGAGCGGATGCGGGAGTTCTACACGGAACGAGAAATAGAGATCCTCAAGGATGCTGTGTCTCTCCCAGGAGTGTCTCTGCAGTACCTCCTACGCGGAACCGCTCAGCACATGCCGGGTGTTAGCCTCTACTCCCCGGGCAAGGAGGCCTACGATATGCTGAAGGACGCGGTTGTTGGAGGGCCCAGCATTGTGTTCACCAGATACCACGAGGCAGGTGTGACCCACATCCGCCAGAGTGAGCGGGTCTGCCAACGTCTACTCGGCTATGACGCAAATGCTCTGTACTTGTCTACGATGGCTAAAGAGATGCCATGTGGTAAGGAGACAGTACGGCTAGCGATGTAGCACGATTTAAGAAGGATCTGCTGGCCGACAACTGGTTCGGTTTCGCCGAAGTGGACATAGAGGTTCCTAAGGCCCTGTGGGCGAAGTTCGAGGAAATGCCACCTCTCTTCTACAACAGAGAGATTCCGGCTGAGGCAGTATCTGTTGAGATGCACACATACCTAGAGAAAACAGGTAGGAAACGCCCCACAACCAGTAAACTAGTTGGCGCCCTCTCGGCCAAGAGGAAGCTCTTGTATGCACCATCACTCAAGTGCTACCTCGCCCATGGGCTGGAGATTACAGCGGTCTACCGCACCATAGACTACAAGCCCCAGAGACCCTTTGAGTGGTTCGTGAACAATGTTACCGATGCTCGCCGTACAGATGTTGATAAGAGCAAAGCACTCTTGGCAGATCTGTTCAAGCTACTAGGCAACAGTGCCTATGGGAAGCTCATCGAGGCTCTAGAGTGCCACAGCAACACGACCTTCACCAAGGATGAACGAGTGGTAGATAGAGCCCTCCGCAGTGCATGGCCCTCCGCAGTGCATGGTTCGAAGATCTCGAGGAGATCGGCGAGTCCTACGAGATCCAGAGATGCAAGGCAAAAATCACCATTCGCCAGCCCTTCCAGGTGGGGATAGCCGTATACGAGCTCGCGAAGCTGCGGATGCTGGAGTTCTACTACGACTTCCTAGATCACTATGTGCCTCGTGACAGCTTCGAGTACCTCCAGATGGACACAGACTCTGCGTACATCGCAATAGCTGCCTCCAGCCTCGACGAAGTCATTCGCCCTGAGATGCGAGCAGAGTATGAGGCTCATAAGTGGGAGTGGCTAGCTTGGGACAAGTGGTCTGGACGGACTCCGGGACTGTTCAAGCTCGAGTTCGAAGGCAACCGTGGTATCGCTCTCTGTTCCAAGTGCTACTACGTGGAGAGCCCCGAGGGGAAGGTGAAATGCTCAGCCAAAGGTATGTCTAAACGCCAGAACGATGTCTCTTGGCAAAGATTCTTCAGGGCCCTAAACGGTAGCATGGCCAGAGCTACAAACCGAGGCCTACGCATGCGCAACCAGGGCATGGTGACGTATGAACAGGAAAAACTCGGGCTCTCAGCCTACTACGATAAGCGGCATGTGTTGCCAGATGGTGTCCATACCGAACCAATCGAGTACCATATCCCTTAGACACCTGACGACGGTGGTAGCTGTGTGTCTGGCGGGACCACCTGAAGCTCCTTCCGAACAAACGGACGTTTGGGACAGCTCTCCGAGCGTGCCAGATAGTACAGCGTAGGCTGCCCCTCCATCTCGACATACCTGTCAAGTCTGTGGACATCTAGCGACCAGTTAGGGTCTGTTGCACGTCGTCGCCCACCTTCCAACTCACCAAGTTCATACAGGTACCGAACCAGAGCATAAGATGGCACCTGTTCCTTGTCCGCTCCTCCAGAAGGTTGGGCAACAGAGGATCGTTGGATAGCCTCTACTGGCTTTTTACCAGTTAACCGAGTTACCTCAGTATTGGATCGCTCTACCACCCGGGGCAAACCTTTCACCCACACCCTGGACCTCTCTCCGGCCTGTGCCATTTCCTGGGCGTATTGGTGTGGGAACAGTCTCTCTGCCAGTGTCCGATTCCACCGCTCGACGATTGTCTGGGCACAGTGGTGACCAACTTCACCTCGTCTAATTGCCACACCATGTTTCCGCATGAGGGCCGCAGTCTCGCCTCTGAACTCCTTACCCTCATCCACCTGCAACAATTCTGGCCACTGGAGGGTTTTTTCCGGATCCTCGTAGGCACCCTGGAATGCCTGGGCCACCTGGCCAGCTGACTTGTCTGTGAGCGGTGCTGCAGCCTTGTACCTGCTGGCGACGTCGACGATGGTGAGGGCATACTTGTAGGTCTTGCAACCAACCGAGTCGTGTGGAAGGAATAGAACATCTGCCTGGTGAACTCTATTCGGGACAGTTTCATCGAAATGGGCATACCTGATGTGCCGTGGACGAGGTTTGTATATCTGCCACATCGCCTGGTGGCTGAGCCACTGGCTAATTGTCTCCAAGGTGAAGTTGTGGCCCTTGCGACGTACAGCCTAGAGTAGTTGGTGGGGCTCACGGTAATATCCACCAGGCTGATAGTAGAGTTCCTCAAGAAAGACCCCGGATTTCATCACTGACGTCCACTCCCGTCCTGTCACGCACGGTCTGGGTGAGGGTATCACTGACGTCCACTCCCGTCCTGTCACGCACAGCCTGGGCGAACTCTACACAGACGAACAGACGGCCGTTATGCATTCGACTATCACTGAAGACCTCCTCAAACACCCCCGTACACCAGCGTCTAGTCTCTGCTGGATCTTCGCTGAGCGGTAGCTTATCGACTAACCCTCGGAAGTTAAGTGTCTTGACTAGGTCATACAGAGACGCCATCCTTATATAGTACGGCTTAAATGTTCGGCGGCCCAGATGGCCGCGAGTGCCATGGCAACATACAGTAGACAAGGGCCTGCGACTCCGAAGAACGTACCTACTCCTGAGGCGATGGCTGGTATGGCTTCAGAAATCTTCTCCACACCCTGGAGAGCATTGTTGGCGATCTTGCGGACCGTCTCGCCCGCCTTCGTTGTGAACAGAGCGATCAGAGCCCCAACTGCTGCCAGCGGACCGATAGAACCTTTTACGTAAGTGCGATAGATTCCTTTCGCTCTGTGTATTAGTTTGAGGGACTCATCACCCACGGTCTCCGCTACATCGTAGTCGTCTGCATCATAGTCCTCGACTGGATCTTCATAATCCTCCTCATCATAGTCCTCGACTGGATCTTCATAAGCCTCTGGTTCATACATATCCGTATATAGTAGCTTTAAACTGTATTCTATAGCATGGCCTCCGCAATCTTGAATGCGGGCGTGTTTGCCTTAGCGAACTGGGGTCTCAGCTTCGCCGACAAGAAGGCGGCAGAGGTCGAGCGTGAGCGTCATAACCAGGCGATGGAGAAGCTGTCTACGGAGAAGTTTGAGTACAGCAAAGCACTCGAGCATATGCGCCAGAGGGAGGCACGCCGACGACAACTCCGAACTCAGGCCGACCAGAGCCTCAAAGAGGCAGATGAGAGTCTCGATGAGTACTACGAGGCCGCATCTGAGCCAACGCTCGACTATGAAGCATCGACAGGTCAGAAGACAGCAGAGCTTATAGTAGTAGTGGCAGCTGCAGCGGTGACGACAGGGGGCGTGCTCTACGCGCGCTCAAGCTGAATACCTGATGTGTTCGATACGCATACCTTAGCATAGCCAAAGTAAAGTACCGTCACACCTAATTGGCGAGTCCCAGCTATGAGGTTTCCGATGTTGAAGCTGAGCCGGTTGCCCTGATTAGGTGGGATGTTCCTGCCACTGACGTGGTGACGGCCCTTGAGTGCTGACTCGAGGTCGTCGCTTCCACTGGTTAGTCGCAGAAGTGCGTATGACTTAGTTTTCTGTCTGTAGAGTTGGCAGTCAGCCAGCTCGCGTACCTCACCAAGAACATTGGTCCCAGCAACCACAAGTTTGAAGTCGTCCAGCTTACCCACATCCTGGATGACGACTCCCTTCTGAACCAGGACCGCAACATCGACATAGTCCGATGCACCACGATGCAATGTCAGCTCTACCTCTTGGTTAGCTGTGGCTTGGACCTGCTGGTGTTCTCACTCCACATGCACGATCCGCTGTTTGGATCCCGTTTGCTTCAGTTCCTGGTCATTCTCGTCATGCCAGACATGAAGTCTTGGAGCATTCATCGACACATCTGCGAGATGCTCAGTGTACACCCGGAGGAACAACCTATCCTGCATGGCAGCTGGATTCACGCGTGTGTTCTCGAGGAGGGTGAAGAGTGGAACTGCCACAGGCTTCTCGACACCTAGCAGTAGTTCGAATGCCGTGAACCCCTCACCCACAGCGTAGTACCCCTTTCCCTTCGCATAGAAGGTTGGGTCACGAGCCAGCGGACCTAGGACTCGGTACTCATCGTTCACATAGGTGGTGTCCACGGTGCTGTTGCTCTGTACGATCTCCCACCTGTTCAGAACCTGCGGGAGCTCTACCGTCTGTTCCATTGTGCTCTGAAGCTTGAACTCGAGTGTCATGCTCTTGATCTCGTGGATCTGTGCCGAGATTGCAAAGTCAATGTACTTCCCAGCAGCGGACAACGGGTTATCATCGTGTACACTGGGTCGAATGACCGTCAGGCAGTCCTTCCGGGGATCAGTACAGTGCGATGTCGCGGGTTCAACGGCCCCATCTGGATGTTGCACATACTGCAGCATGTTTAAGGCCTGGGTATATAGAGGGGTTAAACGGCTGCCATGTTTGGTAAAGTTCTCCAGCAGATTATCTTTGGGCAGCAGGCCAAGTCGGCACGACAGCCGCGGCGTGCACTGTCCCACAGTGACAGGGTCCGAGGCCTGCTTCGTGACATCAACATTATCCATGAGCGAGTCAAGGTTACGCCGCCGACGGATGCGGAGATACTGGCCGCCATAGAGGAAGGAGCGCCAGCTCGTAGTACAAAAGAACTCCTGACTCGGATACTCTACCGGAAGTTTGACAGCACCCAGGGCAGGACACTCGACCTACCTGTGGGCCAATCCAACAGTCCTGTTATTCTAGCTCTCCAAAAGGCGAGGGTCGACCCCAAAGATCTACTAACGGTCGGGAAGTGGGCTGTCGTATTTAGCCTACATAGCCAGGAAGAGCGAGAGATGCTGGATAGCCTCCAGTCTGGGGCAAATAACTACTTCAGGGAGGAGGTCAGTGCCGCTGTAGCGGAGAGCCATGACACTGGTCATGCAAAAGGTACTCAAGAGGGGTTCACTGTTGGCAGCAAGGAGGCTGTTGAGCATATCTTCAATGAAAGAGGGCGTAGGAGATTGGCCAAGAATCTGTCAGCATTTCTGAAATTCCCAGATAACTACCAGGACTACCTCATCAAAACGGCTCGCAAGTACAATGCTCATCGCGCATGGAAAAAGTGGGTCTTCCGCGAGAAGTTCCAGACGAAGAGAGTCCTACCATCTGACCCTCGGTGGATAGAGTTTCAGCGACAGGCTTCTGACGAAGTTCCTTAAACTTCTGACGAAGTTCCTCAAGCTTCTGACGAAGTTCCTCATGACGAAGTTCCTCAAGCTTCTGATGAAGTTCCTCAAGCTTCTGACGAAGTTCCTCCAGGCTTATGACGACGTTCCTCATGACGAAGTTCCTCAAGCTTCTGACGAAGTTCCGCAAGCTTCTGACGAAGTTCCGCAAGCTTCTAACGAAGTTCCTCAAGCTTCTGACGAAGTTCCTCAAGCTTCTGACGAAGTTCCTCAAGCTTCTGACGAAGTTCCTCAACGAAGTTCCTCAAGCTTCTAACGAAGTAGCGGAGACCGCGCAGTCTGTTAGCGATGACGCGTAGAGCAGGCTAGTTCCCTGGCTGGATTCAGCTTGTAGGTGAAGGTCTGCGCCTTTTCCAGAGAGGGCTTGAAGTGTGACAGCTCACCTGTCTCCTTGTTGCTGAAGATGAAGCGGTACAGCTCAGCTGCCCTCTGCACACCTGCGATAAAGTCCCCTTTGGTCTCCTTGAGGGTTAGGCTGCCGTATATGGTCTCGAGCAGGGCACATCCACACTTGGAGCTGAAGTATAGCAACCGGGCATTGTGGCGGATGTCTGGAGAGATCTCGCGGGTGTACTTCTGAAAGAGGATGAAGACAGTTATCTTTGTGTGCCGGATGCGCCTGGTGATGTTGCTGAGGTAGGTGACTGTCTTCTGGTCCATTGCAGGGTCATCGATAACTAGAACAAGTGGTTCTGTCAGTCGGGCTGCCAGCAGCTTTTCCATCAGGGCTTGCAGGTTCTGCGTCTTGGTGATTGGACCATTGTACCATTGATCATTACTGTCAACCGCCTCAGCAGCGGAGTCAGACACCAGAAGGATGTATTGAGAGCGTAGATGTTCGGCCATGAGAGCCCGCAGCAAGATGTTTTTCCCGTGGCCTGACGGGGCAATGATCAGCACCACCTGGCCAGCATCGCCTGGCCTACTGTCGGTAGCCTCGTCTATATCTGAGAGACTAAACGGCAGTACTTGCTGCACCAGCTTTTGCGCCTGCTGTGTGGGTAGCGTTGTACCTCCAGCTGAGAAGATAGCGTAGAGGGCCTGTGTCAGCACCCACAGTGTCTAGCACATCCAGTATCTGTACGATACATGCGCAGGAAGTCATGACTATTATGTGAGCTTAAATGGCAAACCAAAGAACCCTGACTTCTTCACCTCTGGTAGCTGGAGGCTGCCGGTAGCACCTTTTTTGCCATCGACCGTGATATTGCTCAGGCCGATGGTGCCTACCCTGAGATTCTCTCCGTCTTGTTGGAAAGAGCTCCGGGGTTTCAGGAGATCCTTAACCAGTTCTTGTGCATAGGACGCAGCCATAACCTTGATGGCACCAGCCTCGTCGACTCCGAGCATACCTAGCATCGTTGCCCTGTCTTTGATGCCCATCCCCTTGTATACAGTCTTGGCCTTGTTAATGGCCGATTGTCCTACCGTATCAGTGTTCCCGACGAGATCTCGGGCTGGGATGGTACCTCGGATCTCCCGCGGGTCTCCCTTCTCATCAAAGTCTAGGAAGGAGATAGGGGCAACAGTGTCCTCTGAACCGAGGCGTGCCTCGCCCAAGTGAGCAAGATCGCCTAGCTCTTTGCTTTCTAGGTCTGTGAGTGACAGAGTCATAGTGCTATATGCACAGCTTAAACCCACTAGTCATACCCCCAGTGAAATAGTTGGGCATAGGAGGACCACGCAGTCGGCCAAGGGAATAGGTAGCAGTGCTCAGGGTACTGGCCCTCTCTGCAGGGGCACGCCTTGTGGGCGGTCCACCATTCCTGGGCATTGGCAATCCTCAGGCCGCATGCTCGACTATGGACTACACACCACCCTCCAGCCCGCCATGCCTCATATGCTGCAGGGGTCTTGTCATCCATCTATTCAGAAGGGTTAAACATAGGCGACGATGATCTCGGCCATTGCACTCGTTGCTAGCCCTAGAACCGCGGCCTCCATTAGTGTAACACGTTCACCAATGATCTTGGCGGTGGCAGTGTAGGCGGCACCACTGAGGGCGATCTTTGGGATGGGGTGAGTTATTCCGAGACAGTGGCCGGCCACCCCACTCACTACGGTAGCGAGGACAGCTGCAGTGGCGGCAGGAAGAACCTCATTTCCCCCTGTCATCTTCACCACAGCCACGTTCGCCGCCACGTTACTGGCGACATGGACTGCCAGAGGTTTAGCCTGTGTCAGTAACTTCTGTGTCTTGGTTCGCAGCAGGTTCTCTACCTTCTGAAGACTCATCTGGCTCTCGGGCAGTTGCTTCACGATCTGTACCGTTGACGGCATTGTTTAAACCCTGAGTATACAACGCAGTTAAACGCCTGTGTTCCCTGTCGAGTGAGCTAATAAGATCTTCCCAGTCTGCATCTGCCAGGTGGCCGGGTTTGTACTCAGGAATATTCATCTCTCTATTGTGGCATCTTAAACATGTCCGCGCTATGCGAGAAGTACTATGAGGTCTTCCAGAGGGAGTTGAAGGCCTACAAGAAGAAGACGCCAGATGAGCTCGCTCAGCTATCTGGTGCCGAGCTGACAGCTGTGAAGCTCTATCTAGGATTTGGAAAGGGGCAGATCTGCTTCCTCGAATACCTTATCATGGGTGGGAGTATCGTCGAGCAGCTCCTGCGAACTAAAGGTTTCTACAAGGATGGGGAGTATCTGTCAGATGTGTTCCAGCAGTTGCAGACCTCCATGGCCTCACCTAACTCAGAGCTGAACAAGGCTCTGCGATACTACAAGCTGGAAAAAGGATGCACTGCGGAACCATCCAGCCCTTGGATGTGCATGTTGACAGCGTGTATAGGGGCTGTTGGGCAGGCCAAGCTGGCTCAGTGTCTCACCGTGGTCCCAGCCGAGACTGACGAGATAGCTGATTTGCTAGCGGCGGAGTAGGCTGATCCCGAGCACCACGATAGTTAGGCCTGACACCACTCGTAGCGCTGCCACGGGAAGTGGTGTCGTGGCGACTGGCTGCAGTGGTGGGGTTGGCGCTGCCATGGGAAGCGCTGTGTCGACTGGCTGCAGTGTCGGAATGACTGTATGGCTCGTATTACGTCTAGGTGTGTTGAAACCGAAGTGGACACCGGGAGAACTCCCCTCGACTATCATGTTGTTATAGCCCCTGACTTGTAGGTCCTCGATGTTCACGATCATGTTGCTCGGAATCAACCGTAGGTGTGGTGAAAGAGCAAAGTCAAGTTTGCGATGGGCCTTCTGCAGCCCCTGCTGGAACTTAGCAATAAGACAGCTGGGATCTGCCACGATGATCATATCCTCAACGAGACTGATGAACATGGCCTGGACCTCTGCTCCGCTGACACCATCTATGGAATGACGCAGCTTGGTCTGCGCTGTAAGGAGGCAGTAGCACAGGGCTTCCAGGGACTGGTTGATCCGAACGATCCCTGCTGGTGTGAGGCCTAAGGTGGTGTGTGGGACAAAGTACTTCCACGCATCTGGGGAGTCCTGCCTGATTCCGGTGATGTGCATATTCTGCACTATCGCTCCAGGATCGGAGTCTGGATCGAACGAGAATGTCGCTGTCTTCCGACGGCCTACTCGTCGGGGTGTTCGATAGGGGAATCCTGAGTAGTCACGTCCCGGGCCACCGTACATAATCCCTAGACAGTGGTTGTCGCCGCCATGCCACCGATAGTCTGGGTGAGCTCTGAACTCTCTCTGTAGTCTGCTGGCCGCTGAGACGCTATGACTGTTGAGCTGTGGATCGAAGTCGTTTGTATCAGGGAGGCTTGCACCCAGCTCATGGAGGATTCGTCGCACAGTGAAGTACACGTGGAATCTGAGACAGCTGGCGATGAGCGCAGCTTCAGGAGTACCAGAATAGGGGTGAAGCATGGTGGAACTTACTCCACAGCCTGCCGTGGCACACCACACGGCAAAGTTCAGCTGCTGATTCCAGTATGAGAGGCTTGGAGCAGCCATCCAAGTATGAGCTTGCTTCGCATCCTTGATGGTGATGGGGCGGTTCGTCAGTGGTCGTGGGTTGACGGAGAAGCTGATTCGGGCCCGTCCATCCACTGTGATAGAGAAAGGTGTTAGCTCTGGTATATCATCAAGTAGGCCTCTCAGGCCAGTCAAGAGTGTACCCAGGAGGGGCGGTTGGCTCCGGTTGACTGTCGTGAGGTCCCGTGGGAAGGCCATCTATACTGGTGTTCTTAAAGCTAACGCAGCACATTATTTGTAGTCGCTCCAGAGACCGGCGAGGTGACCTCGCCGTAACATCTCGTTTTTTAACTCCTCCATATCAACCCGCCCGCTGAGGTATTGCTGTCGCACTTTAGGTTTCTCAGTGCGGTACAGGGCTTGGACCTTCAATATATGGCGGTACTCCTCATCGGTGACCTGGCCATCCTCGAGAGCTTTGCTGACAGACTCGTCGATAGTCCGTAGCATACTCTGTGCTAGTGTCACGTACTTAGCATGCTTCTCCAACCTCCTTGTGATCTGCCGCTGCCACACCCCCAAGCCTGTGGCCAAGACAGTGGTGGCTAGTGTCACGCGACCCAGCGGGATGGCGACGAGGGCACCCACCCCTGTAGCGAGTGGCCACAGCTGCCACACCAGCACTGGCTCCAATCACGCCCGCAGCAGTGGTTGTATGCGCGAGGACGTTGTAGGCTGTCTTATATCGACTGCGCGTTCTGCCGTACTTTTCTGCCTCATGGACGAGATTCTGCCTGATGGTATCTATCTGCTGGAGTCGCCAGCCGTGTATGGTACCGCCCTCGTCAGCAGTCAGGGAGGGGTATAGTTCTGGTTGCTTCCGCCACTCTGATTTTGCTATAGTATATCTGGAGGCTTAAACCGGCATCACCTGCAGAATCTGCTTATGAGTCATAGAAGGGTTCATTTTGGAGAGCCTGGCAAACCCTGCCAGCTTTTTGGTCTTGAGACAGATGGCTCTTAGGACGTGGTCATCCAGCACTATGTCGGATGCCAGTAGCGTTCTGAGACGTGACATCTGGAACTTCGCCTTATCACCAAGATAGTAGGTCCGCCGCTGGATGGCTTTCTTGATCTTATACTTCCGCGCCATCTCCTCTTCCCACTGTATGACCTCTGGCTCATCCTCGTCCGTGAAGACACCTGGCTCATCATCGTAGACATCTGGCCGATCGTCGTCTGTCAAGACTCCTGCATCCCGCTTACTCTCCTCCAGGAGGGCCTGCCAGTATCGGAAATTCCCCCCGTGCCTCCTTGCCCCGCGCATGTTCTGTTGATACCAGTTCTCCCGCTGTAGGCGCTCTCCTTCTTGTTGACAGATCTGTTGCTGTGCGAGCATCTGTGCAGTGGTCATGAAGGGGCAACCCTCTTTCTTCAGCATCTCGGCAAAGGACAGATATTGCTGGTATGATATCATGTTGTCGTCAGGTCAATGAGTAATAAGAGTGTAAACTCTAAATGGGAGTCCGATACCCCATCCGTGCTGGCGTATATGTTAATGGAGGGCTTGTCAAACAGGTGATTTACAGGTGTGAACAGGCTAGGACTGATAGCTTTCCATAGGTTGCTGTTGGCACCTGGGAGATACTCTATCACATCCCGGCCGACTTCTACCAGTGAGCTGCTGTGTGCACGGCCCGGAGGTTGATGCAGCACATCGGCGTGTATGTATGTTGCGCCCCGCTGGGGCACCTCGAAGAGGACCCATTCTACACGGTACTGTACCCCCCGTCTCCCCTCTAGAGAGGGTGAGATTATGTTCTCGCCACCGGAGAGCAGCAGTCGGACCACCGGCATGGTTATATGTCTCGTTTAAACCCCTTTATAGCGTGCTATGGAACCCATATTTGCTCACTCGACTGGCCTTGCTGACCTCGCAGATGTGTACGCAGTTGATGCTGCCAAGGTAGAAGAGAGTGATGGCAAGTCCTTCGCCCTACAGTACGAAGCAAGCTCAAAGGCATTCTCCCTCCACCCCATTGGGGGTGATGGGGTGGAGATGCTCACAGACCTCAAGGATGTGTCGAAAGGGCGCCTGGGTCGCGACATAGATGGCCACAAGATCGTGTTTCGGTACGATTTCCCGAAGAGGAAGTACGTCCTCGAGCCGTTGATTGAGCTCTCGGATACAGAGGTGGCAGACCTCAACACCCTAAATAACGACATCAGCTTTCATCTGGTCAAACCCTATTCGAGCGGTGCCCCACCGTTGGTCCGTGATGGCCTGCTATTGACCCTGGGAAAAAACCTGCAGTTCATGTTTGAGAAGAAAGAAGTGTGGTACCGCGCCGGACCTGGGGGTAACTGGCAACCATGGTTGCCCCTATATAGGCCTCCCGCACTCATTGACATAGAGGTTACTACCCTCTCCACTGTTGTGAAAAGGGATGGGAAAGTTCGAAAGCTCTACAATCAGGGATCATCCTTCCTCACCTACATAGGTGAAGGTGTCTCCCTGACGAGGGTGGGTCACCGGATCGGGGTTACAGGCGGAAAGCTCCTGCTGTGTCGTCCATTCGATGGACCAGAAGAAGCTGTCCAGGAGGGCACCCTACGGTTAGATGGTGTGTCACATGTCACCAAAGCCAAGGGTGCTGTTAAACTGCTTCATCGAGTCGGACTCACTAGCCCGCAAACGACTCATATAGTCCTAGAGCTACGTTTCTTAGCCGGCGGCAAAGTGAAGCAGCTAGCCCCTGCCCCTGAGGGGATGAAGATCACTATCGATCCGGATGGAGCAGGGCTTGATCTGGCACAGATATTTCTCGAGGCGTTCACTCTGTTCAGTTTAACTCTTCATATATAGCCATGCTTCTCATCGTATTGCTCGTGCTGGCGTCTACAGCAGTGGCGCAGGGCGCTGAGACGTCTCTAAATGGACGTTAAGACCCTGTAATGCGGGCTTGATCAGCTCGTATACCGCTGAGTATGCTAGTCTCTAAATGGACGTTACGACCATGTGCTAAGTAGTATAGCCGGAGTCAAACGGATACAACGTCCCGGAATAACGGGGGTAATCGGGAAATTCGCCTCCCGGGTGCTTTCATTATGGGGGTGTGGCGTCGCACTACGTCGCACTACGTGCTGGCATAGTGAAGGGGGCCCCCTAGGGGCGGCAGTTTTTTAGAGGCCTGCGCTACCTGGACCTAAAAACACCTAAAAAATGCGGCCCTCAATTGTTAAGGGCCTGGGAGGCGGATTTCTCGATTTCCCCCGTTATTCAGGGACGTGGTATCATTTTAATCCCGGCTATACTACTGCTCTCCCCCGCCCCCACTTTTTACAGATCCCGCAATTAAGCAATGGCCCACATGGGCTGCACTGGAAACATAAGTGGGGGGGGGGCGAATCTATCCTTCAAAAACCTTCCACAAGAAGGACAACCAGGTTTCTGAAACAAGCCAGAAGACGAAGACAATGAGTAGTTTAGTTAATTGAATTAGTAACTCAAAACCAAAATAAAAAGGAGGGGGGGGGGCATAAAGACCCAAGCTAATAATCAACCAGCGTTGGACAAAACTTTATAATTGTTAATAAAGGTGCAAGGGTGATTATGGCGTCATAACTTTAAAAATAAGAAGTTACTCCAACTCGAAAACAACATCCAGGTGTAACGACGAATTGTATTCATATCCAGAACATACTAACTGAAAAGGATAGTAAAGGCAGACTATGCAAACATCAGATAAACAATGATAAATTGGCAGCAGATTTCAGGAATATTTTCAAATAAAGTTAAGTGCCTAATATCATAACTAGAATACCCGCGCCTCCTAGCATAGCCAAACCATCAGATCTGATGAACTGGAAGCGCCACCAATCTCTATAACCTCTTAACTCTCTCCACCATAAAGGAGGGGTGGGGGGGGGGGGGGAACTGGACCAAAAGGGCAAAGTGAGATCTTCTTATGAGACCTCCAATTCACTGGGCATAGATTTGATTTTGTTACCTAACATGTTATTAGGAAATGGAACCTTGGTGGAGAAAAACAAACACAAAGAGAGATTAGCATTTCATAGCGCCATATAGAAATAAACCATTTTTTTTAGGCGCTTATCACGTCCAATCGCGAGTCCCGGAAACGATTACATCGAGACTAAAACGCTAAATTAGACAAATATGTAGTTGAAATCACCTGATGACTTGGTCCTGGGCCCTCCTCCAGTGACTTCCCATGCTCGGACATAATCCTAGATGATAATAATTTCAGAAAGTGTCGACAACAAGCAGAAAACTTTTAGGAAAAATTAACGCATGTGTCTCTTTGCCAATAAATTGGAAAAGAGGAAGTGCTAGTCTGCGCATGCGCGAGGTTGGGGCTAGCATCCGCCGGACTGTCATCTGACTACCTGCCCAGTAGGGGGCACATAACTTTTTTAATGGGAGTGTTTATTGAGTGAGTCGATATTTGGAAATATCAAAGAGTGTTAGGGAGGTAAGAATACTCTTGAAGTGAAACAGACCTAGTGTTATTAGACATGTTGATTGACAGAGTGAACAGACCTAGTGTTATTAGACATGTTGATTGACAGACTGAACAGACCTACTGTTATTAGACATGTTGATTGACACACTGAACAGACCTAGTGTTATTAGACATGTTGCTTGACAGACTGAACAGACCAAGTTTTATTAGACATATTGATTGACAGACTGAACAGACAGAAAGTTTTATTACAACCAAAAATATCAGTAGATATATTAAAGCTTTAACAATTTAATAGTTAAGCTGGCCAAAAGCGGCCTCTGTAGCGGTCCTGGGTAATCAAGCCAGTCATTCGTGTTAAATTTTCAAAAATGGTCTTCTCTTGGCCTGCAAAATTGACATTTTATAAGAGAAAATTGATATTTTCATGACCAAATTTGACCATTAAGGGGTTAATCAGCAAGCTAGACAAAAGTTTCCCTTGAGAAATAAACATTTGCAAGCCAAGTGAAACCTATATTTTAAAACTTTTGACCGAAATGATTGGCTAGATCACTGAACACACCAAAAAATAGTCTGGCCTTGGCTTGCAAATAGACATTCAATAAGCAAAACTTTTCATCCTATAACACTAAACTTTAAATTTTTAAATTAAATTAAAAGATGTACTGGTGTTTATTTTTTCAACCGACATTATTGACAAATGTACACCAGTTTCTATAAAATGTGTAGGAATGTAGGCTTGCCCGATTCTGTGATTAAATCAAAAATCATGATTATTTTTTAAATAGTGACTTTATATGATTAAAAGTTAGATAATGGAATAATCATGAATAATTTCTACGGCATATATTTCAATTCCAAACTTTTAATTACTTTTTAATGAGATTGGCCATAAAAATTAACATTTTGCTCAGTGAATGCAGGTCCATTTGCAAGCCAAGAGAAAACTATTTTTGAAAATTAGCACTGGAATGACTAGGTCGAGAATCGAGCCAGACATACCAGTGATACTGCCGAAACGAAATCATGACACTTCTATTCCTAACACACCTGCTGAAAAAAAAATTGTGAGTGTAGGTTCAAACCTTTTCATGATCTTATCCAGACAGCTTTTAAAGGGAGATAACTCTGGTGAATATGGGCAGCTTTTGCCGAAACGAAATCATGACACCTCGTCTATCTCTAACACATCTGACGCTTTACGCAGGAGTATAAAAATTGTCTTCTCTAGGCCTGCAAATTGACATTTCTAAATACCATTGCCGCTTTCATTATTGATATGCTTTTGTTGTTATGTCTGGGTAATTTGTACCCAAGCTGATTAATCGAGTAATCATGACTTTTAAAATAATCGATTGTGATTACTCAAAGCAATAATTGCACAAGCCTATAGGAGTGCACTAGAGTTGTGACACAAAATGTAGGTAGCTATGTGTGAAATGTCACAAATATGAATGCCCGACTGACTATAAACACTATAGGAACAAGTAAAATCAGCAACATTTAGCAGGTCTAAAGCAGATAAACTCACTCAATGAATGCTGTATCAGCATCTCCCCTGGCTGAGAAAACATAGGCGGAGAAATGTGCCCTTGATGGCCAGTGATCCGGCCCTCCTGTAGGTGTCTCTGAAGTTCAGACTCAACACGCTGGTAATCTTCAGCAAGCATAGGTTTACTTATAGAAGTTGGCTGTTTTCTACAACTGTGGTCTGATGAGGCTGTACAGAGATAACACATCAGTACAGAGACAATGAAGCAGTAGAGTCAAATATCAACCTAAGCATAACATTGACAAGCACAGAACAAGGATCAAGCTGTCATTAAGCTATATTTACTAGCAATTTGTCAGAATAATCAACTCATTTTCAGTGTGTGTGCATGCGTGCATATATGTATGAGCACATGCACGCGTAGGTGTGCGCGCGTACATGCGTGTGCACATGAAAAATACCGTACTTTCGTAACACTCTTTTTTGCTCGTTCTACTCCGGGCAAGAATGTGGGTGCATTCTATGTATTAGCACTTTAACACTCAGATCAGCCAAAAACGGCTTACAACTACCGTTGTCAGTCATTCCAGGTGTAAATTTTCAAAAATGGTCTTCTCTTGGCCTGAAAATTGACATTTTCTTATAGAAAATTGAAACTTTCTTTAACAAATTTAAGGTTTAAATGATTAATATAAATTGTTATCACTTTTTTGTCTCAAGAATTTTGGGTCAGAATGGCCTCCCAGACGTAATATTCAGCCTAAAAATGTGATATAAACGAAATCAAGGATTTCTTTTTTCACGAGACAGTTGATACTTACCTCCCTAATACTTTTGATATTGCTAAATATTGGCTTTCACTCAATAAACACTCAGATTAAAACAGTTAGGTGCCCCTACTGGGCAGGGAGTCAGAGCATAGTCTGGCGGATGCCAGCCCCACCACCGCGCATGCGCAGACTAGCACTTCCTCTGACTAATTTATTGGCTGATACACATGCAACTATAAAGAGCCTGAAGACCGAGCCTCTGTGGGGTGGAGAGGCCGGGTCCGTATCTAGGGAGGTAAGTATCAACTCTCTCGTGAAAAAAGAAATCCTTGATTTCGTTTATTTCACATCAAGAGTATACTTACCTCCCTAATACTTTTGATATTGCCAGAATTCGACAGTGAATTCGGCGGGAGGGAGGCGAGGTCAAAAGACCAGCTCATCCCTATATGCTTTTCTGCGTTTAAGGCACTTAAACTTCTGAAACTGTATGAAAAAACAGTCAGGATTTGACTAACCATCGGATAACACCCCCGATGTATGAGAGATGATCGAATGTCATATGCGCTTCCCCCCCCTCCTTCCTGGGAGGAAGAGTCGAATGACCTCATTGTCCTATACGCTCTCTACGTACAAGTGCCATGTACTACAGGACAGAGACGAAAAAACTCCATTTTCGTATACTCTCAACAATGAACCACATAAATACACAAAACCATCATCATATTAATAACGGGTAACGTGACAAGACAATCAACAATGGACAACACATACACAAGACTGACCTTGTTGAAATGGCTGCTGACATCCTCTTCCCATTGGTGAAGCACGATGCAGTCCCAAATTAGTGGTTGTTTCCATAAATTAATTGTGAAATATATAAGCAATGAGGAAACCCCATCAAAAATATATGCCAAGCTATTTTTTCAAAATCGACAAGGCGAGAGGATTAGAGGTGTCACGGAGATAATGGTCTGTAAAACTTGACTCACAGTGCCACTGAGCCACCGACATAATATCATCCACCGGGACCCCATTAAATAGGGCAGTGGATGTCACTACGCCGCGGACACTGTGAGCCTTCGCCACGTCAACCTGCTTCCCGGTGGCGGATTTATGGCAAAACTGAATGCATTCTACAATCCACCTGGAAATGGTGTCCTTAGAAGCCCTGCCATGGGGTTCAATATAAGACAACCATAACGCCGACTGGTCGGTGCGCCACTCCGCCGTACGTTGTTTGTACCGGCAAAGCGCCCGGACGGGACACCATGCTTTAGAATTAGGATCATATCTAGTTAAAGCAGGCAAAACAATAGGTTGACCTGGATATTTCAACGACTGATTTTTAGCCAAGAAATTAATCCTAGGTAGCAGCTTAAGGCCTTCCCCTGAAACCACAAAACGGTCATCCTCGGCTGATAAGGCATGAATTTCACTCCTACGCCTAGCCGAGGCCGCAGCAATTAAAAACACAGTCTTCAGTGTTAATAGTTTCATAGAAATGGAACTAAGTGGTTCAAACGGCTTATCACCTAGTACTTGAAGCACTAGCGATAAACTCCAAGACGGAATCACAGGTGGATTCCTTGGTCTTAGATTGCCCATGCCTTTAATTAATACATTTAATGTATTTACTTCATCACTTCCCCTCTTAGCCAAGCAAGGAATAACAGACATTAAAGCTGACTTATAACCAGCAATAGAGTTAGGCTTGAGGCTATAGGCATCATAGAGGTGACAGAGGAAATCAGCTACTACCTGAATAGATGAATCCATTGGATCAATACATCTTTTTGAGCACCATTCTGCAAATCTGTTGATTTTATAATTATATGCTCTGGAGGTTGACCCCCTCCTGGCTTTGGCCATAAACATGGCTGCTTGCTCAGAAAAGCCCTCCCTAATTCTAGATTCCTTGACAACATCCACGCAGTCAATCTGAACATTGACGGATTGTTGTGAAGGGCCTTGCCCTGGAAGATAATATCGTCCATCAGAGGCAGAGGAACCGGATTGCAGACCAGAAGGTCCAGCAGATCCGTATACCATGATCGGCTTGGCCAATCCGGGGCGATCAGAAGCACTTGGCATTCCTCTTGTCTGATTTTCTGAAGAATTTTTGGAATCAGGATTGCTGGAGGGAATGCGTATGCATACATTCTCCCCCAGCTGATAGCTAACGCATCTGTTGCGAAAGCGCTTGGATCCGGAATCGGAGAGACGTACGTCGTCATCTTCGCATTCTTCTTCGTTGCGAACAAATCGATGTTGGGTTTCCCCCAATGGTCGAACAGACGATCCGCCACACATTGATTTAGTTGCCATTCCGTGGGTAAAACACTCATCCTTCGGCTCAATGAGTCTGCTAGCAGATTTAACCTTCCCGGAATATGAACTGCTTTCAAGGTAATCTGGTGATCCAGACACCAACAAAGCAGTCTCCATGTCATCATACAGAGACTGGGCGACTTCGTTCCGCCCTGGCGGTTTATGTAAGTCACAACTGTTGAGTTGTCTGAACGAATAAGAACAATCTTGCCCTGAACTTTCTGTAAGAAATGTTCCAGGCCCAGGACTACTGCTCTTAGCTCCAGTAGATTTATATGTTCCTTTGACTGTTCCAGATTCCAAAGCCCTGATATCGTGGACTCTTCCAGGCAAGCTCCCCAGCCCTCCATCGATGCATCTGTATACACAGTCACCTGAGGGTGGGGAGGGGTTAGCATAACCCCCACCAAGAGATTCTCTGTGTCCAACCACCATTGCAGGTGATGAATCAGAGGCGCCAACACTGACACATTCGAGTCCAGCGAACCTGTACTCTGGGTCCATTGTGTCATGAGAAATAACTGGATCGGCTGCCTGCGTAAGGCGGCCTGAGGAATGACTGGTTCCAATGAAACCATCAACCCCAGCATTCTCAATTAAACCCGTGCCAGGACATGACGACTGTCGCACACTGACTGAATTAATGAGATGAGTTTCTGAACTCTCTCCTGAGTAGGATAAACATATCCTGTCTCTAGATCGAAGAACATCCCCAGGTAAACAAACTTCTGGGATGGAATCAGCTCTGATTTTGGGAAATTGATCATCCAGCCTAAGTCTGTGAGAGTTTTCAAAACAATCTCCAGACTGGCCGATAAACTTTCCCGGGTGTGCGCTTTCAACAGCCAGTCGTCTATGTACGTGTGGACTGCTATGCTTCTCCTGCGGAGGTATGCGGTGATCGCAAGAACCACACGGGTGAAAACCCGAGGAGCCGTGGAAATTCCGAAGGGTAGCACCCTGAATTCCCACTGTCTGCCCTGGAATGCAAATCTCAGGAAGCGACGGAAACTCCTGTGTATGGGGATGTGGAAATAAGCGTCCTTCAAATCTATCGACGCTGTCCACATTCCCCTCTCTAACCCCGCCAACACCGAGCGCACAGTCTCCATCTTGAAACTGGGCGTCTCTATGAACTTGTTCAATGGCTTGAGGTTGAGAATTGGTCTCCACCCTCCGGTGTTCTTTGTTACTAAGAACAGGGTTGAATAGAAGCCCGGACACCTCTGTGCCGGCTGAATAGCTCCTTTTTGTATGAGGGAATTTATTTCCTCCTCGATACACAACCTTTGATCTGGATCTCTCGGATTTGGAGTCCAGATCGGCACTAGAGACAGTCGCGATGGCGGGCCTGTCATCCAATCGGGATGATACCCGACTGAAAGCCATCGCAAGACTAAACGGTTCTGAGTTAACCGTTCCCACTCTTGCATGTGGTCGGCTAGCCGGCCTCCCACCGGTCCACCTAGGGATAGAGGTGGACATAAGGAGTGCAAGAGCGGCACTGTCTCCTTTGCCAGAAACACCGGCGCGGTTCTCACCGCGGTAACCGTCCCATCAGGAACGATTACCCCGCCCAGATCCTCGTGCGCCACGACCAGCACCGCGCGCACCTCGGTGCGCGGGCGGCTGCCTGGCTGACTGCGCCTGAGGAGCCTGCGCCCCCCTCGCTGCTGGCCGAATCGCACGTGGCCGAGGCCGGCGCTGCGATGGTGGTTGGCCTCTGACCTGGCCACTACCACCTCGAGCCTGCAGGGGACGATACGCAGGGGGTGCGGCGCGAACGTTGGCACGACGAAGCACCTCAAACTGCTCGCGCAGCGCCCTCTGGTTATTGACCAGAGTAACCGTCTCCTGGAGGTGCCTACATCCCTCACCTCCAAAGAGACCAGGACCTGTCATAGGCGTACGTAGTAGCCTATTGTAGAGGTCCTGGGACGGGCACAGATTATCCAAGGCAAAAGTGCGCCTTGCCCGGACACTCCTGGTCACCGCCCGCGTCATACAGTCCAGAGCCAGGTTGATACCATCCTGGATGGCTCGCTGGACTGTGACCGGACTTGGCTGGCGCGATGCGGATGCTGTTACTACCCCTTGTAACAGCTGGGAGACGTGGGACAGAGCGGCAATCGAAGCCCTCCCACTCTCCTCCGCATCACGCAACGCGGCATTTGCTGAACGCAACGCGTTCGAACACAAGACTCCCGTGTCAGAACGGGAGCCTGGCCGCGCATCCTCACCCAAAGCCGCGCGGTCATCCACGCTCGGCTTCGGTACCACACCGTACCGCTGGTAGTCC
Organism: Chaetoderma sp. LZ-2023a; assembly: GCA_034401795.1. NCBI lineage: Eukaryota > Metazoa > Mollusca > Caudofoveata > Chaetodermatida > Chaetodermatidae > Chaetoderma > Chaetoderma sp. LZ-2023a. The sequence continues at coordinate 29,948,309 of CM067373.1, read as the reverse complement.
AGGGGCACGATGCGGCAACGCCTGGCCACCTCGCGCGGGGCCTTAGCGAGACGTCCACTCGACTTAATGGACGTCTCCGCCGCCTTGAACATGTCAACGACATGCTCCGCCAGCGGCAGAGAAGGCATAGCGTTAGCAGTAGGCTTACCAGCTAACCACGGCCTGTGCTCACGCTGGCTAGCCGACTGCTCCATGGGCAGATCTGGTCTAACACTCACCAACCACTGGCAAGCGTCAGACCAATCCTCCTCCGTGGCTAGCTGCGAGCGCTCTACAAGACGGGGGGCCTTCGTCTTCCTCCTGAGCGCAAGCAACAGAGCTTGACGGCGGGTACGCTGATATCCCTGGCAAGCCAGGGAGAACATGCGGGCCTGACAATACCGGCATGCTAATATCACTGGTTTGACCAGGAGCAGGCGCCATGGTAGAGCGCGGGGCATATACCGCCCCACCACGGCCCCGGCCAGCACCAGCGACACTCTCGGCAAGCCGAGGTATGCGGTACCGCTGGCCTTCAGCGCCCAGGGCCACAGTCTGAACCGTGGATTCTACCCCTGGGAGAGTAGAACCGTGGAAAAAGGCGCCTGTATTCCCCGCGAGGGGTGCACAGACGTCATAATCCATGGCCACGTCTTCAGACGGCGACCCCAACAGGTAATCCTCATCCTCCTGGCCAGACAGATTAGACTCCGGGTCAGCAAAGAGAGCTAACCCGGACTGGCCAGGGAAGGTGCCATACGAGGTACTGGCACCCGCGGTGTGCGGATACCCCTGGACTGATAAGCAGCCCGCGGGTTCCAGCGACGACCGTCCACGGTCCCTATTGGGCGCGGCAATAAGCCTGCTGCCAGGGCCGTGGAACGCCCCCTCTAATGGGGCCACCTCTGAATCTTCAAACAACGGAAGCGTACTAAGGAACGTTGATTCAGAGGTGGGGATTACCTGCTCCGAAGCAGATGATGAGGTCAATAAAGGATTTGGTCCAGGAAGCATGCCACGAAGCAACTCTGGAACCAAATCCTTTATTGTCCTCCTCATCTCTCCCAACATCTCGGTCCGGAAGGCCTCCATGTCCACCGCGGACGAGGCCTTCCTCTTACCCTTCTTACTTACAACCTCTTTTTTCAGCTTCTTCTTCTCCTCCTCCACCTTGTCCTTCGCCTGCAAGCACAAGAATTCGGACATTAGCTCGCCCCCCCCAGTGCTTACATATCTCGCAATTAAGCAAGGGACCACAGGGGCTACACTGAAAACAGAGATGAGGGCCAAACTTGTCCCTCAAAAATCGTCCACAGGACGCACAACCAGGTCTCTGAAAAAGGCCAAAGGACGAGGAGTATGAGCAAACTAGTTAAGCTTAGAAAACTCACCAACTCAAGAGAAGGAAAATGATCATAAAGATCATAATTTATCAGAAAACCAGCTTCGGACAACTTTAATTGTTAATAAAGAGCAAGGCTGATTATGACGTCATTAATCCTATGACAGGAAAAAATCGATCCCCAACAAACATCCCAGTGCAAGGATGAATTGTATCTCTAACCAGAACATGTGCAGAATGGACATTTCGACTACACAAGCATCAGATATATACTGATAACAATGGCAAATAGAGTTAATTATCTCCCTTTCCTCTAAATAATTAACATCACCTCATATCAATAATTAGATACCTGACACCTTGTCTAGACAAACCATCCAACCTGATGAACTGGAGCACTCCACCACTGAACGCCTCTTAACTCTCTCCACATCTAGGGGAAGGAATTGGATCAAGAGGGCAAAGTGAGAAGACCTTTATAATAGGCCTCCAACTCACTGGACATAGAATTTTTGGTTAGATAACCTAACAGTATTAGTAGGAAATGGAACCATGGTGGAGAGAGAGACACAAACCCTCTGCTGATGTCATGTCCATTATATTTCTTCACACAGACCTGTGGACATAAACACAAAGAGAGATTAGTCTTATATAGCACCTAGTTGAAATAAACCAACTAATCAAGGCGCTTATCACGTTTAGCGCGAGTCCCGGAAACACATTACAACGGGACAAAACTCGCTAATTTTACTAGAAGTCACCTGATTTAAAGGTCCAAGGCCCTCCTGTGGCGAAGTCACTCTCTCTGCCATCTTTCTCAGGGATAAACTTCTACCAAACCGTCTCAAAAAACTTCGAAAAGAGTATAGAAAGTTTCTAACACAAAAGCATGTGTACACTCTCAGCCAATAAATTAGCAAAGAGGAAGTGCTAGTCTGCGCATGCGCGGTGGTGGGGCTGGCATCCGCCAGACTATGCTCTGACTCCCTGCCCAGTAGGGGCACCTAACTGTTTTAATCTGAGTGTTTATTGAGTGAAAGCCAATATTTAGCAATATCAAAAGTATTAGGGAGGTAAGTATACTCTTGATGTGAAATCAGCAAAGGGTATCAAACTTAAAAGTCAGTGTATTGTTCTATCTCTGTCGAACATAAAATGATCCAAAAAGGTGCAAGAAATAAAATGAGGTAGATTGCTTCTTATGTTGGCAGGCCAAATTAAACCTCTTTTGTCATTGGAGGTATTCCACTGAACTACATAATGACTGGAAGGCGGCCTCCCAAATACGAAAAGATTTTGCAATGTCGTGAATGTCAATATCGCAAATTAATATGATATTATGTACAGAATATATATATATATATATATATATATATATATATATATATATATATATATATATATATATATATATAAATATATATATATATATATATATATATATACCTGTGCAAAAGTTAAGCACCACCCTATTTTTACGCACATGCGAGGGTATATTCATGTGCTATGAAGAAAGCAATAGCATAAACATTTATGTACCCATCCATCTTAGTGCAAGAGGTAATAATGCAACTAGAGGAATGCTTATTATGATGGTGGGGAAACACTGTATGTTTTTGTTTGAACTTGAAAACGGGGCCTGAATATGGTTACGTTGACACAACTGACAACTATTGCCCTACAGTTGACACACGTGGCTAGATTGTCATTAATGGTGTCTGAAAACGAAGTTTAACATCTGTGCACGAGTTTGAGACTGTCATTATTAATACCGGGTATATCCACCTTGTGCCTGGATGACGGCCTGGACACGACGTCTCATGCTGGTCACCAACCGACTGATACGCCATTGTGGTATTCGTTGCCATTCAAGATGGAGTGCGTCTGTTAATTCCTGTAGGTTCTGCACAGGAGGATCCCTCCTTCTCACCATGTTTCCCAGAATGTCCCAGATATGCTCAATAGGGTTCATGTCAGGGCTCCTTGCTGGCCATGGTAGGGTTTCGATGGCATTCTGGCGGAGGTATTCATACACAGCTCTAGCACGATGTGGTCGGGCGTTGTCATCCATGAATATAGGGTGGGTTCCAGGTGCATGATTTACAAAATGAGGGACCACAACTCTATCCAGTATGGAATCTTGATATCTTTGTCCATTTAGTGTTCCAGGTACAGTCAACAGATCCAGCTTACAATCAAATGAGATGCACCCCCATATCATAACGGAACCTCCACCAAATGGAACTTCTTTCATGATGTTACGTTGGTCGTACGCCGTGCGTCTGGACCTCCATACACGAGTTCGACCATCTGTGGCATGAAGCAGGAACCGACTTTCATCGGACCAGTGTACCCGTCTCCAGGATCTCATGTTCCAGTGTCTTCTTTCGTTGCACCACCTCAGACGCTCCTCTTTGTGGTGTGCAGTGAGGAGAGGACGTCTGACAGGTCTCCTAGCTTTCATGCCAGCAGCATACAGTCTCCTTTTGACGGTAGACATTGACACTCTATTGCGCGTTTCCCATTGCTGGCTGAGCACTCTGCTGTTGGTGAATGGAGATCTCCTAACAAGGCGTACTAGGGCTCGATCATCACGGGCAGTAGTCTTCTTCGGTCTTCCAGATCTAGGCCTGTCGTTCACCTCGTTAGTTTGCCCATGTTTTGCAATCAAACGACTGATTACAGTATGGTTAATGTTCAGCTGTCTGCCAATCTCTCTGCATGACATACCAGTGGTATGCATGCCTATGATTTGCCATTTCACACGATCACTTAACCTTCATCTTACCATAGCGGTTCACAATCAAGAGCTAATTCTCTCTGTACAAATAAACCACGGTCATGAACACAAAATTCCTAATCTTGTCGCCTAAATCTGTATGTAATGTTCTACACCTCAAACTGGACTTTTACATAACTGAACACGTGTGCTGTTTCCCGCCACGCACGGACATCAAGCGGCGTGAAGTCATGCATGCATGTGCATTTCGTACTTGGAATTATGTCAGCTAACGCGGGGACAAAAAGTATGGCAGCTTAGTTGTGCCATCATGTTTCTACGTTCTATTGTTTTTGCTGGTGCTTAATATATACACCTGTGCAAAAGTTAAGCACCAGCAAAAACAATAGAACGTAGAAACATGATGGTACAACTTAAACGAAATCTAGGATTTCTTTTTTCACGAGAGAGTTGATACTTACCTCCCTAATACTTTTGATATTGCTAAATATTGGCTTTCACTCAATAAACACTCAGATTTAAAACAGTTAGGTGCCCCTACTGGGCAGGGAGTCAGAGCGTAGTCTGGCGGATGCCAGCCCCACCACCGCGCATGCGCAGACTAGCACTTCCTCTGACTAGATTATTGGCTGACACACATGCAACTATTAAGAGCCTGAAGACCGAGCCTCTGTGGGGTGGAGAGGCCGGGTCCGTATCTAGGGAGGTAAGTATCAACTCTCTCGTGAAAAAAGAAATCCTAGATTTCGTTTATTTCACTTCAAGAGTATACTTACCTCCCTAATACTTTTGATATTGCCAGAATTCGAAAGTGAATCTGGCGGGAGGGAGGCGAGGTCAAAAGACCAGCTCATCCCTATACGCTTTTCTGCGTTTAAGGCACTTAAACTTCTGAAACTGTAAGAAAAAACAGTCAGGATTTGACTAACCATCGGATAACACCACCGATGTATGAGAGATGACCGAATGTCATATGCGCTCCCCCCCCTCCTTCCTGGGAGGAAGAGTCGACTGACCTCAATGTCCTATACGCTCTCTACGTACAAGTGCCATGTACTACAGGACAGAGACGAAAAAGCTCCATTTTCGTAACACTCAACAATGAACCACACAAATACACAAACCATCACCATATTAATAACGGGTAATCGTGACAATACAATCAACAACGGACAACACATGAACAAGACTGACCTTGTTGAAAATGGCTGCTGACATCATCTTCCCATCGGTAAAGACTGATGCAGGCCCAAAAAAGTGGGTGTTTCCATAAATTAATTGTGAAATATATAAGTAATGAGGAAAAACCTCCTCAAAAAATATAAACCGATTTATTTTTTCAAAACCGACAAGGCGAGAGGATTAGAGGTGTCACGGAGATAATGGTCTGTAAAACTTGACTCACAGTGCCACTGAGCCACCGACATAATATCATCCACAGGGACCCCATTAAATAGGGCCGTGGATGTCACTACGCCGCGGACACTGTGAGCCTTGGCCACGTCAACCTGCTTCCCGGTGGCGGATTTATGGCAAAACTGAATGCATTCCACAATCCACCTGGAAATGGTGTCCTTAGAAGCCCTCCCATGGGGTTCAATATATGACAACCATAACGCTGACTGGTCGGTGCGCCATGCCGCCGTACGTTGTTTGTACCGGCGCAGCGCCCGGACGGGACACCATGCTTTAGAATTAGGATCATATCTAGTTAAAGCAGGCAAAATAATAGGTTGACCTGGATATTTCAACGACTGATTTTTAGCCAAGAAATTAATCCTAGGTAGCAGCTTAAGGCCTTCCCCTGAAACCACAAAACGGTCATCCTCGGCTGATAAGGCATGAATTTCACTCCTACGCCTAGCCGAGGCCGCAGCAATTAAAAACACAGTCTTCAGTGTTAATAGTTTCATAGAAATGGAACTAAGTGGTTCAAAAGGCTTATCACCTAGTACTTGAAGCACTAGCGATAAACTCCAAGACGGAATCACAGGTGGATTCCTTGGTCTTAGATTGCCCATGCCTTTAATTAATACATTCAATGTATTTACTTCATCACTTCCCCTCTTAGCCAAGCAAGGAATAACAGACATTAATGCTGACTTATAACCAGCAATAGAGTTAGGCTTGAGGCTATAGGCATCATAGAGGTGACAGAGGAAATCAGCTACTACTTGAATAGATGAATCCATTGGATCAATACATCTTTTTGAGCACCATTCTGCAAATCTGTTGATTTTATAATTATATGCTCTGGAGGTTGACCCCCTCCTGGCTTTGGCCATAAACATGGCTGCTTGCTCAGAAAAGCCCTCCTTAATTCTAGATTCCTTGACAACATCCACGCAGTCAATCTGAACATTGACGGATTGTTGTGAAGGGCCTTGCCCTGGAAGATAATATCGTCCATCAGAGGCAGAGGAACCGGATTGCAGACCAGAAGGTCCAGCAGATCCGTATACCATGATCGGCTTGGCCAATCCGGGGCGATCAGAAGCACTTGGCATTCCTCTTGTCTGATTTTCTGGAGAATTTTTGGAATCAGGATTGCTGGAGGGAATGCGTATGCATACATTCTCCCCCAGCTGATAGCTAACGCATCTGTTGCGAAAGCGCTTGGATCCGGAATCGGAGAGACGTACGTCGTCATCTTCGCATTCTTCTTCGTTGCGAACAAATCGATGTTGGGTTTCCCCCAATGGTCGAACAGACGATCCGCCACACATTGATTTAGTTGCCATTCCGTGGGTAAAACACTCATCCTTCGGCTCAATGAGTCTGCTAGCAGGTTTAACCTTCCCGGAATATGAACTGCTTTCAAGGTAATCTGGTGATCCAGACACCAACAAAGCAGTTTCCATGTCATCATACAGAGACTGGGCGACTTCGTTCCGCCCTGGCGGTCTATGTAAGTCACAACTGTTGAGTTGTCTGAACGAATAAGAACAATCTTGCCCTGAACTTTCTGTAAGAAATGTTCCAGGCCCAGGACTACTGCTCTTAGCTCCAGTAGATTTATATGTTCCTGTGACTGTTCCAGATTCCAAAGCCCTGATATCGTGGATTCTTCCAGGCAAGCTCCCCAGCCCTCCATCGATGCATCTGTATACACAGTCACCTGAGGGTGGGGAGGGGTTAGCAAAATCCCCGGCAAGAGATTCTCTGTATTCAACCACCATTGCAGGTGGTGAATCAGAGGCGCCAACACTGACACATTCGAGTCCAGCGAACCTGTACTCTGGGTCCATTGTGTCATGAGAAACAACTGGATCGGCCGCCTGCGTAAGGCGGCCTGAGGAATGACTGGTTCCAATGAAACCATCAACCCCAGCATTCTCAAGTAAACCCGTGCCAGGACATGACGACTGTCGCACACTGACTGAATCAACGAGATGAGTATTTGAACTCTCTCCTGAGTAGGATAAACATATCCTGTCTCTAGATCGAAGAACATCCCCAGGTAAACAAACTTCTGGGATGGAGTCAGCTCTGATTTTGGGAAATTGATCATCCAGCCCAAGTCTGTGAGAATTTTCAAAACAATCTCCAGATTGGCGGACAAACTTTCCCGGGTGTGCGCTTTCAACAGCCAGTCGTCTATGTACGTGTGGACTGCTATGCTTCTCCTGCGGAGGTATGCTGTGATCGCAAGAACCACACGGGTGAAAACCCGAGGAGCCGTGGAAATTCCGAAGGGCAACACCCTGAATTCCCACTGTCTGCCCTGGAATGCAAATCTCAGGAAGCGACAGAAACTCCCGTGGATGGGGATGTGGAAATAAGCGTCCTTCAAATCTATCGACGCCGTCCACATCCCCTCTCCAACCCCGCCAACACCGAGCGCACCGTTTCCATCTTGAAACTGGGCGTCTCGATGAACTTGTTCAATGGCTTGAGGTTGAGAATCGGTCTCCACCCACCGGTGCGTTTTGTTACTAAGAACAGGGTTGAATAGAAGCCCGGACACCTTTGTGCCGGCTGAATAGCTCCCTTTTGTATGAGGGAATTTATCTCCTCCTCGATACACAACCTTTGCTCTGGATCTCTCGGAATGGGAGTCCAGACTGGCACCAGAGACAGTCGCGACGGCGGGCCTGTCACCCACTCTGGATGATACCCGACGGAAAGCCATCGCAAGACTAAACGGTCCTGAGTCAACCGTTCCCACTCTTGCATGTGGCCGGCTAGCCGGCCTCCCACCGGCCCACCTAGGGACCGCGGTGGACACGAGGCATGCAAGAGCGGCACTGTCTCCGCCGCCATACACACCGGAGTGGTTCTTACCGCGGTAAGCGTCCTGTCAGGACCGATAACCACGCCCAGATCCTCGTGCGCCCCGCCCCGCCCCGCGCGCACCTCGGTGCGCGGGCGGCTGCCTGGCTGACGGCGGCTGAGGAACCTGCGCCCCCCTCGCTGCTGGCCGAATCGCACGCGGCCGAGGCCGACGCTGCGACGGTGGCTGGCCACTGACCTGGCCAGCACCACCTCGAGCCTGCAGGGGACGATACGCCGGGGCCGCGGCGCGAGCGTTAGCACGACGCAGCACATCAAACTGCTCGCGCAGCGCCCTCTGGTTATTCACCAGGGTGACCGTCTCCTGGAGGTGGCGACATCCCTCACCTCCAAAAAGACCAGGGCCCGTCATAGGCGTACGCAGTAGCCTATTGTACAGGTCCTGAGACGGGCACAGATTGTCCAGGGCAAACGTGCGTCTTGCCCTGACACTCCTGGTCACCGCCCGAGTCACACAGTCCAGCGCCAGGTTAATACCATCCTGGATGGTTCGCTGGACAGTGACCGGACTTGGCTGGCGCGATGCAGATGCCGTTACTACCCCCTGTAACAGCTGGGAGACGTGGGACAGAGCGGCAATCGAAGCCCTCCCACTCTCCTCCGCATCACGCAACGCGGTATTCGCCGAACGCAACGCGTTCGCGCACAAGACACCCGCGTCAGAACGGGTGCCTGGCCGCGCATCCTCACCCAAAGCCGCGCGGTCATCCACGCTGGGCTTGGGTACCACACCGTACCGCTGGTAATCCAGGGGCACGATGCGACAACGCCTGGCCACCTCGCGAGGGGCCTTCGCGAGACGTCCACTCGACTTAATGGACGACTCCGCCGCCTTGAACATGTCAACGACATGCTCCGCCAGCGGCAGAGAAGGCATAGCATTAGCAGTCGGTTTCCCAGCTAACCACGGCGTGTGAACACGCTGGCTAGCCAACTGCTCCACGGGCAGATCAGGCCTAACGCTCACCAACCACTGGCAAGCGTCATACCAATCCTCCTCCGTGGCTAACTGCGAGCGCTCTACAAGACGGGGTCCTTCGTCTTCCTCCTGAGCGCAAGCAGTAGAGCTTGACGGCGGGTATGCTGATACACCTGGCAAGCCAGGGAAAACACGCGGGCCTGACAGCACCGGCATGAGAATATCACTGGTTTGACCAGCAGGCACCGTGGCAGAGCGCGGGGTATATATAGTCTCACCACGGGCCCGGCCAGCACCAGCAACACCCTCGGCAAGCCGAGGTATGCGGTACCGCTGGCCATCAGCAGCGCCCTGGGCCACCACCTGAGCCGCGGACTTTACTCCAGGGTGAGTAAAACCGTGGAATAAGGCGCCTGTATTCCCCGCGAGGGGTGCACAAACGTCTTCATCCATGTCCACGTCGTCAGACGGCGACCCTAGCAGGTAATCCTCATTACCCTGGTCAGAAAGATTAGACCCCGGGTCAGCAAAGAGAGCTAACCCGGGCTGACCAGGAACGGTGCCATAGGAGGTACTGGCCACCGCGGCGTGCGGATACCCCTGGACTGATAAGCAGCCCGCGGGTTCCAGCGACAACCGTCCACGGTCCCCTATCGGCGCGGCAATAAGCCTGCTGCCAGGGCCGTGGAACGCCCCCTCTAATGGGGCCACCTCTGGATCGTCGAACAACGGAAGCGGACTAAGGAAAATCGATCCAGAGGCGGGGATTACCTGCTCCGAAGCCGATGACGAGGACAGTAAAGGACTTGGTCCAGGAAGCATGCCACGAAGCAACCCTGGAACCAAATCCTTTATTGTCCTCTTCATCTCTCCCAACATCTCGGTCCGGAAGGCCTCCATATCCACCGCGGACGAGACCTTCCCCTTACCCTTCCTACTTACAACCTCTCGTTTCCGCTTCTTCTTCTTCTCCTCCTCTACCACCTTGTCCGTCGCCTGTAAGCAGCACAAGAATTCGGACATTAACTCGCCCCCCCAGTGCTTACATATGTCACAATTAACAAATGGACCACAAGGGCTACATTGACAGCACAGATGCGGCCAGAACTTATCCAGAAGAAAACGACCACAGGACGCGCAACCCGGTCCCTGAAACAGGGCAAAGGACAAGGAGTATGAGCAACTAGTTAAGCTTAGAAACTCAATCCAACTCAAAGAGAAGGAAAAACGATCATAAAGATCAATATACATCAGAAAACAGCATAGCGCTTGAATTGCTGATAAACACATAGCCAGGCTGATTATGACGTCATTAATCCCGTGACAGGAAAAATTCGATCCCAACAAAACATCCAAGTGCAAGGACGAATTGTATGCTGAATGGATAAGTTGACTACACAACCATCAGATACATATAGATAACTCTTTTCTGGCAAAAATGTTAATTATCTCCCTTTGTTTGTTTACAATAATTAACATCACCACATTATCAATAACTAGATACCTGACACTTTGTATAGACAAACCATCCAACGTGACGAACCGGAGAACTCCACCATCTGCACGCCTCTTAACTCTCTCCACCTCATGGGGAAGGAATTGGATCAAGAGGGCAAAGTGAGAAGACCTTTATAATAGGCCTCCAACTCACTGGACATATTTTTCATTTGGTTAGATAACCTAACAGTGTTAGTAGGAAATGGAACCATGGTGGAGAGAAAACTAACTCTCTGCAACTGTGATGTCACCACCTAGCGTCATACAGACCTGTGGACATAAACAGAAAGAGAAATTAGTCCTAGGTAGCACCGAGTTGACCTAAACCAACTAACTAAGGCGCTTATCACGGTAAACGCGAGTCCCGGAAACACAATACACCGGGAAGAAAACTCGCTAATTTTACTAGAAGTCACCTGATTTAAAGGTCCTAAGTCCCCTTTGGCGAATTGATACTTCCCGCCATCCAAAAAAGTGACTATCACACCAAACAACACCACTTAAACTAGTTTAAGATAAAGAAAAGCTTCAGCACAAAAAGACATGTGTGAACTCTCTGCCAATAATCTAGCAAAGAGGTAGTGCTAGTCTGCGCATGCGCGGTGGTGGGGCTGGCATCCGCCAGACTACGCTCTGACTCCCTGCCCAGTAGGGGCACCTAACTGTTTTAAATCTGAGTGTTTATTGAGTGAAAGCCAATATTTAGCAATATCAAAAGTATTAGGGAGGTAAGTATACTCTTGAAGTGAAAAGGCTGCCATACTTTTTGTCCCCGCGTTAGCTGACATAATTCCAAGTACGAAATGCACTACCGACACACGCATGCGTTGAGCCCATACAATGTCTGCGCAGCTGCGTCCATGTTTGAAGCCACTGACATGATCCAGTGAAGTAATCGATCTTGTCTCGGATGTGGCATAGAGTAACATTAGATAGGATTTTCTGTATGCTTATGAGGAGCAATGGGCTGCAGATTGGCCCAGGTGGCTTCTTGGGCTTGGGTAATGTGATACGGGTGCCATGGCCTACAGCGTCGATGGGAAGGTGGTGCAAAAAAGCTGAATTGACTAGGTGCGTGATCGGTTTTATATATATATAGCTGTCTACACACCACCACTCACTGTACACAACGCTGAAGGACACTTTATCGGGACTGACCAGGGAAAAGCCGAGGCGATCCGAAAATGGTTCATTGAACAGTTCACTGACAACGATGATGAGCCCTTGCACCCGTTCTCAGGAGACCCTAGGCCATTACTAACACCAATTAAAACAGCAGAAGTTGAGAAGGCATTTAAAGCCCTGAAAAATGGACGTGCATCTGGACCTGATAGCATGACCAATGAACTATTCAAATATGCAAGTGACATTATCTCAAAACCGATCACGCACCTAGTCAATTCAGCTTTTTTGCACCACCTTCCCATCGACGCTGTAGGCCATGGCACCCTTATCACATTACCCAAGCCCAAGAAGCCACCTGGGCCCACAGCCAATCTGCAGCCCATTATGCTCCTCAAAAGCATACAGAAAATCCTATCTAATGTTACTCTATGCCACATCCGAGACAAGATCGATTACTTCACTGGATCATGTCAGTGGCTTCCAACATGGACGCAGCTGCGCAGACATTGTATGGGCTCAACGCATGCGTGTGTCGGTAGTCATGTCCAAACACTGGGACTTCCACAAAATGGGCATTGACATGTCACGAGCCTTTGACACAATTAAACGCTCAAAGATCCTAGATGTACTACGCCAGGCCAGTTGCAATGAAGATGAGCTACGACTAGTGAGACTACTGCTTGCAGACACCAAGCTGAGAGTACAAGTCAAGTCAGTGAAGTCTAGAGTTTGAGACATCGATCGGCTCCCCACAGGGAGATGGTCTATCTCTGGTGCGTTTCACCTACTACCTTGCTGCCACATTGAAATCTGTGTGGGAAGGTTCCACAAGACCAAACCCCCCAGTGTCAATACTGGGCATGCCGCTAGAGATGGAATATGCCAATGATGTGGACTTCATAGATGAGGAAAAGAAACCCCTTGATGAACTTCTCCCAATAGCTGCAAGCAAACTAAAAATTGAGAATCTCTATGAATGAATCCAAATAAGAGTTCATCCACATATACCTATCGACAAAGCATGAAACCATAGAAAATGACGACCCACTCCATGGAGGAAAAGAAAAATCCTGGGCCACTGCTTTGCAGTACTGCTGACATTTCTGCTGCGTCATGTTGAAAATAGCTTTCCAGTCCTTCTGGAAGCTATGGATTCGTAGATCAAAGATGCCCTTGATAGGGGCTACGTTTATACAATGCAACCTGCGTATCCTTGATGCTGTATAACTGTAACAGCTGGGCAGCTCCAAAGGCAGTTCTAGACAAATTTGATGTCTGCCACCGCAAACACCTATGCACCATCACTGGACACCGATGGCCAGACAGCATAATTTCCAATGATGCACTATACAAGATGTGTAACACGTCGCCGCTGTCTGTAAAAGTTGCCCAGTAAAGATGGTCCATGTTTGGCCATGTGTTAAGGATGCCAGAAGAGACACCAGCACAGAGAGCCTTGGAATTCGGCCTACTTAAAGCCAGCAAATACAAAGGCAGGAGAGGACATCATTGCATAAATTTGCTAAGCGTGCTACGAGGTGACCTCAAGAAAGCAGGACTCGGTACACTCAAGTCAAGAATGGACCTGAGGAAGCTAAGGATTTCGGCTGAGGACAAGACATAGTGGGCAAAAGTGAAGAAGGACTGATTGCAGCTGTAGGATGTTTCTACTACTACAGCCACAGAATACAGTAATCATACATACATATACACCTGTGCAAAAGTTAAGCACCACCCTATTTTTACGCACATGCGAGGGTATATTCATGTGCTATGAAGAAAGCAATAGCATAAACATTTATGTACCCATCCATCTTAGTGCAAGAGGTAATAATGCAACTAGAGGAATGCTGATTATGATGGTGGGGAAACACTGTATGTTTTTGTTTGAACTTGAAAACGAGGCCTGAATATGGTTACGTTGACACAACTGACAACTATTGCCCTACAGTTGACACACGTGGCTAGATTGTCATTAATGGTGTCTGAAAACGAAGTTTAACATCTGTGCACGAGTTTGAGACTGTCATTATTAATACCGGGTATATCCACCTTGTGCCTGGATGACGGCCTGGACACGACGTCTCATGCTGGTCACCAACCGACTGATACGCCATTGTGGTATTCGTTGCCATTCAAGATGGAGTGCGTCTGTTAATTCCTGTAGGTTCTGCACAGGAGGATCCCTCCTTCTCACCATGTTTCCCAGAATGTCCCAGATATGCTCAATAGGGTTCATGTCAGGGCTCCTTGCTGGCCATGGTAGGGTTTCGATGGCATTCTGGCGGAGGTATTCATACACAGCTCTAGCACGATGTGGTCGGGCGTTGTCATCCATGAATATAGGGTGGGTTCCAGGTGCATGATTTACAAAATGAGGGACCACAACTCTATCCAGTATGGAATCTTGATATCTTTGTCCATTTAGTGTTCCAGGTACAGTCAACAGATCCAGCTTACAATCAAATGAGATGCACCCCCATATCATAACGGAACCTCCACCAAATGGAACTTCTTCCATGATGTTACGTTGGTCGTACGCCGTGCGTCTGGACCTCCATACACGAGTTCGACCATCTGTGGCATGAAGCAGGAACCGACTTTCATCGGCCCAGTGTACCCGTCTCCAGGATCTCATGTTCCAGTGTCTTCTTTCGTTGCACCACCTCAGACGCTCCTCTTTGTGGTGTGCAGTGAGGAGAGGACGTCTGACAGGTCTCCTAGCTTTCATGCTAGCAGCATGCAGTCTCCTTTTGACGGTAGACATTGACACTCTATTGCGCGTTTCCCATTGCTGGCTGAGCACTCTGCTGTTGGTGAATGGAGATCTCCTAACAAGGCGTACTAGGGCTCGATCATCACGGGCAGTAGTCTTCTTCGGTCTTCCAGATCTAGGCCTGTCCTTCACCTCATTAGTTTGCCCATGTTTTGCAATCAAACGACTGATTACAGTATGGTTAATGTTCAGCTGTCTGCCAATCTCTCTGCATGACATACCAGTGGTATGCATGCCTATGATTTGCCATTTCACACGATCACTTAACCTTCATCTTGCCATAGCGGTTCACAATCAAGAGCTAATTCTCTCTGTACAAATAAACCACGGTCATGAACACAAAATTCCTAATCTTGTCGCCTAAATCTGTATGTAATGTTCTACACCTCAAACTGGACTTTTACATAACTGAACACGTGTGCTGTTTCCCGCCACGCATGGACATCAAGCGGCGTGAAGTCATGCATGCATGTGCATTTCGTACTTGGAATTATGTCAGCTAACGCGGGGACAAAAAGTATGGCAGCCTAGTTGTACCATCATGTTTCTACGTTCTATTGTTTTTGCTGGTGCTTAACTTTTGCACAGGTGTATATATACAGAAGTTAATGTTTGAAAAGAATTTGAGCCATAATTTCAGTATTTCCTAATCAGAGATATTTGTTCACTTGGGCAATTTCGCTTAGGATGACTTGGTTACATTATGATAATTAGATGACTATGATATCTCGCTCTAGTTAGTGTAGATCTCGTAAGAACACAAATGGTGATCCCCTGTATACTGAATTTATTTCTCGCTCACAAATGGTTTTATGCATTCTATTACAGCTACGGTACGCAATAAACAAGCTGTACCCCAAAAATGCTAAATTCTGATTGATTCATGGCGAACATTTGTTTTTGACATATGATATTTAGGCCCGATCCGCTCAGCGGTTCTGGTGGTTTTTGCGAAAATTAGGTCATCCAAGATGGCCGCCAAACAATTTGGCAAATCAAGTTCCCTCGAACAAACTTGGTTCAGCTCTTCATCTAGACCATATTTCATGAGGTTTGCATCAATCCCCCAAGCGGTTTGGGAGATTTTTAAAAACATTGCTAAGTCGGCCAAATCCAAGAAAGCCACTGGCCAAATCGGGCGATCGTTTTCCTTTGAACAAACTTGTATCCCTATGCCATAAGGATGCTTCCTGTTAAATATAGTTGAAATCGGCACAGTGGTTCTCGAGAAGACATTTTAAATTTCCCATTGCTTTAGTATGGGAGCTTTTGGCCAGAAAATGATCAAAGCTGGCCACTAAAACCATTTATCCGACAGTTTCGGAAATGGCAAATTTGAGATCAGAATACCCAAAACCATATATTAAACCAATTTTGGGCTCAAAATCCATCAAATGAAAAAAATCCAATATGGCCACCAAACAGTCTATATTTTGATTGGCCCACGGTGGACATGTTTTTTTTACAGATCAACTTCAGTTGAACTAAACGAAATCTAGGATTTCTTTTTTCACGAGAGAGTTGATACTTACCTCCCTAATACTTTTGATATTGCTAAATATTGGCTTTCACTCAATAAACACTCAGATTTAAAACAGTTAGGTGCCCCTACTGGGCAGGGAGTCAGAGCGTAGTCTGGCGGATGCCAGCCCCACCACCGCGCATGCGCAGACTAGCACTTCCTCTGACTAGATTATTGGCTGACACACATGCAACTATTAAGAGCCTGAAGACCGAGCCTCTGTGGGGTGGAGAGGCCGGGTCCGTATCTAGGGAGGTAAGTATCAACTCTCTCGTGAAAAAAGAAATCCTAGATTTCGTTTATTTCACTTCAAGAGTATACTTACCTCCCTAATACTTTTGATATTGCCAGAATTCGAAAGTGAATCTGGCGGGAGGGAGGCGAGGTCAAAAGACCAGCTCATCCCTATACGCTTTTCTGCGTTTAAGGCACTTAAACTTCTGAAACTGTAAGAAAAAACAGTCAGGATTTGACTAACCATCGGATAACACCACCGATGTATGAGAGATGACCGAATGTCATATGCGCTCCCCCCCCCTCCTTCCTGGGAGGAAGAGTCGACTGACCTCAATGTCCTATACGCTCTCTACGTACAAGTGCCATGTACTACAGGACAGAGACGAAAAAACTCCATTTTCGTAACTCTCAACAATGAACCACACAAATACACAAACCATCACCATATTAATAACGGGTAATCGTGACAATACAATCAACAATGGACAACACATGAACAAGACTGACCTTGTTGAAAATGGCTGCTGACATCATCTTCCCATAGGTAAAGACTGATGCAGGCCCAAAAAAGTGGGTGTTTCCATAAATTAATTGTGAAATATATAAGTAATGAGGAAAAACCTCCTCAAAAAATATAAACCGATTTATTTTTTCAAAACCGACAAGGCGAGAGGATTAGAGGTGTCACGGAGATAATGGTCTGTAAAACTTGACTCACAGTGCCACTGAGCCACCGACATAATATCATCCACAGGGACCCCATTAAATAGGGCCGTGGATGTCACTACGCCGCGGACACTGTGAGCCTTGGCCACGTCAACCTGCTTCCCGGTGGCGGATCTATGGCAAAACTGAATGCATTCCACAATCCACCTGGAAATGGTGTCCTTAGAAGCCCTCCCATGGGGCTCAATATATGACAACCATAACGCTGACTGGTCGGTGCGCCATGCCGCCGTACGTTGTTTGTACCGGCGCAGCGCCCGGACGGGACACCATGCTTTAGAATTAGGATCATATCTAGTTAAAGCAGGCAAAATAATAGGTTGACCTGGATATTTCAACGACTGATTTTTAGCCAAGAAATTAATCCTAGGTAGCAGCTTAAGGCCTTCCCCTGAAACCACAAAACGGTCATCCTCGGCTGATAAGGCATGAATTTCACTCCTACGCCTAGCCGAGGCCGCAGCAATTAAAAACACAGTCTTCAGTGTTAATAGTTTCATAGAAATGGAACTAAGTGGTTCAAAAGGCTTATCACCTAGTACTTGAAGCACTAGCGATAAACTCCAAGACGGAATCACAGGTGGATTCCTTGGTCTTAGATTGCCCATGCCTTTAATTAATACATTCAATGTATTTACTTCATCACTTCCCCTCTTAGCCAAGCAAGGAATAACAGACATTAATGCTGACTTATAACCAGCAATAGAGTTAGGCTTGAGGCTATAGGCATCATAGAGGTGACAGAGGAAATCAGCTACTACTTGAATAGATGAATCCATTGGATCAATACATCTTTTTGAGCACCATTCTGCAAATCTGTTGATTTTATAATTATATGCTCTGGAGGTTGACCCCCTCCTGGCTTTGGCCATAAACATGGCTGCTTGCTCAGAAAAGCCCTCCTTAATTCTAGATTCCTTGACAACATCCACGCAGTCAATCTGAACATTGACGGATTGTTGTGAAGGGCCTTGCCCTGGAAGATAATATCGTCCATCAGAGGCAGAGGAACCGGATTGCAGACCAGAAGGTCCAGCAGATCCGTATACCATGATCGGCTTGGCCAATCCGGGGCGATCAGAAGCACTTGGCATTCCTCTTGTCTGATTTTCTGAAGAATTTTTGGAATCAGGATTGCTGGAGGGAATGCGTATGCATACATTCTCCCCCAGCTGATAGCTAACGCATCTGTTGCGAAAGCGCTTGGATCCGGAATCGGAGAGACGTACG
Source organism: Chaetoderma sp. LZ-2023a (assembly GCA_034401795.1). Taxonomy (NCBI): domain Eukaryota; kingdom Metazoa; phylum Mollusca; class Caudofoveata; order Chaetodermatida; family Chaetodermatidae; genus Chaetoderma; species Chaetoderma sp. LZ-2023a. Next base: position 29,929,923 of record CM067373.1, on the reverse strand, counting down.
TCGTCATCTTCGCATTCTTCTTCGTTGCGAACAAATCGATGTTGGGTTTCCCCCAATGGTCGAACAGACGATCCGCCACACATTGATTTAGTTGCCATTCCGTGGGTAAAACACTCATCCTTCGGCTCAATGAGTCTGCTAGCAGGTTTAACCTTCCCGGAATATGAACTGCTTTCAAGGTAATCTGGTGATCCAGACACCAACAAAGCAGTTTCCATGTCATCATACAGAGACTGGGCGACTTCGTTCCGCCCTGGCGGTTTATGTAAGTCACAACTGTTGAGTTGTCTGAACGAATAAGAACAATCTTGCCCTGAACTTTCTGTAAGAAATGTTCCAGGCCCAGGACTACTGCTCTTAGCTCCAGTAGATTTATATGTTCCTGTGACTGTTCCAGATTCCAAAGCCCTGATATCGTGGATTCTTCCAGGCAAGCTCCCCAGCCCTCCATCGATGCATCTGTATACACAGTCACCTGAGGGTGGGGAGGGGTTAGCAAAACCCCCGGCAAGAGATTCTCTGTATTCAACCACCATTGCAGGTGGTGAATCAGAGGCGCCAACACTGACACATTCGAGTCCAGCGAACCTGTACTCTGGGTCCATTGTGTCATGAGAAACAACTGGATCGGCCGCCTGCGTAAGGCGGCCTGAGGAATGACTGGTTCCAACGAAACCATCAACCCCAGCATTCTCAAGTAAACCCGTGCCAGGACATGACGACTGTCGCACACTGACTGAATCAACGAGATGAGTATTTGAACTCTCTCCTGAGTAGGATAAACATATCCTGTCTCTAGATCGAAGAACATCCCCAGGTAAACAAACTTCTGGGATGGAGTCAGCTCTGATTTTGGGAAATTGATCATCCAGCCCAAGTCTGTGAGAATTTTCAAAACAATCTCCAGATTGGCGGACAAACTTTCCCGGGTGTGCGCTTTCAACAGCCAGTCGTCTATGTACGTGTGGACTGCTATGCTTCTCCTGCGGAGGTATGCTGTGATCGCAAGAACCACACGGGTGAAAACCCGAGGAGCCGTGGAAATTCCGAAGGGCAACACCCTGAATTCCCACTGTCTGCCCTGGAATGCAAATCTCAGGAAGCGACAGAAACTCCCGTGGATGGGGATGTGGAAATAAGCGTCCTTCAAATCTATCGACGCCGTCCACATCCCCCTCTCCAACCCCGCCAACACCGAGCGCACCGTTTCCATCTTGAAACTGGGCGTCTCGATGAACTTGTTCAATGGCTTGAGGTTGAGAATCGGTCTCCACCCACCGGTGCGTTTTGTTACTAAGAACAGGGTTGAATAGAAGCCCGGACACCTTTGTGCCGGCTGAATAGCTCCCTTTTGTATGAGGGAATTTATCTCCTCCTCGATACACAACCTTTGCTCTGGATCTCTCGGAATGGGAGTCCAGACTGGCACCAGAGACAGTCGCGACGGCGGGCCTGTCACCCACTCTGGATGATACCCGACGGAAAGCCATCGCAAGACTAAACGGTCCTGAGTTAACCGTTCCCACTCTTGCATGTGGCCGGCTAGCCGGCCTCCCACCGGCCCACCTAGGGACCGCGGTGGACACGAGGCATGCAAGAGCGGCACTGTCTCCGCCGCCATACACACCGGAGTGGTTCTTACCGCGGTAAGCGTCCTGTCAGGACCGATAACCACGCCCAGATCCTCGCGCGCCCCGCCCCGCCCCGCGCGCACCTCGGTGCGCGGGCGGCTGCCTGGCTGACGGCGGCTGAGGAACCTGCGCCCCCCTCGCTGCTGGCCGAATCGCACGCGGCCGAGGCCGACGCTGCGACGGTGGCTGGCCACTGACCTGGCCAGCACCACCTCGAGCCTGCAGGGGACGATACGCCGGGGCCGCGGCGCGAGCGTTAGCACGACGCAGCACATCAAACTGCTCGCGCAGCGCCCTCTGGTTATTCACCAGGGTGACCGTCTCCTGGAGGTGGCGACATCCCTCACCTCCAAAAAGACCAGGGCCCGTCATAGGCGTACGCAGTAGCCTATTGTACAGGTCCTGAGACGGGCACAGATTGTCCAGGGCAAACGTGCGTCTTGCCCTGACACTCCTGGTCACCGCCCGAGTCACACAGTCCAGCGCCAGGTTAATACCATCCTGGATGGTTCGCTGGACAGTGACCGGACTTGGCTGGCGCGATGCGGATGCCGTTACTACCCCCTGTAACAGCTGGGAGACGTGGGACAGAGCGGCAATCGAAGCCCTCCCACTCTCCTCCGCATCACGCAACGCGGTATTCGCCGAACGCAACGCGTTCGCGCACAAGACACCCGTGTCAGAACGGGTGCCTGGCCGCGCATCCTCACCCAAAGCCGCGCGGTCATCCACGCTGGGCTTGGGTACCACACCGTACCGCTGGTAATCCAGGGGCACGATGCGACAACGCCTGGCCACCTCGCGAGGGGCCTTCGCGAGACGTCCACTCGACTTAATGGACGACTCCGCCGCCTTGAACATGTCAACGACATGCTCCGCCAGCGGCAGAGAAGGCATAGCGTTAGCAGTCGGTTTCCCAGCTAACCACGGCGTGTGAACACGCTGGCTAGCCGACTGCTCCACGGGCAGATCAGGCCTAACGCTCACCAACCACTGGCAAGCGTCATACCAATCCTCCTCCGTGGCTAACTGCGAGCGCTCTACAAGACGGGGTCCTTCGTCTTCCTCCTGAGCGCAAGCAGTAGAGCTTGACGGCGGGTATGCTGATACACCTGGCAAGCCAGGGAAAACACGCGGGCCTGACAGCACCGGCATGAGAATATCACTGGTTTGACCAGGAGCAGGCACCGTGGCAGAGCGCGGGGTATATATAGTCTCACCACGGGCCCGGCCAGCACCAGCAACACCCTCGGCAAGCCGAGGTATGCGGTACCGCTGGCCATCAGCAGCGCCCTGGGCCACCACCTGAGCCGCGGACTTTACTCCAGGGTGAGTAAAACCGTGGAATAAGGCGCCTGTATTCCCCGCGAGGGGTGCACAAACGTCTTCATCCATGTCCACGTCGTCAGACGGCGACCCTAGCAGGTAATCCTCATTACCCTGGTCAGAAAGATTAGACCCCGGGTCAGCAAAGAGAGCTAACCCGGGCTGACCAGGAACGGTGCCATAGGAGGTACTGGCCACCGCGGCGTGCGGATACCCCTGGACTGATAAGCAGCCCGCGGGTTCCAGCGACAACCGTCCACGGTCCCCTATCGGCGCGGCAATAAGCCTGCTGCCAGGGCCGTGGAACGCCCCCTCTAATGGGGCCACCTCTGGATCGTCGAACAACGGAAGCGGACTAAGGAAAATCGATCCAGAGGCGGGGATTACCTGCTCCGAAGCCGATGATGAGGACAGTAAAGGATTTGGTCCAGGAAGCATGCCACGAAGCAACCCTGGAACCAAATCCTTTATTGTCCTCTTCATCTCTCCCAACATCTCGGTCCGGAAGGCCTCCATATCCACCGCGGACGAGACCTTCCCCTTACCCTTCCTACTTACAACCTCTCGTTTCCGCTTCTTCTTCTTCTCCTCCTCTACCACCTTGTCCGTCGCCTGTAAGCAGCACAAGAATTCGGACATTAACTCGCCCCCCCAGTGCTTACATATGTCACAATTAACAAATGGACCACAAGGGCTACATTGACAGCACAGATGCGGCCAGAACTTATCCAGAAGAAAACGACCACAGGACGCGCAACCCGGTCCCTGAAACAGGGCAAAGGACAAGGAGTATGAGCAACTAGTTAAGCTTAGAAACTCAATCCAACTCAAAGAGAAGGAAAACGATCATAAAGATCAATATACATCAGAAAACAGCATAGCGCTTGAATTGCTGATAAACACATAGCCAGGCTGATTATGACGTCATTAATCCCGTGACAGGAAAAATTCGATCCCAACAAAACATCCAAGTGCAAGGACGAATTGTATGCTGAATGGATAAGTTGACTACACAACCATCAGATACATATAGATAACTCTTTTCTGGCAAAAATGTTAATTATCTCCCTTTGTTTGTTTACAATAATTAACATCACCACATTATCAATAACTAGATACCTGACACTTTGTATAGACAAACCATCCAACGTGACGAACCGGAGAACTCCACCATCTGCACGCCTCTTAACTCTCTCCACCTCATGGGGAAGGAATTGGATCAAGAGGGCAAAGTGAGAAGACCTTTATACTAGGCCTCCAACTCACTGGACATATTTTTCATTTGGTTAGATAACCTAACAGTGTTAGTAGGAAATGGAACCATGGTGGAGAGAAAACTAACTCTCTGCAACTGTGATGTCACCACCTAGCGTCATACAGACCTGTGGACATAAACAGAAAGAGAAATTAGTCCTAGGTAGCACCGAGTTGACCTAAACCAACTAACTAAGGCGCTTATCACGGTAAACGCGAGTCCCGGAAACACAATACACCGGGAAGAAAACTCGCTAATTTTACTAGAAGTCACCTGATTTAAAGGTCCTAAGTCCTCCTTTGGCGAATTGATACTTCCCGCCATCCAAAAAAGTGACTATCACACCAAACAACACCACTTAAACTAGTTTAAGATAAAGAAAAGCTTCAGCACAAAAAGACATGTGTGAACTCTCTGCCAATAATCTAGCAAAGAGGTAGTGCTAGTCTGCGCATGCGCGGTGGTGGGGCTGGCATCCGCCAGACTACGCTCTGACTCCCTGCCCAGTAGGGGCACCTAACTGTTTTAAATCTGAGTGTTTATTGAGTGAAAGCCAATATTTAGCAATATCAAAAGTATTAGGGAGGTAAGTATACTCTTGAAGTGAAAAAACTTTAATGGCCCTAGGGTCAGATGTACTATTATGATAATGTCTATTATCTAGTCTAGCTCAAAATAAACAATTAAAACTCCGCACTCTTCATGGTCCTGCCCACACTGTGTCCGGGAATTACCATAGCCGCAGGTACCGAGTCAATTCCCAATCACAGTCAGATTCGTCTTATATTTGTCTTGACAAACCGCAAAAGCAGCTCAGCCTCACCTCAGCGGGGCGGCTGAGGGAGGGCCATAGTACATCTGGTAAGTATTATCAATTCTCGTAGAAACAAAAGTGGATGCTTTTTTGATTCTACTTCGAATAGTACTATTATGATAAACTCCAGATTTTGACAGCCAAGAAACTCCGGTGGGAGGTGAGGCTCGAAACACCTCTCAACTACCATCTGACAGAGAAGGTTGTGAAGAGACTGGAACCCCAGAATATGCTTGGGTCCTACCATCCGACTCAGAGTGCTAAACTTCCATGGTCTAGACCGCGCTCACCCCACCCACCCTTTTCCGCACAAATTCCAGATGGTTGTCAAAAGGGGAGGCAACACCCACCAGACCCATGTCAGCCCAAGTCTCAGCTAAGGCAGTCCAGGAGAGTGCAAAGAAGCTACTACAACTTCTAATTTTGAAAAAACTATCAGTATATCAATTAGATTTTCAAATTTGAATGAGTCTATTGTCTGTTGCAATGAATAAGATACTCTTGAACCAGACTTTTACCTAATCAGTCTGGGAATTCGACTGTAAATAAATTAATATTAGTCACTTAAACTAAGAAAACACTCAACATTCTGAGTGCTTGGTCTTTCTTGATCATCGCAGGAGCTTCGCCCAATCCAGTCATTCACAGATCATGTGCATCACCAGTGCCAGTGCCTGTGGAAGAACCCTACGATGTATGCGTAAACAGTGGTAGGATATGGCTTTAAGGGATTCGATGAATTGGCGACGGCTACTGGATTAAGTGCGCTGGACATATCGCGAAGGTAGAAATCAGTAAATGACAACTCGGCATGCCATTGTGCTACAGACATCATCTCTTCTAAAGACACCCTTATAAAGGGCCGATGCTGCTGCTAGTGTTCAGACTTGATAGGCGTTCGCACGATCAATCTGCTTTCCGGTTGCGATTTTATGCAACATCTGAATAGCATCGACTATCCAACGTGTCTTTCGAGGCGCGAATATGAGCAGCTTTGAGACATAACCACAGAGATTTTGGGTCATCTCCCCTCCTCAGTACGTTTCTTATACATCTTCAGACATCTGACAGGACACCAAGCAGAAGAGTTTGGGTCATGTCTAATTAAACTTGGCAAATTTATCGGCTGTCCTGGATATTTAAGTGACTGATTCTTTGCCAGGAAACAATGACGTGGTAATAGTATTAAACCTTCACCCGTAACGACAAAACGGTCTTGTCTGGCAGAAAGCGCATGAATTTCGCTTCACCTTCTTGCCAATGCTGCTGCAACCAAGAAAACTGACTGAATAGTTAACAGTTTAATATCTATAGAACTAATTGGTTCAAAGGGAGCATGCCCTAAAACATGTAGAACAAGAGATAGATTTTATGCTGGGATAGGAATTGGCTGTCTAGGTCGCAGATTGCTCATTCCTTTAATAACTTCATTTAAAGTGTCGTTCTCCACTCCTACAGCGGCCAGACTGGGAATGACTGAAGCTAATGCAGACTTATATGCTGCTAGGGTTGAAGGTACAAGTTTGTCAACCTCGTATAAATGAGATAAAATCTGATACGTGTTGAACAGATGCAGAAAAGGGATTAATATCTCTTCCCTTACGCCACCCTGCAAATTTGTTTGATTCTATAATTATATGTTCTCGTGGTTGACCCCCTTCTGGCTGAAGCGACAAACTTCGCTGTTTGCTCAGAAAAGCCACCCTCAATTGCTCGCTGTTTGATAACGTCCAATTGGAACATCTCCTGTCTGTCGTGGAGATACAGACCTTTGTTCTGAAAAATTAGATCCCTTCTGTCTGGAAGAGGAATTGGATTGGAAACCAGCAGGTTCAGCAGATCAGTAAACCATGATTGGCCTGGCCAATGAGGAGCAATCAGTAGTACTTGGTATATGCCCTCTTATCTCTGCCAGAACTTTTGGGATGAGAATCGTTGGAGGATATGCATACGCGTACAGTCCTTTCCAACTTATCACCAGTATGTCTACTGCTAGAGCTAGTGGGTCTCGGATCGGTGACACATGTGACCATCTTTGTGTTTCCTTTCATCGCAAATAGATCCACAGTTGGCTTGCCCCATTGTTTGAATAGAACCTTCGCTACCGATTGGTTGAGCTGCCATTCCGTTGGACGGCAAACCGTCCTTCGACTGAGAGCATCCGCTAGGAAGTTCAATCTTCCTGGAATGTGTGCTGCCCGAAGAATAACATTCCTCACTTGGCACCACAGCAGAAGGTTCCATATCATCATACACAACTCCGGTGATATCATCCCGCCTTGGCGGTTCAGATAATACACCACTGTGGAGTTGTCTGTCCTTATTAGGACAATCTTGTCTTGGATTAAGTTCTCAAATTTTCAAAGTGCTAATGCCACTGCTAATAATTCGAAAACATTTATATGTTTCTGCGCATTGGTCCGATCCCATTCCCCTGACAATGACAGATTGTCCAATACTGCTCCCCAACGTCGATGCATCTGTGAAGATGGACATCTGCGGTTGAGGAGGTTGTAGAGGAACACCTCACAGGAGATTCTGTTCTGATAATCACCACTGAAGATGGAATATCAATGGTTCTTTTACTGGAATCCTCAGAGATAATGGATCCATTCTGAGACCACACTGACATTAAGTACTGAATGCCGCATAAGGAAGTTGAACCACCTTCTCCAGAGATACTAGTAAACCCAGTATTCTGAGAAATTGACGCGCCGTAAGATAGACTCCTAGAGAAATTGACCCCCAGAACTGAAATCAAGCTCTTGACTCTGCTCTCTGCTGGAAAAGCTACACCGTCTCTGAGATTGAAAAGAATTCGCAGATACACAAACTCCTGGGATAGAGTCAATTCTGATTTCTCTAGATTCACAATCCATCCTAGGTCCTTTAGTAAGGCCAGGACTACCTGAAGATTGTTGCACAGAGTGACTGGATTCCCTGCCTTCAGCAGCCAGTCATCTATGTAAGTATGAACAGCTATGTTTCTCCTGCGAAGATAAGAAGTCATGGCGAGAACCACTTTGGTGAAGACCCTCGGGGCTGTGGGCAGACCGAACAGTAACGCATTGAACTCCCAGACATTGTCTTGGAATGCAAAGCGAAGGTATTTCTGAAAAGGAATTGACATTGGAATATGAAAATATGTGTCCTTCAGATCTATCGATACTGCCCACATGCCTTTTCTCAGCCCTGTCATCACCACTGCCACTGTCTCCATCTGAAATTTTTAGTGAAACAATGAATTTGTTCAGAGGTTTGAGGTTAAGAATCGGTCTCCAACCTCGTTGCATTCCGGAACGAGGAGAATTTTCAAATAGAATTGCAGACTAAATGAATCGCATTCTTTCGTTGAAGATCTTTGATTTGTGAGCAAATGACATCTAGACAATCAGATTCCCTTGGAACAGGAGTCCATACAGGAGTCGACGTTAATGGCACTAAGGATTGACGGATGAGCCAGTCTGGTTCATAGCCGTTTCTTAGCCAATGACAGACTAAACAATCTTGCATGACCTGTTCCCACTGGTTTGAGAACAGCTGAAGTCTGCCTCCGACGGAAGGAATCTGCACACAGCTCGTGGTTGATGTTGCGTGACAAGACGTTAATTCGTTTTGTTGACGATCCTTGACTCCCTGCATTCCTGGCGCCACCGGTACGGGTCTCGCCAGAAGCCCATCAGGACCGTCCCCCCCATGGCCACCTCGTGGCTTCTTGGAATATGACGACCCAGAACTGCCACCATGGCTATCCTTACGGTAGCCGCCACGTCCCGAGCCGCCACCCTTCCTGTTGTCTTCATACGGCCTCTTATTAGAAGACCTATATGATGACGAACGGCCAGGTTCCTGAGAACATCCTGATGGGCATCATGGCCAGATGAACGGAAGGGCGATCTTTGTCATTGCCTCTGCTGTTCCTGATGGTGCTGCTTATAGGACTGCCGCGGCGGAGTCCTTTTCGTCGACTTCCACGACCTCCTGCTCGGCAACCATGGACGCAATCTATCCTGGTTCTACACAATCGAGAACCATTCTCCTCCGCTCTGCCAATGATCTTGTGACAACCCTGGCCAGGTAATCTTGGGATAAGCGCATAGTGTCCCAGATAACCCCCGGAGCAGCCTCTGGCACTTCCCCACTTTCCGCCATGCAGGTCAGCATCCCCTGCAAGATGGTACAGCCATGGGAGAAAGCAGCCATAGCTGCTCTCGTCGCATCCTCAATAAGCGTTAGCTCATTGAAGGCATCTTTATTAGTCTGAGCAACTGGGATTTCCCAGCTAATGGCCTATTCAGTGCTTCACGTTCTCCGACTGAAAGCCGAGGAACACGGGCATACTGATGATGACTGCTCTGGAAAGCGGACCCTACTCCTTATCCACTTAGGGGCCTTGGGTAACGTGTACTCTGGCTGAACCAAATGGTGCGCCGCGACTTCCAACATGTCAGAAGTCTGAGTGTCCAAGGGTAGAATTGGCATGGCTGAAGAGCCAATCAACAGAGTGCTAGGTGCACGCTCTGACTTCTGCTCCATCGCGGGATCATGCCGAGACCCTTGGTCAGATGTCAACCCGAGATGGTCGGACCTCCATCCAAGAACCTGCACCCATTCAGCCTCGGTGCAGAATGATGATTCGGCCATCAAAGGACTACCATTTGCATCCTCCTCACCCTTGGATGAGAAGGCCACCGACGATCCATGCTGCGAGCTACGGACCAAACTTCCAATTCGAAGCGGGTCCATGGCTCGACTACTTGCTGCTCCAGTATCTAGCGAATTACCAGATAGGGAATCATCGCAATCCATCGGATCCAGCACGGAAGCCGGGACTGCGGCTGCTAACACGGCAGGACATGGGACTCTGAGAGGAGCCGCCATACCCGCATCTGCGATGCTGACGGGAGCCGCAAAAGATGGCTCTGACGGCACGTCGGATAGAGCGAACTCTGGATGGAAGATGCCCGACAGAACGTCGACATCCCCACCCGGCTGACAGATCCGAACAAAACTACGGGTGAGCCGTGGGAAATGTCAGAGTCTGTCACCTGTGAAAGCTCTCCATCAGGAGAATATCCTCTTCCTCCGCCGTCGGCTCTTGAGCCGATGCGAGAGAAAGGTCAGGTACCTGTTCCTCTGCAGAACTGGCTGGACCACCGATAGGTTGTCCTGCACCAGGCTGCATCGATGGAACTGTAGACTGGAATGACTCAAACATCATCTTGAATTGGGCCACCCAAACACCCAAGGCCAAGTCCATCCGCTCATTCAGGCGCTCCTCCAGACCTTTAACTGACACCTGATCCATTTTGGCCGCCTTGTCCTTTGCGATTCTCTCTACATGCGCATGGTGATCACGATCAAACTCCGCCACTAACTCCAACGACCACTTTTCGCATACAACGCAAAAGACTTCCAATATTACACTTCGCACAAGTGACACAGTGGTGCCCCACGAACTTCCGCTTCATGAAGCAAGAGCATAAGGTATCCGGCGGCCCCATCACTTTCTCCGAACACAGAATAAGAATTAAAACACTGCACATGATAAGATGATGACAAGCAACACTCACAATTTACTTGATTTTAATTATTTAAAAACATTAACTTTCCTGTAGATTAATGATAATCAAGTTCTAGGCAGGAAAATATTTGGAAATTTTTAGAGTGAAAATTTTATAAACACGACTTGGAAATTAACTAATGTTAAAATAACCAAGAAATTAAGAATGATCACTACAAACACCCTTGACAATGAAGCGACAGCTAATGGTCGGCGTAAAACAAAACGATAATCAGGGGTGCCACCATCTTGGCTAAGGGCGCATCCATCTTGGAACGAACTGAGTCGCAAGTGAAATTAACCGAATACCAGGATAAGATAAAAAGGTTAACGGGTACTGGAGCGACTCCAACAATGGCTACCATTTTAAAACAATGTGCCAATTTAAGGAAATTTCAAAGTCATTATGGCACGAATGTATAAATTCTAGATTGATACAACCTGCCCCTGCGATGATTTCCCTTTTCCTTCCATTAATCCAGCAATTAGAAACTGCTCTCAGCACTCAAAATGCAAAACATTAGCTAAATCTCAGACTAGAAAAAAACGTGACTGTTAAAGTCATCAAAATAGACGAATCTGACTGTTGTTGGGAATCGACTTGGTACCTGGAGGCTATGGTAATTCCCGGACACAGTATGGGTAGGACCATGGAGAGTGCAGAGTTTTAATTGTTTATTTTGAGCTAGACTAGATAATAGATATTATCATAATAGTACATCTGGTAAGTTTTATTCAAAATAGAACCCTTCAGCGGTTCTGGAGAAGTAGTCATTTTCGGTAAAACTAGGTGAACCAAGATGACCGCCGAACCATTTGACTAATCAAGTTCCCTTGAACAAACTTGGTTCACCTCTTGCCCTAGATCATATTTCATGCGGTTTGCATCAATCCCCGAAGCGGTTTCGGCAAAGAAGATTTTTAAAGATGTTTAAAATCGCGCAAAATCCAAGATGGCTACCGACCCAATTGGCCGATCAGCTTCGCTTGAAGAAACTTGAATCTCTACTTCCTGCCAAATATAATTGAAATCGACCCAGTAGTTCTCGAGAAGACGACATTATAAATTTCCCATTTCTTTAGTATGGGAACTTTTGGCTGTAAAGTGATCCAAGATGGCCGCCAACCCGTTTATTCGAGTTTCAAAAATTGCAAATTTGAGATCAAAATACCCAAAAATACATATAAAACCAATTTCTGACTCAAAAGCCATCAAATGAAAGAATCCAATATGGCCTCCAAACACACTATATTTTGATTGGCCATGGCGGCCATGTTTTTTGATGAATTAACTTCCCTTGAACAAACTTTAATGGCCCTTAGTCTATAATCATATCTGCCAAATTTCGGCCCGATCCCTTCAGCAGTTCTGGATGTCATTTTCGCTAAAACTAGGTCAACCAAGATGGCTGCCGAACCATTTGACCAATCAAGTTCCCTTGAACAAACTTGGTTCAGCTCTTGCCCCAGATCATATTTCATGAGGTTTGCATCAAGCCCCTAGTGGTTTGGGAGATTTTTAAAGACGTTTCGTAAAATTGGCCAAAATTCAAGATGGCCGGCGGCCAAATTGGCCGTTCAACTTCATTTGACCCTATGCTCCAAGGATGCTACCTGCCAAATATAATTGAAATCATCCCAGTGGTCCCAGAAGAAGTCATTTAAAGGAAAAGTTGATGGACGACGGAGGGACACACGACGGACGGTCGCCACAGCATAAGCTCACTTGGCCTTTCAGGCCAGGTGAGCTAACTAGTTAATATTAATAAAAACAAGAGGCCCAAGGGCCTTTGGCGCTCACCTGGACCATTAGCATTTGAATCATTTGTATTTAAATAGATATGATGGATAATTTTTAGAAAATCCAAGATAGCCACCCAAAAAATTGAACAATCAAAGTTCTGAATAGAAATTCTAGTCTACCTTGATAGGGTCACTCTAGCCAAATTTGGTTGAAATATGTCAAGCGACTAAAGAGAAGCAGCGTTTTGACAATTTCTGGTAAATCTTTCATAAAATCTAAGATATTCACTCAAAAAATTTATTAATCAAAATTCTGAATAGAATTTCTAGAGCCTACCGCCATAGAATCAATTAGTGAAATGGCTAAGGAGTAGTAATTTGACAATTTCCGGTATATTTTTTATAAAATCGTTTTCTCCTGCAAAAAAATTGATGAATCAAAATTCTGAATCGAGGTTCTAGAGCCTATGGCCATAGGATCCTTTCAGCCTAATTTGATTAAAACCGGTCAAGATGGTAAGGAGAAGAAGCAATTTGACAATTTCCAGTACATTTAAAATAAAATCTAAGATTTCACCCCAAAAAATTGATGAATCAAAATTCTGTATGAAAATTCTAAGCCTATCACCGCAGGATCCTTTACGACAAATTTGATTGAAATCGCTAAGAATGGTAAGGGGAAGAAGCAATTTGACAATTTCCGGTACATTTTTCACCCAAATAATTGATGAATCAAAATTCCGAATGGAAATTTTGGAGCCTACGACCACATGGTCCTTTAAGCCAAATTTGGTTGAAATAGCTCTGAATGGTTAGAAGCATTTTGACAATTTCTGGTACATTTTTCATAAACTCTAAGATTTTAACCCAAAAAATTGAGGGATCAAAATTCCGATTGTATCTTCTGGAGCCTACGACTATAGGGTCCTTCCAGCCAAATTTGGTTAACATCGGCCAAGTGGTTAATGAGGAGTAGTGTTTTAAAGCAAAAGTTGACGGACTACGGACGGTCGCCATGGCATAAACTCACTTGGCCCTTTGGGCCAGCTGAGCTAATAACCACATATTTAGCCAATAAGCTAATATTTCTGAATTACAACTGTGTGTTATATAGTCCTGTATAAGGCTTGTCAAATTTTGTCCTGCGTGCTATCTATTAGGGCGTATAATCTACACGAAATTACGGTACTTGAAAGATTATCATGTCAGGTCATATGAGAAAGCTAGTTAGAAATACAGCCTATTGTCACTGATTGTAGAGTATGATTTTGACGATAACTGGATTGGAAGGCAATGTGTTCCAATCCAGTTATGTTCAAAATATTTAACAGTATGTTTTATTTTGTCTTGGAAACATGATAAGTTATTTCTGAGCTGTACCCCAGGGTAGGATATGATACAATTATATATGCAAGAGTAGGTTAGAGCAATGTAGGGCAGATATGGTAGTGAGTCAATTTAGGAAAGCGCAGGGTATGATAAGATACAAAGTAGTCACAGTTATGGTAGCGGCAGTAGAGAGTAGGCTAGGACATGATATGGTTGAACAAGTAGGCACAGTTATGGTAGCGACATGCGAGTAGGTTAGCACACGATAAGCGGCAGAAGAGTGGGCTAGGACATGGTAAGTGGCAGGAGAGAGTACGCTATGACATGCTAAGTGGCAGAAGAGAGTAGGCTAGGACATGATAAGTGGCAGAAGAGCATAGGCTATGACATGATAAGTGGCAGAAGAGCATAGGCTAGGACATGATAAGTGGCAGAAGAGCGTAGGCTAGGACATGATAAGTGGCAGAAGAGAGTAGGCTAGGATATGATAAGTGGCAGAAGAGTGTAGGCTATGCCCTGATAAGTGGCAGATGAGCGTAGGCTAGGACATGATAAGTGGCAGAAGAGAGTAGGCTAGGATATGATAAGTGGCAGAAGAGCGTAGGCTATGACATGATAAGTGGCAGAAGAGTGTAGGCTAGGACATGATAAGTGGCAGAAGAGAGTAAGCTAGGACATGATAAGTGGCAGCAGAGTAGAATAGGTCATGATAAGTGGCAGAAGAGCGTAGGCTATGACATGATAAGTGGCAGAAGAGCGTAGGCTAGGACATGATAAGTGGCAGAAGAGTGTAGGCTAGGACATGATAAGTGGCAGAAGAGCATAGGCTATGACATGATAATTTGCAGAAGAGCGTAGGCTATGACATGATAAGTGGCAGAAGAGTAGGCTATGACATGATAAGTGGCAGAAGAGAGTAGGCTATGACATGATAAGTGGCAGAAGAACGTAGGCTAGGACATGATAAGTGGCAGAAGAGAGTAGCCTAGGATATGATAAGTGGCAGAAGAGCGTAGGCTATGACATGATAAGTGGCAGAAGAGTGTAGGCTAGGACATGATAAGTGGCAGAAGAGAGTAAGCTAGGACATGATAAGTGGCAGCAGAGTAGAATAGGTCATGATAAGTGGCAGAAGAGCGTAGGCTATGACATGATAAGTGGCAGAAGAGCGTAGGCTAGGACATGATAAGTGGCAGAAGAGTGTAGGCTAGGACATGATAAGTGGCAGAAGAGCATAGGCTATGACATGATAATTTGCAGAAGAGTGTAGGCTATGACATGATAAGTGGCAGAAGAGCGTAGGCTATGACATGATAAGTGGCAGAAGAGCATAAGCTATGACATGATAAGTGGCAGAAGAGCATAAGCTAGGACATGATAAGTGGCAGAAGAGCGTAGGCTATGACATGATAAGTGGCAGAAGAGAGTAGGCTAGGATATGATAAGTGGCAGAAGAGTGTAGGCTATGACATGATAAGTGGTAGAAGAGCGTAGGCTATGACATGATAAGTGGCAGAAGAGCATAAGCTAGGACATGATAAGTGGCAGAAGAGCATAGGCTATGACATGATAAGTGGCAGGAGAGTAGAATAGGGCATGATAAATGGTAGGAGAGAGAGAGTAGGCTATTACACGATAAGTAGCAGGACAGTAGAATAGGTCATGATAAATGGTAGGAGAGAGTAGGATATTACATGATAAATTGTAGGACAGAGTAGGATAGGTCATGATAAGTGGCATATGAGAGTAGGCTAGGTCATGATGTGGCAGGAGAGAGTAGGATAGGTCATGATAAGTGACATATGAGAGTATGTTAGGACATGATAAGTGGCAGGAGAGAGTAGGCTAGGACATGCTGAATTGTGATCTCTACATTTCCGACATGTTTATGAAAGATGCCAGTTAATGATTTATTCTAATGTCAATATTTAACAAATCCGAACTTAATCACTATGATTCATGGATATTGACAGAAAGATTGGAAAGCAATGTTTCCTGTTGCACGATGATGTGTAATGTAGGTTGAACTGCAGAGAACCCAGCCCAAGATTCTGGCCTTTCTCCACTCCTCCTCAACCTAAAGTATGTACCTACAACATTTGTCGCCTTTGTGTCAGATAGGTATAAATGTGTGAACTCAGAGAAGATTAAGGCTTGAATAGTGAATGTTAAGTTACGCGAATGCTACAACAAAGCAGGTATTGACTTAACACATACTGTTGCGGCAGGACATGAAAATGCATAGGTGGGTTGGACAGAAGAACACAGAGCACATTTGCTCGGGAAACAATAGGATGAATTTGGAGGCTAAATCGTACAGGTATGTACAGTACAGCTAAGAAATAATGTATCATGTCGTGGATTGACTAAAAGTGTAAATACTCTATCACAACAGTAAGATATACAAAACTTTACAGAGCCATGAGCAGGAATATTGTTTTATAATCAAAAGCATTTTATCAAATAATGTATAAAATCTGTCAAAATATCCACAAAATTTAGTTGCTACACACTTTTTTTAGTTTGAGAGAACGTTAGAGAGATAACTTTTACAAAAAGTTTTACATCGATCATTTCCATAATTTCGACTAGTATAATCGCCCTGGGATGATATATAACTTTCTTCAACTCTACCGGCAAATATTGATTACATCTCAAGAAAATGTTGAGGATCAATGCATGACATTCATTGATAACATTTTCTTGATTTGTAATATCGGAAAATATGGGAAAAGTAACAATTGCGTAGAAGGAGCCGTGTTATCATGGGGCGGTTTGTGCTCTGCTGAACTTGCAGCAGTGAAGAAATTGCCCTATCAAAACTTTGGTCTTTCTACACAACTTCGCTTACTTTTACTGGCAGATACTGATGCTACAACAATGAATGTCATGCACTTGTTGTCAACATTTTCTTGAGAGGTAACAATGATATTTGCCAGTGAAGTGGAACTAAGTTGTGTAGAAGACGTGCATTATCATGGGCTGATTATGCATTGGCTGAACTTGCGGAAATGATTGTTGTTAAAACCTTTATGGGTCAATACTAGAACAAAATGCCCCATACTACAACGTTGATTGCATTCATTAATTTAAGTATTTGATTTTAGCTGCATTTAAGCATGCTTTTTATGTTGGTGTATAAATACTGTGCATGTAGTGCATCCATGAAAACATTTTGGTCCTACTTTTGTTTCGCCTTTAGTCACTTTTAGCATGCTAAATGTTAACTTATTTCTAACCTGTACTGTATAACTGAACTAGAGGTGGTGGCTCAATGTAGAGGTGAGCAGAACTGGTGTGTGTGCACAAAATATGAGGAACTATGGTAGAAGCTATGACATGGTGAGGTATAGTAGGATACTGTAATGTGGAATTGTAGAATTTGATTGGCTTTGAATCCCGGCAAAACTTTAACATGTGAGTTGGATCTGAATGTATGAACAACTTAACCATTTTAAATACACACATGTATGGAAATGTGGTGCAGGATTAAGCAGCTAGTAAGAGACATGTAGTCAAACAACAAGACTATGGTGTTCTTGCATAAGATTAAACGAAATCAAGGATTTCTTTTTTCACGAGAGAGTTGATACTTACCTCCGTAATACTCTTCGATATTGCTAAACATCGGCTTTCACTCAATAAACACTCAGAATAAAAACAGTTAGGTGCCCCTACTGGGCAGGGAATCAGAGTGTAGTCCGGCGGATGCCAGCCCCACCACCGCGCATGCGCAGACTAGCACTTCCTCTGACTAATTTATTGGCTGACACACATGCAACTATTAAGAGCCTGAAGACCGAGCCTCTGTGGGGTGGAGAGGCCGGGTCCGTATTTGGGAGGTAAGTATCAACTCTCTCGTGAAAAAAGAAATCCTTGATTTCGTTTATTTCACTTCAAGAGTATACTTACCTCCCTAATACTCTTTGATATTGCCAGAATTCGACAGGGAATTCGGCGGGAGGGAGGCGAGGTCAAAAGACCAACTCTTCCCTATACGCTTTTCCGCATTTAAGGCACTTAAACTTCTGAAACTGTGTGAAACACAGTCAGGATTTGACAAAACATCGGCTAACACAAACCGATGGATGAGAGATGACCGATGTCATATGCGCTCACACCAACCCCCCCACCCCCCAACCCCCTTCCTGGAAGGAAGACTCGAATGACCTCAATGTCCCATACGCTCTCTACGTACCAGTGCCATGTACTATAGGACAGAGACGAAAAGGCTCCATTTTCGTACACTCTCAATGATGAACCACATAAACACACAAACCATCACCATATTAATAACAAAGGGTCACGTGACAATACAATCAACAATGAACAACACATGAACAAGACTGACCTTGTTGAACTTGTCTGCTGACATCATCTTCCCAGTGGTGAAGGCTGATGCAGTCCCAAAAAGTGGCTGTTTCCATTAATTAATTGTGATATACATAAGCAATGAGGAAACCTCATCAAAAAAGTACACATAGTTATTTTTTCAAAATCGACATGGCGAGAGGATTTGAGGTGTCACGGGGATAATGGTCTGTAAAACTTGACTTACAGTGCCACTGTGCAACCGACATAATGTCATCCACAGGGACCCCATTAAATAGGGCAGTGGAAGTCACTACGCCGCAGACACTGAGAGCCTTGGCAATGTCAACCTGCTTACCGGTGGCGGATTTATGACAAAACTGAATACACTCTACAATCCACCTGGAAATGCTGTCCTTAGACGCCCTACCATGGGGTTCAATATATGACAACCATAACGCTGACTGGTCGGTCCGCCACTCCGAAGTACGTTGTTTGTACCGGAGCAGTGCCCGGACGGGACACCATGCTTTAGAATTAGGATCATATCTAGTTAAAGCTGGCAAAAAAATAGGTTGACCTGGATATTTCAAAGACTGATTCTTAGCCAAGAAATTAATCCTAGGTAGAAGCTTAAGGCCTTCCCCTGTAACCACAAAATGGTCGTCCTCGGCTGATAAGGCATGAATTTCACTCCTACGCCTAGACGAGGCCGCAGCAATTAAAAATACAGTTTTAAGAGTTAACATTTTCATAGAAATGGAACTAAGTGGTTCAAAAGGCTTATCACCTAGTACCTGAAGCACTAGAGATAAACTCCAAGACGGAATCACCGGGGGATTCCTTGGTCTTAGATTGCTCATGCGTTTAATTAACACATTTAATGTACTTACTTCATCACTTCCCCTATCAGCCAAGCAAGGGATAACAGTCATTAAAGCTGACTTATAACCAGCAATAGAGTTAGGCTTGAGGCTATAGGCATCATACAGGTGACAGAGGAAATCAGCTACTACCTGAATAGATGAATCCATTGGATCAATACGTCTTTTTGAGCACCATCCTGCAAATCTGTTGATTTTATAATTATATGCTCTGGGGTTGACCCCCTCCTGGCTTTGGCCATAAGCATGGCTGCTTGCTCAGAAAAGCCCTCCTTAATTCTAGATTCCTTGACAACATCCACGCAGTCAATCGGAACATTGACGGATTGTTGTGAAGGGCCTTGCCCTGGAAGATAATGTCGTCCATCAGAGGCAGAGGAACCGGATTGCGGACCAGAAGTTCCAGCAGATCCGTATACCATGATCGGCTTGGCCAATCTGGGGCGATCAGAAGCACTTGGCACTCCCCCTGTCTGATTTTCTGAAGAATTTTTGGAATCAGGATTGCTGGAGGGAATGCGTATGCATACATTCCCGCCCAGCTGATAGCTAATGCATCTGTTGCGAAAGCGCTTGGATCTGGAATCGGAGAGACGTACGTCGTCATCTTCACATTCCTCTTCGTTGCGAACAAGTCGATGTTGGGTTTCCCCCAATGATCGAACAGACGATCCGCCACACATTGATTTAGTTGCCATTCCGTCGGTAAAACACTCATCCTCCGGCTCAATGAGTCTGCTAGCAGATTTAACCTTCCCGGAATATGAACTGCTTTCAAGGTAATCCTGTGATCCAGGCACCAACAAAGCAGTCTCCATGTCATCATACAGAGACTGGGCGACTTCGTTCCACCCTGGCGGTTTATGTAAGTCACTACTGTTGAGTTGTCTGAACGAATAAGAACAATCTTGCCCTGAACTTTCTGTAAGAAATGTTCCAGGCCCAGGACTACTGCTCTTAATTCCAGTAGATTGATATGTTCCTTTGACTGTTCCAGATCCCAAAGCCCTGATATCGTGGATTCTTCCAGGCAAGCTCCCCACCCCTCCATCGAGGCATCTGTATACACAGTTACCTGAGGGTGAGGAGGGGTTAGCATAACCCCCACCAGGAGATTCTCTGTGTTCAACCACCATTGCAGGTGGTGAATTAGAGGCGCCAACACTGACACGTTCGAGTCCAGTGAACCTGTACTCTGGGTCCATTGCGTCATGAGGAATAACTGGATCGGCTGCCTGCGTAAGGCGGCCTGAGGAATGACTGGTTCCAACGAAACCATCAACCCCAGCATTCTCAAGTAAACCCATGCCAGGACATGACGACTGTCGCACACTGACTGAATAACTGAGATGAGTTTCTGAACTCTCTCGTGAGTAGGATAAACATATCCTGTCTCTAGATCGAAGAACATCCCCAGCTCTGATTTTTGGAAATTGATCATCCAGCCTAAGTCTGTGAGTCTTCAAAACAATCTCCAGATTGGCCGACAAACTTCCCTGGGTGTGTGCCTTTAACAGCCAGTCGTCTATGTATGTGTGGACTGCTATGCTTCTCCTGCGGAGGTATGCGGTAATCGCAAGAACTACACGGGTGAAAACCCGAGGAGCCGTGTAAATTCCGAAGGGTAACACCCTGAATTCCCACTGTCTGCGCTGGAATGCAAATCTCAGGAAGCGACGGAAACTCCTCGCTATGGGGATGTGGAAATAAGCATCCTTCAAATCTATTGAAGCTGTCCACATTCCTTTCTCTAACCCCGCCAACACCGAGCGCACAGTCTCCATCTTGAAACTGGGCGTCTCTATGAACTTGGTCAATGGCTTGAGGTTGATAATTGGTCTCCACCCTCCGGTGTTTTTTGTCACCAAGCACATGGTTGAAAAGAAGCCCGGACACTTCTGTGCCAGCTGAATTGCTCCTTTTTGTATGAGGGAGTTTATCTCCTCCTCGATACACAACCTTTGATCTGGATCTCTCGGATTTGGAGTCCAGATTGGCACCAGAGACAGCCGCGATGGCGGGCCTGTCATCCAATCGGGATGATACCCGACTGAAAGCCATTGCAAGACTAAGCGGTCCTGAGTCAACCGCTCCCACTCTTGCATGTGGTCGGCCAGCCAGCCTCCCACCGGTCCACCTAGGGAGAGAGGTGGACATAAGGAGTGCAAGAGTGGCACTGTCTCCTTCGCCAGAAACACCGGAGTGGTTCTCACCGTGGAAACCGGCCCATCAGGCATGATTACCACGACCAGATCCTCGCGTGCCACGACCAGCACCGCACGCACCTCGGTGCACGGGTGGTTGCCTGGCTGACTGTGCCTGAGCAGCCTGCGCCCCCCTCACTGCTGGCCGAATTGCACGCGGCCGAGGCCGACGCTGCGATGGAGGCTGGCCTCTGACCTGGCCACCTCCACCTCGAGCCTGCAGGGGACGATACGCAGGGGGTGCCGTGCGAACGCGCTCCCGACAGAGCACCTCAAACTGCTCGCGCAGCGCCCTCTGGTTATTGACCAGAGTAACCGTCTCCTGGAGGTGCCTACATCCCTCATCTCCAGAGACCAGGACCTGTCATAGGCGTACGCAGTAGCCAATTGTACAGGTCCTGGGACGGGCACAGGTTGTCCAGCGCAAACGTGCGCCTCGCCCGGACACTCCTGGTCACCGCCCGAGTCATACAGTCCAGAGCCAGGTTGATACCATCCTGGATGGCTCTCTGGACTGTGCCCGGGCTCGGTTGGTGTGAGGTGGATGCTGTTACTACCCCCTGTAACAGCTTGGAGACGTGAGACAGCGCCGCAATCGAAGCTCTCCCACTCTCCTCCGCATCACGCAACGCGGCATTGGCCGAACCCAACGCGTTCGAACACAAAGCTCCCGTGTCAGAACGGGAGCCTGGCCACGCATCCTCACCCAAAAGCCACGCGGTCATCCACGCTAGGCTTGGGTACCACACCGTACCTCTGGTAATCCACAGGCATGATGCGGCAGCGCCTTGCTACCTCGCGAGGGGTCTTCGCGAGACGCCCATTCGCCTTGATGGTCATCTCTGCCGCCGAGAACATATCCACGATATGCTCTGCTAACGGCAGAGATGGCATAGCGCTAGCAGTGGCCTTACCAGCTAACCACGGCCTGTGGTCACGCTGGCTAGCCGACTGCTCCACGGGCAGGTCTGGCCTAACACTTATCAGCCATTGACAAGCGTCAGACCAATCCTCCTCCGTGGCTAGCTGCGAGAGCTCTACTAGACGAGGGCCTTCGTCTTCCTACTGAGCACATGCAGCAGAGCTTGACGGCGGATAAGCTGACACTCCTGGCAAGCCAGAGAAAGCATGCGGGCCCGAAAGAGCAGGCATGGTAATCTGACTGGCTTGTCCAGAAGCAGGTGCCGTGGTAGAGCGCGGGGCAGATACCGCCCCACCACGGCCCCGACCAGCACCAGCAATACTCTCAGCAAGCCGAGGTATGCGGTACAGCTCGCCATCAGCACCGCCCAGGGCCACCTTCTGAGCCGTGAATTCTATTCCTGCGTGAGTAGAACCATGGAATATGTCACCTGTATTCCCCGTGAGGGGTGCACAGACGTCATAATCCATGGTCACGTCCTCAGACGGCGACCCTAACAGGTAATCCTCTTCTTCCTGGCCAGAAAGATTAGACTGCGGGTCAGCAAAGAGAGCTAACCCGGACTGGCCAGGAAAGGTGCCATAGGAGGTACTGGCACCTGCGGCGTGCGGATACCCCTGGACTGATAAGCAGCCAGCAGGTTCCAGCGACAGCCGTCCACGACCCCTCGGCATGGCAAGCCTGCTGTCAGGGTCGTGGAATGCCCCCTCTAATGGGGGGGCACCTCTGAATCCTCGAAAACTGGTAACGGCCTACGGAATGGTGATTCAGAGGTGGGGATTACCTGTCCCGAAGCAGATGATGAGGACAACAAAGGAAGCATGTCCTTTGGTCCAGGAAGCATGCCACGAAGCAACTCTGGAACCAAATCCTTTATTGTCCTCTTCATCTCTCCCAACATCTCACTACGGAAGGCCTCCATGTCCACTGAGGACGAGGCCTTCCTCTTACCCTTTTTACTGACACCCTCTCTTTTCTGCTTCCTCTCCTCCTCCACTACCTTGTCCCTGGCCTGCAAGCATTAGCCATTAGCTCGACCCCCCCCCCCCCCCCAATGCTTACATACCTCACAATTGAGCAATGGCCCACAGGGGCTACAATGAAAACATAGATGAGGGATGAACTTTTCCTTAAGAAAACGTCCACAGGACGAGCAACCAAGTCTCTGAAACAGGACAAAGGACGAGGACAATGAATAATTCTGTTAAGGTTAGAAACTCAAAACCAAACTAAAAGAGAGGGAAATGATCATAAGGATCACTAATCAACTGAAACCAGCGTTGGACAAACTTTAATTGTTAATAAAGAGCAAGGCTGATTATGACGTCATTAATCCCATGACAGAAATTAAATCGATCCGAAACAACATCCAGGTGTAAGGACGAATTGTATGCATAACCAGAACATCTCCAGGATAGATATTCAGACTACACAACCATCAGATACACAATGATAGCAATGGCAATTATAGTTAATATTGCTTAAATAATTAACATCACCTCATATCATTAACTAGATACCTGACACCTTGTATAGACAAACCATCCAACGTGATGAACCGGAGCACTCCACCAAGACTACGCCTCTTAACTCTCTCCACCTTAGGGGAAGGAATTGGATCAAGAGGGCAAAGTGAGAAGACCTTCATATGAGGCCTCCAAATCACTGGACATAGAATTTTTGGTTAGATAACCTAACAGTATTAGTAGGAAATGGAACCTTGGTGGAGAGAAACAAACCCTCTGATGCTGAGATGTCCATTACATATCCTGACAGATACCTGTGGACATAAACACAGAGAGATTAGTATTATATAGCACCATGTTGAAATAAAACAACTAAACTAGGCGCTTATCACGGTAAACGAGTCCCGGAAACACATTACACCGGGAAAAACTCGCTAAAATATAATAGAAGTCACCTGATGGATAGGTCCTGGGCCCTCCTCCGACGAAGTCACTCTTTCAGACATCATAAACAGGTGTTCAACTTCTAATTTAACAGCTTAAAAGACTTAAAAAACAAGCGAAATAAACGAAATCTAGGATTTCTTTTTTCACGAGAGAGTTGATACTTACCTCCCTAATACTTTTGATATTGCTAAATATTGGCTTTCACTCAATAAACACTCAGATTTAAAACAGTTAGGTGCCCCTACTGGGCAGGGAGTCAGAGCGTAGTCTGGCGGATGCCAGCCCCACCACCGCGCATGCGCAGACTAGCACTTCCTCTGACTAGATTATTGGCTGACACACATGCAACTATTAAGAGCCTGAAGACCGAGCCTCTGTGGGGTGGAGAGGCCGGGTCCGTATCTAGGGAGGTAAGTATCAACTCTCTCGTGAAAAAAGAAATCCTAGATTTCGTTTATTTCACTTCAAGAGTATACTTACCTCCCTAATACTTTTGATATTGCCAGAATTCGAAAGTGAATCTGGCGGGAGGGAGGCGAGGTCAAAAGACCAGCTCATCCCAATACGCTTTTCTGCGTTTAAGGCACTTAAACTTCTGAAACTGTAAGAAAAAACAGTCAGGATTTGACTAACCATCGGATAACACGACCGATGTATGAGAGATGACCGAATGTCATATGCGCTCCCCCCCCTCCTTCCTGGGAGGAAGAGTCGACTGACCTCAATGTCCTATACGCTCTCTACGTACAAGTGCCATGTACTACAGGACAGAGACGAAAAAGCTCCATTTTCGTAACTCTCAACAATGAACCACACAAATACACAAACCATCACCATATTAATAACGGGTAATCGTGACAATACAATCAACAACGGACAACACATGAACAAGACTGACCTTGTTGAAATGGCTGCTGACATCATCTTCCCATCGGTAAAGACTGATGCAGGCCCAAAAAAGTGGGTGTTTCCATAAATTAATTGTGATATATATAAGTAATGAGGAAATCACCTCAAAAAATATAAACCGATTTATTTTTTCAAAACCGACAAGGCGAGAGGATTAGAGGTGTCACGGAGATAATGGTCTGTAAAACTTGACTCACAGTGCCACTGAGCCACCGACATAATATCATCCACAGGGACCCCATTAAATAGGGCCGTGGATGTCACTACGCCGCGGACACTGTGAGCCTTGGCCACGTCAACCTGCTTCCCGGTGGCGGATTTATGGCAAAACTGAATGCATTCCACAATCCACCTGGAAATGGTGTCCTTAGAAGCCCTCCCATGGGGTTCAATATATGACAACCATAACGCTGACTGGTCGGTGCGCCATGCCGCCGTACGTTGTTTGTACCGGCGCAGCGCCCGGACGGGACACCATGCTTTAGAATTAGGATCATATCTAGTTAAAGCAGGCAAAATAATAGGTTGACCTGGATATTTCAACGACTGATTTTTAGCCAAGAAATTAATCCTAGGTAGCAGCTTAAGGCCTTCCCCTGAAACCACAAAACGGTCATCCTCGGCTGATAAGGCATGAATCTCACTCCTACGCCTAGCCGAGGCCGCAGCAATTAAAAACACAGTCTTCAGTGTTAATAGTTTCATAGAAATGGAACTAAGTGGTTCAAAAGGCTTATCACCTAGTACTTGAAGCACTAGCGATAAACTCCAAGACGGAATCACAGGAGGATTCCTTGGTCTTAGATTGCCCATGCCTTTAATTAATACATTCAATGTATTTACTTCATCACTTCCCCTCTTAGCCAAGCAAGGAATAACAGACATTAATGCTGACTTATAACCAGCAATAGAGTTAGGCTTGAGGCTATAGGCATCATAGAGGTGACAGAGGAAATCAGCTACTACTTGAATAGATGAATCCATTGGATCAATACATCTTTTTGAGCACCATTCTGCAAATCTGTTGATTTTATAATTATATGCTCTGGAGGTTGACCCCCTCCTGGCTTTGGCCATAAACATGGCTGCTTGCTCAGAAAAGCCCTCCTTAATTCTAGATTCCTTGACAACATCCATGCAGTCAATCTGAACATTGACGGATTGTTGTGAAGGGCCTTGCCCTGGAAGATAATATCGTCCATCAGAGGCAGAGGAACCGGATTGCAGACCAGAAGGTCCAGCAGATCCGTATACCATGATCGGCTTGGCCAATCCGGGGCGATCAGAAGCACTTGGCATTCCTCTTGTCTGATTTTCTGAAGAATTTTTGGAATCAGGATTGCTGGAGGGAATGCGTATGCATACATTCTCCCCCAGCTGATAGCTAACGCATCTGTTGCGAAAGCGCTTGGATCCGGAATCGGAGAGACGTACGTCGTCATCTTCGCATTCTTCTTCGTTGCGAACAAATCGATGTTGGGTTTCCCCCAATGGGCGAACAGACGATCCGCCACACATTGATTTAGTTGCCATTCCGTGGGTAAAACACTCATCCTTCGGCTCAATGAGTCTGCTAGCAGGTTTAACCTTCCCGGAATATGAACTGCTTTCAAGGTAATCTGGTGATCCAGACACCAACAAAGCAGTTTCCATGTCATCATACAGAGACTGGGCGACTTCGTTCCGCCCTGGCGGTTTATGTAAGTCACAACTGTTGAGTTGTCTGAACGAATAAGAACAATCTTGCCCTGAACTTTCTGTAAGAAATGTTCCAGGCCCAGGACTACTGCTCTTAGCTCCAGTAGATTTATATGTTCCTGTGACTGTTCCAGATTCCAAAGCCCTGATATCGTGGATTCTTCCAGGCAAGCTCCCCAGCCCTCCATCGATGCATCTGTATACACAGTCACCTGAGGGTGGGGAGGGGTTAGCAAAACCCCCGGTAAGAGATTCTCTGTATTCAACCACCATTGCAGGTGGTGAATCAGAGGCGCCAACACTGACACATTCGAGTCCAGCGAACCTGTACTCTGGGTCCATTGTGTCATGAGAAACAACTGGATCGGCGGCCTGCGTAAGGCGGCCTGAGGAATGACTGGTTCCAACGAAACCATCAACCCCAGCATTCTCAAGTAAACCCGTGCCAGGACATGACGACTGTCGCACACTGACTGAATCAATGAGATGAGTATTTGAACTCTCTCCTGAGTAGGATAAACATATCCTGTCTCCAGATCGAAGAACATCCCCAGGTAAACAAACTTCTGGGATGGAGTCAGCTCTGATTTTGGGAAATTGATCATCCAGCCCAAGTCTGTGAGAATTTTCAAAACAATCTCCAGATTGGCGGACAAACTTTCCCGGGTGTGCGCTTTCAACAGCCAGTCGTCTATGTACGTGTGGACAGCTATGCTTCTCCTGCGGAGGTATGCTGTGATCGCAAGAACCACACGGGTGAAAACCCGAGGAGCCGTGGAAATTCCGAAGGGCAACACCCTGAATTCCCACTGTCTGCCCTGGAATGCAAATCTCAGGAAGCGACAGAAACTCCTGTGGATGGGGATGTGGAAATAAGCGTCCTTCAAATCTATCGACGCCGTCCACATCCCCCTCTCCAACCCCGCCAACACCGAGCGCACCGTTTCCATCTTGAAACTGGGCGTCTCGATGAACTTGTTCAATGGCTTGAGGTTGAGAATCGGTCTCCACCCACCGGTGCGTTTTGTTACCAAGAACAGGGTTGAATAGAAGCCCGGACACCTTTGTGCCGGCTGAATAGCTCCTTTTTGTACGAGGGAATTTATCTCCTCCTCGATACACAACCTTTGATCTGGATCTCTCGGAACGGGAGTCCAGACTGGCACCAGAGACAGTCGCGACGGCGGGCCTGTCATCCACTCTGGATGATACCCCACGGAAAGCCATCGCAAGACTAAACGGTCCTGAGTTAACCGTTCCCACTCTTGCATGTGGTCGGCTAGCCGGCCTCCCACCGGTCCACCTAGGGACCGCGGTGGACACAAGGCATGCAAGAGCGGCACTGTCTCCGTCGCCATACACACCGGCGTGGTCCTTACCGCGGTAAGCGCCCTGTCAGGAACGATAACCACGCCCAGATCCTCGCGCGACCCGCCCCGCCCCGCGCGCACCTCGGTGCACGGGCGGCTGCCTGGCTGACGGCGGCTGAGGAGCCTGCGCCCCCCTCACTGCTGGCCGAATCGCACGCGGCCGAGGCCGGCGCTGCGACGGCGGCTGGCCTCTGACTTGGCCAGCACCACCTCGAGCCTGCAGGGGACGATACGCAGGGGCCGCGGCGCGAACGTTAGCACGACGCAGTACCTCAAACTGTTCGCGCAGCGCCCTCTGGTTATTCACCAGGGTGACCGTCTCCTGGAGGTGGCGACATCCCTCACCTCCAAAAAGACCAGGACCCGTCATAGGCGTACGGAGTAGCCTATTATACAGGTCCTGAGACGGGCACAGATTGTCCAGGGCAAATGTGCGTCTTGCCCTGACACTCCTGGTCACCGCCCGCGTCATACAGTCCAGCGCCAGGTTAATACCATCCTGGATGGTTCGCTGGACCGCGAGCGGGCCTGGCTGGCGCGATGCGGATGCCGTTACTACCCCCTGTAACAGCTGGGAGACGTGGGACAGAGCGGCAATCGAAGCCCTCCCACTCTCCTCCGCATCACGCAACTCGGTATTCGCCGAACGCAACGCGTTCGCGCACAAGACCCCCGCGTCAGAACGGGATCCTGGCCGCGTATCCTCACCCAAAGCCGCGCGGTCATCCACGCTGGGCTTGGGTACCACACCGTACCGCTGGTAGTCCAGGGGCACGATGCGACAACGCTTGGCCACCTCGCGAGGGGCCTTCGCGAGACGTCCACTCGTGTTAATGGACGCCTCCGCCGCCTTGAACATGTCAACGACATGCTCCGCCAGCGGCAGAGAAGGCATAGCGTTAGCAGTTGGTTTCCCAGCTAACCACGGCGTGTGAACACGGTGGCTAGCCGACTGCTCCACGGGCAGATCAGGCCTAACGCTCACCAACCACTGGCAAGCGTCATACCAATCCTCCTCCGTGGCTAACTGCGAGCGCTCTACAAGACGGGGTCCTTCGTCTTCCTCCTGAGCGCAAGCAGTACTTGACGGCGGGTACGCTGATACACCTGGCAAGCCAGGGAAAACATGCGGGCCTGACAGCACCGGCAAGAGAATATCACTGGTTTGACCAGGAGCAGGCACCGCGGTAGAGCGCGGGGTATATATAGCCCTACCACGGGCCCGGCCAGCACCAGCTACACTCTCGGCAAGCCGAGGTATGCGGTACCGCTGGCCATCAGCAGCGCCCTGGGCCACCACCTGAACCGCGGACCTTACTCCAGGGTGAGTAATACCGTGGAAAAAAGCGCCTGTATTCCCCGCGAGGGGTGCACAAACGTCTTCATCCATGTCCGCGTCGTCAGACGGCGACCCTAGCAGGTAATCCTCATCACCCTGGTCAGAAAGATTAGACCCCGGGTCAGCAAAGAGAGCTAACCCGGGCTGACCAGGAACGGTGCCATAGGAGGTACTGGCCACCGCGGCGTGCGGATACCCCTGGACTGATAAGCAGCCAGCGGGTTCCAGCGACAACCGTCCACGGTCCCCTATCGGCGCGGCAATAAGCCTGCTGCCAGGGCCGTGGAACGCCCCCTCTAATGGGGCCACCTCTGAATCGTCGGACAACGGAAGCGGACTAAGGCAAATCGATCCAGAGGCGGGGATTACCTGCTCCGAAGCCGATGATGAGGACAATAAAGGATCTGGTCCAGGAAGCATGCCACGAAGCAACCCTGGAACCAAATCTTTTATTGTCCTCCTCATCTCTCCCAACATCTCGGTCCGGAAGGTCTCCATATCCACCGCGGACGAGACCTTCCCCTTACCCTTCTCACTTACAACCTCTCGTTTCCGCTTCATCTTCTTCTCCTCCACTACCACCTTGTCCGTCGCCTGTAAGCAGCACAAGAATTCGGACATTAACTCGCCCCCCCAGTGCTTACATATGTCACAATTAATCAATGGACCACAAGGGCTACATCGAAAACACAGATGCGGCCAGAACTTCACATGCATAAAACGTCCACAGGACGCGCAACCCGGTCCCTGAAACAGGGCAAAGGACAAGGAGTATGAGCAACTAGTTAAGCTTAGAAACTCAATCCAACTCAAGGAGAAGGAAACGATCATAAAGATCAATATACATCAAAAACCAGCCTAGCGCTTGAATTGCTAATAAATACATAGCCAGCTGATTATGACGTCATTAATCCCGTGACAGGAAAAATTCGATCCCAACAAAACATCCAAGTGCAAAGACGAATTGTATGCTGAATGGATAAGTTGACTACACAACCATCAGATACATATAGATAACTCTTTACTGGCAAAAATGTTAATTATCTCCCTTTGATTGTTTACAATAATTAACATCACCACATTATCAATAACTAGATACCTGACACTTTGTATAGACAAACCATCCAACGTGACGAACCGGAAACTCCACCATCTGCACGCCTCTTAACTCTCTCCACCTCATGGGGAAGGAATTGGAACAAGAGGGCAAAGTGAGAAGACCTTTATACCAGGCCTCCAACTCACTGGGCATAATTTTTCATTTGGTTAGATAACCTAACAGTGTTAGTAGGAAATGGAACCATGGTGGAGAGAATACTAATTCTCTGGTACTGTGACGTCACAACCTAGCGTCATACAGACCTGTGGACAGAAACAGAAAGAGAAATTAGTCCTAGGTAGCACCGAGTTGACCTAAACCAACTAACTAAGGCGCTTATCACGGTAAACGCGAGTCCCGGAAACACAATACACCGGGAAGAAAACTCGCTAATTTTACTAGAAGTCACCTGATTTAAAGGTCCTCCGTCCTCCTGTGGCGACGTATTCCTATCCGCCATCCAAAAAAGTGACTAACACTCCAAACAAACACCACTTAAACAGTTTAAGAGAGCGAAAAAGCTATTGAACAAAAAAACATGTGTGATCTCTTTGCCAATAATCTAGCAAAGAGGAAGTGCTAGTCTGCGCATGCGCGGTGGTGGGGCTGGCATCCGCCAGACTACGCTCTGACTCCCTGCCCAGTAGGGGCACCTAACTGTTTTAAATCTGAGTGTTTATTGAGTGAAAGCCAATATTTAGCAATATCAAAAGTATTAGGGAGGTAAGTATACTCTTGAAGTGAAAAGCGTAAATCACAAAAACATGTGTTCACTCTCTGCCAATAAATTAGCAAAGAGGAAGTGCTAGTCTGTGCATGCGCGGTGGTGGGGCTGGCATCCGCCGGACTACACTCTGACTCCCTGCCCAGTAGGGGCACCTAACTGTTTTTATTCTGAGTGTTTATTGAGTGAAAACCGATATTTAGCAATATCAAAGAGTATTAGGGAGGTAAGTATACTCTTGAAGTGAAATATTCAACGCATCTTGACAAGAAATACACTGATATATGAGCTCATCTTAACGCTCGGTACAGCTTAATGTTAAGCTGCTGTGAAGGACATGGACACACAGCTACAAGCTTTCTACTGACATTTATCAACATGGATCACATTATAATAGACCCACTCACACGACACGCGAGGACAAATAGCATATCTGACTGGTTCTGTCATAGACAATGTTTTACCTGGCAGTGTAATTCCATTGAACAGATCAAGGAGAAGATGTATTTGTCTAGGGCAGAGAATAATGTGCAGAGCTCCAAGATGGAAGTCCATCTCAAGCTGAAAGAACAAGTCAAGACTAACCATTTTATTTTAATGTCAAATTTTTCAAACAGTTTCTGACCTAGCATGTTTTCACATAGTCTGAGAGATAGACACAGGGTTACAGCTGTCTGCCTGTCTCTGGTGACTCTGAGCTTATGACAGATTCTGCACTCTCTGAATCTCAATTTCCAGAAATCTATCCAGTAAGTTGTTGAATATTTTAAACCTAATTGGATGGGTGCTGTTGCTGGCTTGCTGCCATATTTTGAAATTAATTTGACTGCTGCTGCTGTTCCTGGCTATGGCATCAACAGCACCCAGTCAAATTAGTTTCAAAATATTCAACAGAATGTTCATTAAATAGTAAACACATACAATTTGTACAACTTGCCGGACAAGTAACCGTTTGTGACGGACTACATTGCGTCATTCATGATGTAATTGATTATGACGTAAGCCTATATGTGACGTAGTTCATTATGACATCATATTATTGACTCAGAACCTGGATTCATGAATTAACGCCTTGATTAAGTGCTAAGCCATGAATATAGTATTATATAATAATATTTACCTTTGGTCCTTGTAAAGCCTCATTCTGTTTAATTTTGACTTTCAGCTCTTGTTGTCCTGTTAGAATGGCCAGTTTGATAGGATCAGATTGTATAGGTGATGCTTTCGGATCAGTGCCGCCATAGGATGGTGCTCTGAGCATGTAGTTTTCTGGCGATATACTTGATAGTGGAGTCACAGGAGATGAGGGCTCCTGAGAACAAGGATTCAAGATGAAATGCCAAATCAAATATTCAGTTGAAAAGGTCAATAACAGGCACCCGCATTTAGTGATAAAGGATGGTGGTTCTTTAAGGACATGTGGTATGTGGTCAGAAGCCCACACATATTAAAGTACCACTATTATTATGTATTAGCAGTTTTTGAAACTCCATGGTCAAGTCCAAGGGATCTTCACAGGAATGTTGGCGAATATTTGAAACTAATTTGACTGGAACAGGCAGCAACAGCGCCTTGTCAAATTTGCTAGAGATTGGGGACAAAGTCATAGAGCATGTGTTCGATATTAAAATCCACTGTAACTTGACTCGTAAAATATTATCTACCTATACCACTAATATGGTATTGATCGGGCATAACATAATAGCAAGAGATGTGTCATTGGATGCAGGTGTCATGCATTCTGCACTCCTGGACAAACTAGATCGACTGCGTCCCACGTGTCGAGCCCTTTAGTTTTTCCGCATATCGCATATCTGTGGCAGTCACAACATAAGGATGTCTTAAAATAGTATACCCTTGATAAATCAAATGTCTACTGAAAACTCTAACAATCTTCTAATTCTTGAAAAGGAGACAAATCACACAGAAATAAACTAAGTCCAAGCCATGTAAAAGTATGGAGAAAACTTTTAAATCATTTTAAAATTGCTGCAAACTGAATGCAATGATGGGATAGAAGAAATCTCTAGAGTTTTATTGAGATCGGCTAAGCTCTTGATGAATTATATGTCCATTGAAAAACATTAACATTTACTAAGAAAATTTATCAAATTTCTTTTTCACGAGTGAGATGACATATTTACCTCCTTAACACTCTTGATATACTAGTATATCGGCTCTAAATTCAATAATATTCAGAATTATAAAAAGTTAGGTGCCCGTACTGGGCAGGTGGAATGTACACAGTCATGCACATGTCAGACACCAACTCTGCGCATGCACATACTGGTACTTCTGTTACTAAATACTGGCTGACATAGAAGCAACTATTCAAATAACCATAGGACCTGGCCTCCGTGGGGTGGAGGCCGGGACCCTGTTAGGGAGGTAAGTATGTCATTCCACTTGTGAAAAAGAAATTTGATAAATTTTCCTATTTCACATCATGAGAACACACTTACCTCCCTAACACGCTTGATAAAAGCTAGAATTTGAAAGTAAATTTGGCGGAAGGGAGGCAAGGCCCTAAAACCAGTTCACCATCGAAGAGACTAGCTTTTTGAAATTTCAAGAGATTTGAAACATCTGAAATTGTGTCTGAAAATACAACCAGGAATAGAATTATGCATCGGATAATCGACCGATGAAGAGAGATTGATCAAAAGGCAAATGCGCTTCCGCAACACACACCCACCCACTCTTTCTGAGGAAGGTCAGGAAAAAACGCTGCTTTAAATGACTAGCATGTTCTCAAAAATTTGAAAAAAAGTATTACTAGACATTGGAAAAAGAAGAATTGCTTCATTTTCAATAGATAAACTCTGAAAGAACCACAATTAAAAGACATTAACCATCACCATATTACATAATAACATGACACAATCAACAAGACAAAATGGTTACATATATTGACCTCTGATGTCTTGATCATGGAAATCACCTCTTCCCCCATTACAGATGAAGAGAATGTAACCGGAAACAGTAGGGATTCCCTACTAACAAATGTCATATTTATAAATAGAAGAGGAAGAAAACTAATTACAAATAAATACATCTGCATTATTTTCTGAGGATTGAGACGGCGAGCGGGTTGGAAGTGTCACAGAGATAATGGTCGGTAAAAGTTGATTCACAGTGCCACTTGGCTACTGACATAATGTCTTCAACAGAAACACCATTAAATAATGCCGTGGAAGTTATCAGACCACGGACGCTATGAGCCTTGGCTCTATCTACTTGTTTTCCAGTGGCTGTCTTATGACAGAATTGAATGCATTCTACTATCCATCTGGAAATAGTGTCTCTTGATGCCCTACAATGGGGTTCAATATATGACAACCATAGGGAGCATGGGTCTGTCCGCCAAACCCGAGTCCTTTTCTTGTACTTATTTAAGGCACAGACAGGACACCAAGAAATTCAATCTCGGTGGAAGCTTAAGGCCTTCACCTGTAACTATATAACGGTCAGGCTCAACAGACAAAGCATGAATTTCACTTCTGCATCTGGCTGAAGCTGCTGCAGTTAAAAATACAGTTTTAAGTGTCAATAATTTGATAGAAATAGCACTAAGTGGTTCAAAAGGTTTATCATTCAAAACTTGAAGGACAAGAGAAAGACTCCATGACGGTGTCAGTGGAGGATTTCTCGGTCTGAGATTGCCCATACCTTTAATAAGAGTATTTAAAACACATACTTGATCACTTCCCCTCTTTGCCAAGCAAGGGATAACTGTCATTAAAGCTGACTTATAGCCAGCAATAGAGTTAGGCTTGAGGATATAGGCATCATACAGGTGACAGAGAAAATCAGCTACTACCCGAACAGATGCAATCCATTGGATTGATACATCTCTTTGAGCATCATTCTGCAAAACTGTTGGTTTTATAATTATATGCTCTGGAGGTTGAACCCTTCTGGCTCT
The DNA here is from genome assembly GCA_034401795.1 of Chaetoderma sp. LZ-2023a. NCBI lineage: Eukaryota > Metazoa > Mollusca > Caudofoveata > Chaetodermatida > Chaetodermatidae > Chaetoderma > Chaetoderma sp. LZ-2023a. The sequence continues at coordinate 29,894,964 of CM067373.1, read as the reverse complement.
GGCCATGAAATTGGCTGCTTGCTCAGAAAAGCCCTCCTTAATTGCGGATTTTTTGACAACATCCATGCAGTCAATTGAAACATTGACGGATTGTTGTGAAGGGACTTGCCCTGGAAGATAATATTGTCCATCCGACGCAGAGGAACCGCATTGCAGACCAGAAGGTCCAGCCGATCTGTAAACCATGATCGGCTTGGCCAATTTGGGGTGATCAGAAGCAGTTGGCATTCCTCCTGCTTGATTTTCTGAAGAATCCTTGAAATAAGGATTGTTGGAGGGTATGCGTAAGCATACATTCCCTTCCAAATGATAGCTAGCATATCTATTGCGAGTGCTTGGTCTATGTTGGGTTTTCCCCAATGATTGAACAGATGATCCGCCACACACTGCCTTAGTTGCCATTCCGTAGGCAGAATGCTCATCCTTCGGCTCAATGAGTCTGCTAACAGATTCAGCCTTCCTGGAATATGAACTGCTTTCAAGGTGATCATATGATCCATGCACCAGCAAAGCAGTTTCCATGTCATCATACAGACTGGGCGACTTCGTTCAGCCATGGCGATTTATGTAACTCACTACTGTTGAGTTGTCCGAACGTATCAACAAACTTTCCCTCCACTTCCTTTAAGAAACATTGTTATTTGAGGGTGGGGAGGGGTTAGCATGACTCCCGCCAGGAGATCCTTCTCTCCATCCACCAATGAAGGTGATGAATGAGAGGATCCAACACTTGAATGTGCGAGTCCAGAGATCCTGAATTTTGCGTCCACAGAGTTATGAGAAATAGCTGAATCAGCCGCCAGTGTAAGGCCACCTGAGGAATGACTGGTTCCGACTCGAGCTAGAATATAACGACTGCTGCAAACCAATTTTATGCACAAGAGGAGATTATCCACTCTCTCCTGGGATGGATAAACATATCCTATCTCTAGATCGAAGAACATACCCATATAAACAAACTTCTGGGATGGAGTCAGCTCTGATTTTTGAAAGTTGATTATCCAGCCTAAATCTGTGAGTTTTCAAAACTAGCTCCAGATTTGCTGTCAAACTTTCTGGGTTGTGTGCTTTTAGCAACCAGTCGTCTATGTAAGTGTGGACTGCTATGTTTCTCCTGCAGAGGTATGCTGTGATAGCTAGGACCCCTCGAGTGAAGCCCCTCGGAGCCGTCGAAATTCCAAATAGGAGAACTTTGAATTCCCATTGGTGTCCCTGGAAAGCAAATTTCAGGAACTGACGAAAACTCCTTGCAATGCGATTGTCGAAATAAGCATCTTTCAGATCTATCGATGATGTCCACATCACCTTCTCTAACCCTAACAACAACGATTTTATAGTTTCTATTTTGAAGCCCGGTGTGTCTATAAATTTGTTTAGAGGTTTGAGGTTGAGAATTGGTCTCCACCCTCCGGTGCTCTTTGTCACAAGAAACACGGTTGAATAGAAGTCCGGGAAATATTGCCCCAGTTGAATTGCTTCTTTTAGAATTAGAGATTCTATCTTCTCTTCTATGCACAGCCGCTTGTCTGGATCTCTTCGATTTTGAGTCCAAACCAGGACCAGACAGATGAAATGGCGGACCTATTATCCACTCTGGACCGTATCTGAGCGAAAGCCATTGCAAGACTAAACGGTCCTGAATTAACCGCTCCCACTCCTGAATGTGGAAAGTCAATCGACCTCCCACTGGTGCACCTAGGGTTTGTAGGGTGCACATAAATTTTAGAAGTGGGCGTGTTTCTGGTACATGTGACAACAACAGAGTGGTACCATACATGTGGTAACCGAAAATTCTATTAGGCCATCAGAGCCGGTTACCACGCGCCGTGCCCAGCGCCACGCGCACTGCTGCCTGACTGGCTGCACTTGGAGCGCTGGCCGACGTACAAAAACACGCTGCTGCTGGCGTGGTTTCTGAACCCAGCCGGCCTACTGGCCTCTGACAATGCCAGCACCCCCACGAGCATACAGCTGACAAGCAGCTGAGGGCTGAACACGCATGTGTTCTCTGCGCAGCACTTCAAATTGTGCGCGCAGCGCCCTCTGGTTGTTAACCAAGTTCACTGTCTCCTGGAGGTGTCGACAACCCTCACCTCCAAACAGACCAGGGCCCGCCATCAGCACTTGCAGTAAGCACGACTTGAACTCTTGGGACGGGCACAGATTGTCCTGCGTAAATGTGCACCTCATCCTCAGTGACTTGGTCACAGACCTAGTCAAGCAATCCAATGCCAGGTTGATACCATCCTGGATGGCTCGTTGGACTGTAATTGGACTAGGCTGCTGGTGAGGCGAGGCTACTACTACCCCTGATAGCAGCTGAGGGACGTGAGACAGCACTGTGGAGGCTACAGACGTATCCGACTGCCTGGGGAATGCATACGTGCCCGCGAGGGCTGGTATGGCATTCACCGCTGGCAGGCCATGCACCAGGGCCGCGTTCGTGTGAGGGGCATAAGACATACTAGCGCGCTCCGGTTCATCTGCCTAAGATTCCACGGCTATGTGTGGTATCTTATACGGGCGGCCATCTGTTCAGAAGCGGCCCACAGGTTGAAACATGAACCCCGCTCCCGAGGGAACGGTACCATAGGTGCGAACAGCCGCGCTCCCCATTAGGGGAGTGTAAACGCTCGTGTCCATGGCTTCATGGTCGCCCCATGGGCCGAGCAGGTAGTCTTCATTATCTTCCTGGTCAGGAAGGTTAGACGCGAGGAAAAGGCCCGTAGGCAGATGACGAGGGTACTCCGTGAGTGATCGTGGTCAGGCCCGCTGGTCGGGTCCCGCCTGATGCTACTCGCGCGGCTGGATCACCAGCCAATGCAAACATCAAGCCTGGGTCCGAGTCAGCCCCCCCCCCCCCCCGGCTCATTGAAAACTTTGTCCGAACTAGGAGGGCATGATCCAGGGACAGGGGCTACCTGCACTGAGGTCGATGCGCAGGAGGTTGAATTACTTGTGCCCGGAAGCATGCCAGGCATCAGGTCCTTCAGCATCCTGCGCATCTCACTCACTAACTCTACTTTGAAGGCCTCCAGCTCAGCTTTCTCAGAGGCCTTCTTCTTACCCTTCTCCTCTTTCCTCACTCTCTTGCCATCATCCATCATCATCTTCGCCTGCAAAGAGAAGAATTCAGACGTTAGATTCCACCCCACTCATTACAAATACCACATTTGCTATTAGGCCTACAGTCGGTACAAGATAGGCACAGGCGGGGGAAGAATCTAGCCTTAAGATGCTTAGAGCATGATGAACGTGATGACTTCTGAAAGGAGACATACGAAGAGAATAAGTATTTGTTTGTTAATTTAAATTTGCGCTGACTGAAACTTTCTTCCCATAATTTATTGGCTGACATAAAGCAACTATAGCATGCCTGAAGACAGAGCCTTTGTGGGATGGAGGCCGGGTCCGTGTTTAGGAGGTAAGTATCAACTCTCTCGTGAAAAAAGAAATCCGTGACCTCGTTTAGTTCACTTCAAGAGATACTTACCTCCTAAACACTATGATATTGCCAGAATTTGACAGAGAATTTGGCGGGAGGGAGGCGAGGTCCAAAAAAAACCCACTCTTCCCTAGGAGAGCCAAGCTCCTTATGCGTAAAAGCACTCACATCTGAATTCGTATATAAAAACACAACCAGGAAGGGATAAGACCATCGGCTCAAAACCGATGCATGAGAGTAATGACCGTCGAGTCATATGCGCGCCCCCTCCAACTCCTTTTGGGACAGCAGGAGCTATGACTTCAATGTTCTATTTAACACTCTCTAAGTACTAGCATCAAAGTACTAAAGGACATCGAATGAAATGCTTCAAACCATCACCATTATAGAAGGCTAACGTGACACAATTATGTAAACAACACAAGCCACAAGACTTACTTAGTAAATCTTTGACTTGGATATCATTATCATCCCCTCAGGGAAGAATGAAAACAATACAAAAGTGGTTGTAAATAATTAAATGAACTGTTTAAAAACAGTGAGAAAGCCTTATTTAGAAAAAGGACACCTGATTATCCTTTTTAGAATCGATAAGGCGAGCATTGGTGGTGTCACACGGAAAATGATTGGTAACGCTCGACTCACAGTGCCACTGGGCTACCGACAATGTCATCCACCGGAACCCTATTAAACAGGGCAGTGGAAGCCACTACACCCCGGACACTGTGAGCCCTGGCCATGTCAACCTGCTTACCAGAGGCAGATTTGTGGCAAAACTGGATGCATTCCACAATCCACCGAGAAAAGTGTCTTTTGACGCCCGGCCGTGGAGCTCAATATAAGACAACCATAACGAACTAGGGTCCGTCCGCCACTCCTGGGTACGATGCTTGTACCAGCTAAGTGTGCAGACTGGACACCATACCTTTGAACTAGAATCAAATCTATTTAAAGCTGTTAAACAATAGGATGACCTGTGTATTTCAAGAACTGAATCTTTGCCATGAAATTAACCCTAGGTAGAAGGCTGAGGCCTTCCCCAGTTACCACAAATGGTCTGGCTCTGCAGAAGACGTGAAATTCACTTCTACGCCTTGCAGAGGCTGCAGCAATAAAAAATAGATTAAGTGTCAACATTTTTGTTGAAAATACACGAAATCAAGGATTTCTTTTTTCACGAGAGAGTTGATACTTACCTCCCTAATACTTTTGATATTGCTAAATATTGGCTTTCACTCAATAAACACTCAGATTAAAACAGTTAGGTGCCCCTACTGGGCAGGGAGTCAGAGCGTAGTCTGGCGGATGCCAGCCCCACCACCGCGCATGCGCAGACTAGCACTTCCTCTGACTAATTTATTGGCTGATACACATGCAACTATAAAGAGCCTGAAGACCGAGCCTCTGTGGGGTGGAGAGGCCGGGTCCGTATCTAGGGAGGTAAGTATCAACTCTCTCGTGAAAAAAGAAATCCTTGATTTCGTTTATTTCACATCAAGAGTATACTTACCTCCCTAATACTTTTGATATTGCCAGAATTCGACAGTGAATTCGGCGGGAGGGAGGCGAGGTCAAAAGACCAGCTCATCCCTATACGCTTTTCTGCGTTTAAGGCACTTAAACTTCTGAAACTGTATGAAAAAACAGTCAGGATTTGACTAACCATCGGATAACACCCCCGATGTATGAGAGATGACCGAATGTCATATGCGCTCCCCCACCTCCTTCCTGGGAGGAAGAGTCGAATGACCTCAATGTCCTATACGCTCTCTACGTACAAGTGCCATGTACTACAGGACAGAGACGAAAAAACTCCATTTTCGTATACTCTCAACAATGAACCACATAAATACACAAAACCATCATCATATTAATAACGGGTAACGTGACAAGACAATCAACAATGGACAACACATACACAAGACTGACCTTGTTGAAATGGCTGCTGACATCCTCTTCCCATTGGTGAAGCACGATGCAGTCCCAAATTAGTGGTTGTTTCCATAAATTAATTGTGAAATATATAAGCAATGAGGAAACCCCATCAAAAATATATGCCAAGTTATTTTTTCAAAATCGACAAGGCGAGAGGATTAGAGGTGTCACGGAGATAATGGTCTGTAAAACCTGACTCACAGTGCCACTGAGCCACCGACATAATATCATCCACCGGGACCCCATTAAATAGGGCAGTGGATGTCACTACGCCGCGGACACTGTGAGCCTTGGCCACGTCAACCTGCTTCCCGGTGGCGGATTTATGGCAAAACTGAATGCATTCTACAATCCACCTGGAAATGGTGTCCTTAGAAGCCCTGCCATGGGGTTCAATATAAGACAACCATAACGCCGACTGGTCGGTGCGCCACTCCGCCGTACGTTGTTTGTACCGGCAAAGCGCCCGGACGGGACACCATGCTTTAGAATTAGGATCATATCTAGTCAAAGCAGGCAAAACAATAGGTTGACCTGGATATTTCAACGACTGATTTTTAGCCAAGAAATTAATCCTAGGTAGCAGCTTAAGGCCTTCCCCTGAAACCACAAAACGGTCATCCTCGGCTGATAAGGCATGAATTTCACTCCTACGCCTAGCCGAGGCCGCAGCAATTAAAAACACAGTCTTCAGTGTTAATAGTTTCATAGAAATGGAACCAAGTGGTTCAAACGGCTTATCACCTAGTACTTGAAGCACTAGCGATAAACTCCAAGACGGAATCACAGGTGGATTCCTTGGTCTTAGATTGCCCATGCCTTTAATTAATACATTTAATGTATTTACTTCATCACTTCCGCTCTTAGCCAAGCAAGGAATAACAGACATTAAAGCTGACTTATAACCAGCAATAGAGTTAGGCTTGAGGCTATAGGCATCATAGAGGTGACAGAGGAAATCAGCTACTACCTGAATAGATGAATCCATTGGATCAATACATCTTTTTGAGCACCATTCTGCAAATCTGTTGATTTTATAATTATATGCTCTGGAGGTTGACCCCCTCCTGGCTTTGGCCATAAACATGGCTGCTTGCTCAGAAAAGCCCTCCTTAATTCTAGATTCCTTGACAACATCCACGCAGTCAATCTGAACATTGACGGATTGTTGTGAAGGGCCTTGCCCTGGAAGATAATATCGTCCATCAGAGGCAGAGGAACCGGATTGCAGACCAGAAGGTCCAGCAGATCTGTATACCATGATCGGCTTGGCCAATCCGGGGCGATCAGAAGCACTTGGCATTCCTCTTGTCTGATTTTCTGAAGAATTTTTGGAATCAGGATTGCTGGAGGGAATGCGTATGCATACATTCTCCCCCAGCTGATAGCTAACGCATCTGTTGCGAAAGCGCTTGGATCCGGAATCGGAGAGACGTACGTCGTCATCTTCGCATTCTTCTTCGTTGCGAACAAATCGATGTTGGGTTTCCCCCAATGGTCGAACAGACGATCCGCCACACATTGATTTAGTTGCCATTCCGTGGGTAAAACACTCATCCTTCGGCTCAATGAGTCTGCTAGCAGATTTAACCTTCCCGGAATATGAACTGCTTTCATGGTAATCTGGTGATCCAGACACCAACAAAGCAGTCTCCATGTCATCATACAGAGACTGGGCGACTTCGTTCCGCCCTGGCGGTTTATGTAAGTCACAACTGTTGAGTTGTCTGAACGAATAAGAACAATCTTGCCCTGAACTTTCTGTAAGAAATGTTCCAGGCCCAGGAGTACTGCTCTTAGCTCCAGTAGATTTATATGTTCCTTTGACTGTTCCAGATTCCAAAGCCCTGATATCGTGGACTCTTCCAGGCAAGCTCCCCAGCCCTCCATCGATGCATCTGTATACACAGTCACCTGAGGGTGGGGAGGGGTTAGCATAACCCCCACCAAGAGATTCTCTGTGTCCAACCACCATTGCAGGTGATGAATCAGAGGCGCCAACACTGGCACATTCGAGTCCAGCGAACCTGTACTCTGGGTCCATTGTGTCATGAGAAATAACTGGATCGGCCGCCTGCGTAAGGCGGCCTGAGGAATGACTGGTTCCAATGAAACCATCAACCCCAGCATTCTCAAGTAAACCCGTGCCAGGACATGACGACTGTCGCACACTGACTGAATTAATGAGATGAGTTTCTGAACTCTCTCCTGAGTAGGATAAACATATCCTGTCTCTAGATCGAAGAACATCCCCAGGTAAACAAACTTCTGGGATGGAATCAGCTCTGATTTTGGGAAATTGATCATCCAGCCTAAGTCTGTGAGAGTTTTCAAAACAATCTCCAGACTGGCCGATAAACTTTCCCGGGTGTGCGCTTTCAACAGCCAGTCGTCTATGTACGTGTGGACTGCTATGCTTCTCCTGCGGAGGTATGCGGTGATCGCAAGAACCACACGGGTGAAAACCCGAGGAGCCGTGGAAATTCCGAAGGGTAGCACCCTGAATTCCCACTGTCTGCCCTGGAATGCAAATCTCAGGAAGCGACGGAAACTCCTGTGTATGGGGATGTGGAAATAAGCGTCCTTCAAATCTATCGACGCTGTCCACATTCCCCTCTCTAACCCCGCCAACACCGAGCGCACAGTCTCCATCTTGAAACTGGGCGTCTCTATGAACTTGTTCAATGGCTTGAGGTTGAGAATTGGTCTCCACCCTCCGGTGTTCTTTGTTACTAAGAACAGGGTTGAATAGAAGCCCGGACACCTCTGTGCCGGCTGAATAGCTCCTTTTTGTATGAGGGAATTTATTTCCTCCTCGATACACAACCTTTGATCTGGATCTCTCGGATTTGGAGTCCAGATCGGCACTAGAGACAGTCGCGATGGCGGGCCTGTCATCCAATCGGGATGATACCCGACTGAAAGCCATCGCAAGACTAAACGGTCCTGAGTTAACCGTTCCCACTCTTGCATGTGGTCGGCTAGCCGGCCTCCCACCGGTCCACCTAGGGATAGAGGTGGACATAAGGAGTGCAAGAGCGGCACTGTCTCCTCTGCCAGAAACACCGGCGCAGTTCTCACCGCGGTAACCGTCCCATCAGGAACGATTACCCCGCCCAGATCCTCGCGCGCCACGACCAGCACCGCGCGCACCTCGGTGCGCGGGCGGCTGCCTGGCTGACTGCGCCTGAGGAGCCTGCGCCCCCCTCGCTGCTGGCCGAATCGCACGCGGCCGAGGCCGGCGCTGCGATGGTGGTTGGCCTCTGACCTGGCCACTACCACCTCGAGCCTGCAGGGGACGATACGCAGGGGGTGCGGCGCGAACGTTGGCACGACGAAGCACCTCAAACTGCTCGCGCAGCGCCCTCTGGTTATTGACCAGAGTAACCGTCTCCTGGAGGTGCCTACACCCCTCACCTCCAAAGAGACCAGGACCTGTCATAGGCGTACGTAGTAGCCTATTGTAGAGGTCCTGGGATGGGCACAGATTATCCAAGGCAAAAGTGCGCCTTGCCCGGACACTCCTGGTCACCGCCCGCGTCATACAGTCCAGAGCCAGGTTGATACCATCCTGGATGGCTCGCTGGACTGTGACCGGACTTGGCTGGCGCGATGCGGATGCTGTTACTACCCCTTGTAACAGCTGGGAGACGTGGGACAGAGCGGCAATCGAAGCCCTCCCACTCTCCTCCGCATCACGCAACGCGGCATTTGCTGAACGCAACGCGTTCGAACACAAGACTCCCGTGTCAGAACGGGAGCCTGGCCGCGCATCCTCACCCAAAGCCGCGCGGTCATCCACGCTCGGCTTCGGTACCACACCGTACCGCTGGTAGTCCAGGGGCACGATGCGGCAACGCCTGGCCACCTCGCGCGGGGCCTTAGCGAGACGTCCACTCGACTTAATGGACGTCTCCGCCGCCTCGAACATGTCAACGACATGCTCTGCCAGCGGCAGAGAAGGCATAGCGTTAGCAGTAGGCTTACCAGCTAACCACGGCCTGTGCTCACGCTGGCTAGCCGACTGCTCCACGGGCAGATCTGGTCTAACACTCACCAACCACTGGCAAGCGTCAGACCAATCCTCCTCCGTGGCTAGCTGCGAGCGCTCTACAAGACGGGGGCCTTCGTCTTCCTCCTGAGCGCAAGCAACAGAGCTTGACGGCGGGTACGCTGATATCCCTGGCAAGCCAGGGAGAACATGCGGGCCTGACAATACCGGCATGCTAATATCACTGGTTTGACCAGGAGCAGGCGCCGTGGTAGAGCGCGGGGCATATACCGCCCCACCACGGCCCCGGCCAGCACCAGCGACACTCTCGGCAAGCCGAGGTATGCGGTACCGCTGGCCTTCAGCGCCCAGGGCCACAGTCTGAACCGTGGATTCTACCCCTGGGAGAGTAGAACCGTGGAAAAAGGCGCCTGTATTCCCCGCGAGGGGTGCACAGACGTCATAATCCATGGCCACATCTTCAGACGGCGACCCCAACAGGTAATCCTCATCCTCCTGGCCAGACAGATTAGACTCCGGGTCAGCAAAGAGAGCTAACCCGGACTGGCCAGGGAAGGTGCCATACGAGGTACTGGCACCCGCGGTGTGCGGATACCCCTGGACTGATAAGCAGCCCGCGGGTTCCAGCGACGACCGTCCACGGTCCCTATTGGGCGCGGCAATAAGCCTGCTGCCAGGGCCATGGAACGCCCCCTCTAATGGGGCCACCTCTGAATCTTCAAACAACGGAAGCGTACTAAGGAACGTTGATTCAGAGGTGGGGATTACCTGCTCCGAAGCAGATGATGAGGTCAATAAAGGATTTGGTCCAGGAAGCATGCCACGAAGCAACTCTGGAACCAAATCCTTTATTGTCCTCCTCATCTCTCCCAACATCTCGGTCCGGAAGGCCTCCATGTCCACCGCGGACGAGGCCTTCCTCTTACCCTTCTTACTTACACCCTCTTTTTTCAGCTTCTTCTTCTCCTCCTCCACCTTGTCCTTCGCCTGCAAGCACAAGAATTCGGACATTAGCTCGCCCCCCCAGTGCTTACATATCTCGCAATTAAGCAAGGGACCACAGGGGCTACACTGAAAACAGAGATGAGGGCCAAACTTGTCCCTCAAAAATCGTCCACAGGACGCACAACCAGGTCTCTGAAAAAGGCCAAAGGACGAGGAGTATGAGCAATCTAGTTAAGCTTAGAAACTCACCAACTCAAGAGAAGGAAAATGATCATAAAGATCATAATTTATCAGAAAACCAGCTTCGGACAACTTTAATTGTTAATAAAGAGCAAGGCTGATTATGACGTCATTAATCCTATGACAGGAAAAAATCGATCCCCAACAAACATCCCAGTGCAAGGACGAATTGTATCTCTAACCAGAACATGTGCAGAATGGACATTTCGACTACACAAGCATCAGATATATACTGATAACAATGGCAAATAAAGTTAATTATCTCCCTTTCCTCTAAATAATTAACATCACCTCATATCAATAATTAGATACCTGACACCTTGTCTAGACAAACCATCCAACCTGATGAACTGGAGCACTCCACCACTGAACGCCTCTTAACTCTCTCCACCTCTAGGGGAAGGAATTGGATCAAGAGGGCAAAGTGAGAAGACCTTTATATTAGGCCTCCAACTCACTGGACATAGAATTTTTGGTTAGATAACCTAACAGTATTAGTAGGAAATGGAACCATGGTGGAGAGACACAAACCCTCTGCTGATGTCATGTCCATAATATTTCTTCACACAGACCTGTGGACATAAACACAAAGAGAGATTAGCACCTAGTTGAAATAAACCAACTAATCAAGGCGCTTATCACGTTTAGCGCGAGTCCCGGAAACACATTACAACGGGACAAAACTCGCTAATTTTACTAGAAGTCACCTGATTTAAAGGTCCAAGGCCCTCCTGTGGCGAAGTTACTCTCTCTGCCATCTTTCTCAGGTATCAACAGTTCTGAATTTTGCCAAAAACGCTTATAATTGAGCTACAAAAAGCACTATCACAAAAGTGTGTTGTCTCTCAGCCAATAAATTAGCAAAGAGGAAGTGCTAGTCTGCGCATGCGCGGTGGTGGGGCTGGCATCCGCCAGACTACGCTCTGACTCCCTGCCCAGTAGGGGCACCTAACTGTTTTAATCTGAGTGTTTATTGAGTGAAAGCCAATATTTAGCAATATCAAAAGTATTAGGGAGGTAAGTATACTCTTGATGTGAAATAAACGAAATCTAGGATTTCTTTTTTCACGAGAGAGTTGATACTTACCTCCCTAATACTTTTGATATTGCTAAATATTGGCTTTCACTCAATAAACACTCAGATTTAAAACAGTTAGGTGCCCCTACTGGGCAGGGAGTCAGAGCGTAGTCTGGCGGATGCCAGCCCCACCACCGCGCATGCGCAGACTAGCACTTCCTCTGACTAGATTATTGGCTGACACACATGCAACTATTAAGAGCCTGAAGACCGAGCCTCTGTGGGGTGGAGAGGCCGGGTCCGTATCTAGGGAGGTAAGTATCAACTCTCTCGTGAAAAAAGAAATCCTAGATTTCGTTTATTTCACTTCAAGAGTATACTTACCTCCCTAATACTTTTGATATTGCCAGAATTCGAAAGTGAATCTGGCGGGAGGGAGGCGAGGTCAAAAGACCAGCTCATCCCTATACGCTTTTCTGCGTTTAAGGCACTTAAACTTCTGAAACTGTAAGAAAAAACAGTCAGGATTTGACTAACCATCGGATAACACCACCGATGTATGAGAGATGACCGAATGTCATATGCGCTCCCCCCCCCTCCTTCCTGGGAGGAAGAGTCGACTGACCTCAATGTCCTATACGCTCTCTACGTACAAGTGCCATGTACTACAGGACAGAGACGAAAAAACTCCATTTTCGTAACTCTCAACAATGAACCACACAAATACACAAACCATCACCATATTAATAACGGGTAATCGTGACAATACAATCAACAACGGACAACACATGAACAAGACTGACCTTGTTGAAAACGGCCGCTGACATCATCTTCCCATTGGTAAAGACTGATGCAGGCCCAAAAAAGTGGGTGTTTCCATAAATTAATTGTGAAATATATAAGTAATGAGGAAAAACCTCCTCAAAAAATATAAACCGAGTTATTTTTTCAAAACCGACAAGGCGAGAGGATTAGAGGTGTCACGGAGATAATGGTCTGTAAAACTTGACTCACAGTGCCACTGAGCCACCGACATAATATCATCCACAGGGACCCCATTAAATAGGGCCGTGGATGTCACTACGCCGCGGACACTGTGAGCCTTGGCCACGTCAACCTGCTTCCCGGTGGCGGATTTATGGCAAAACTGAATGCATTCCACAATCCACCTGGAAATGGTGTCCTTAGAAGCCCTGCCATGGGGTTCAATATATGACAACCATAACGCTGACTGGTCGGTGCGCCACTCCGCCGTACGTTGTTTGTACCGGCGCAGCGCCCGGACGGGACACCATGCTTTAGAATTAGGATCATATCTAGTTAAAGCAGGCAAAATAATAGGTTGACCTGGATATTTCAACGACTGATTTTTAGCCAAGAAATTAATCCTAGGTAGCAGCTTAAGGCCTTCCCCTGAAACCACAAAACGGTCATCCTCGGCTGATAAGGCATGAATTTCACTCCTACGCCTAGCCGAGGCCGCAGCAATTAAAAACACAGTCTTCAGTGTTAATAGTTTCATAGAAATGGAACTAATTGGTTCAAAAGGCTTATCACCTAGTACTTGAAGCACTAGCGATAAACTCCAAGACGGAATCACAGGTGGATTCCTTGGTCTTAGATTGCCCATGCCTTTAATTAATACATTTAATGTATTTACTTCATCACTTCCCCTCTTAGCCAAGCAAGGAATAACAGACATTAACGCTGACTTATAACCAGCAATAGAGTTAGGCTTGAGGCTATAGGCATCATAGAGGTGACAGAGGAAATCAGCTACTACTTGAATAGATGAATCCATTGGATCAATACATCTTTTTGAGCACCATTCTGCAAATCTGTTGATTTTATAATTATATGCTCTGGAGGTTGACCCCCTCCTGGCTTTGGCCATAAACATGGCTGCTTGCTCAGAAAAGCCCTCCTTAATTCTAGATTCCTTGACAACATCCACGCAGTCAATCTGAACATTGACGGATTGTTGTGAAGGGCCTTGCCCTGGAAGATAATATCGACCATCAGAGGCAGAGGAACCGGATTGCAGACCAGAAGGTCCAGCAGATCCGTATACCATGATCGGCTTGGCCAATCCGGGGCGATCAGAAGCACTTGGCATTCCTCTTGTCTGATTTTCTGAAGAATTTTTGGAATCAGGATTGCTGGAGGGAATGCGTATGCATACATTCTCCCCCAGCTGATAGCTAACGCATCTGTTGCGAAAGCGCTTGGATCTGGAATCGGAGAGACGTACGTCGTCATCTTCGCATTCTTCTTCGTTGCGAACAAATCGATGTTGGGTTTCCCCCAATGGTCGAACAGACGATCCGCCACACATTGATTTAGTTGCCATTCCGTGGGTAAAACACTCATCCTTCGGCTCAATGAGTCTGCTAGCAGGTTTAACCTTCCCGGAATATGAACTGCTTTCAAGGTAATCTGGTGATCCAGACACCAACAAAGCAGTTTCCATGTCATCATACAGAGACTGGGCGACTTCGTTCCGCCCTGGCGGTTTATGTAAGTCACAACTGTTGAGTTGTCTGAACGAATAAGAACAATCTTGCCCTGAACTTTCTGTAAGAAATGTTCCAGGCCCAGGACTACTGCTCTTAGCTCCAGTAGATTTATATGTTCCTTTGACTGTTCCAGATTCCAAAGCCCTGATATCGTGTACTCTTCCAGGCAAGCTCCCCAGCCCTCCATCGATGCATCTGTATACACAGTCACCTGAGGGTGGGGAGGGGTTAGCAAAACCCCCGGCAAGAGATTCTCTGTATTCAACCACCATTGCAGGTGGTGAATGAGAGGCGCCAACACTGACACATTCGAGTCCAGCGAACCTGTACTCTGGGTCCATTGTGTCATGAGAAATAACTGGATCGGCCGCCTGCGTAAGGCGGCCTGAGGAATGACTGGTTCCAATGAAACCATCAACCCCAGCATTCTCAAGTAAACCCGTGCCAGGACATGACGACTGTCGCACACTGACTGAATTAACGAGATGAGTTTCTGAACTCTCTCCTGAGTAGGATAAACATATCCTGTCTCTAGATCGAAGAACATCCCCAGGTAAACAAACTTCTGGGATGGAGTCAGCTCTGATTTTGGGAAATTGATCATCCAGCCTAAGTCTGTGAGAGTTTTCAAAACAATCTCCAGATTGGCCGACAAACTTTCCCGGGTGTGCGCTTTCAACAGCCAGTCGTCTATGTACGTGTGGACTGCTATGCTTCTCCTGCGGAGGTATGCTGTGATCGCAAGAACCACACGGGTGAAAACCCGAGGAGCCGTGGAAATTCCGAAGGGTAACACCCTGAATTCCCACTGTCTGCCCTGGAATGCAAATCTCAGGAAGCGACAGAAACTCCCGTGGATAGGGATGTGGAAATAAGCGTCCTTCAAATCTATCGACGCCGTCCACATCCCCCTCTCCAACCCCGCCAACACCGAGCGCACCGTTTCCATCTTGAAACTGGGCGTCTCGATGAACTTGTTCAATGGCTTGAGGTTGAGAATCGGTCTCCACCCTCCGGTGCGTTTTGTTACTAAGAACAGGGTTGAATAGAAGCCCGGACACCTTTGTGCCGGCTGAATAGCTCCTTTTTGTACGAGGGAATTTATCTCCTCCTCGATACACAACCTTTGCTCTGGCTCTCTCGGAATGGGAGTCCAGACTGGCACTAGAGACAGTCGCGACGGCGGGCCTGTCATCCACTCTGGATGATACCCGACGGAAAGCCATCGCAAGACTAAACGGTCCTGAGTTAACCGTTCCCACTCTTGCATGTGGTCGGCTAGCCGGCCTCCCACCGGTCCACCTAGGGACCGCGGTGGACACAAGGCATGCAAGAGCGGCACTGTCTCCGTTGCCATACACACCGGAGTGGTTCTTACCGCGGTAAGCGTCCTGTCAGGACCGATAACCACGCCCAGATCCTCGCGCGCCCCGCCCCGCCCCGCGCGCACCTCGGTGCGCGGGCGGCTGCCTGGCTGACGGCGCCTGAGGAACCTGCGCCCCCCTCGCTGCTGGCCGAATCGCACGCGGCCGAGGCCGACGCTGCGACGGTGGCTGGCCAGCACCACCTCGAGCCTGCAGGGGACGATACGCAGGGGCCGCGGCGCGAACGTTAGCACGACGCAGCACTTCAAACTGCTCGCGCAGCGCCCTCTGGTTATTCACCAGGGTGACCGTCTCCTGGAGGTGGCGACATCCCTCACCTCCAAAAAGACCAGGACCCGTCATAGGCGTACAGAGTAGCCTATTGTACAGGTCTTGAGATGGGCACAGATTGTCCAGGGCAAACGTGCGTCTTGCCCGGACACTCCTGGTCACCGCCCGAGTCATACAGTCCAGCGCCAGGTTAATACCATCCTGGATGGCTCGCTGGACCGTGACCGGGCTTGGCTGGCGCGATGCGGATGCCGTTACTACCCCCTGTAACAGCTGGGAGACGTGGGACAGAGCGGCAATCGAAGCCCTCCCACTCTCCTCCGCATCACGCAACGCGGTATTCGCCGAACGCAACGCGTTCAAGCACAAGACCCCCGTGTCAGAACGGGAGCCTTGCCGCGCATCCTCACCCAAAGCCGCGCGGTCATCCACGCTGGGCTTGGGTACCACACCGTACCGCTGGTAATCCAGGGGCACGATGCGACAACGCCTGGCCACCTCGCGAGGGGCCTTCGCGAGACGTCCACTCGAGTTAATGGACGTCTCCGCCGCCTTGAACATGTCAACGACATGCTCCGCCAGCGGCAGAGAAGGCATAGCGTTAGCAGTCGGTTTCCCAGCTAACCACGGCCTGTGGTCACGCTGGCTAGGCGACTGCTCCACGGGCAGATCAGGCCTAACGCTCACCAACCACTGGCAAGCGTCAGACCAATCCTCCTCCGTGGCTAACTGCGAGCGCTCTACAAGACGGGGACCTTCGTCTTCCTCCTGAGCGCAAGCAGTAGAGCTTGACGGCGGGTATGCTGATACACCTGGCAAGCCAGGGAAAACATGCGGGCCTGATAGCACCGGCATGACAATATCACTGGTTTGACCAGGAGCAGGCACCGTGGCAGAGCGCGGGGTATATACCGCCCCACCATGGGCCCGGCCAGCACCAGCAACACCCTCGGCAAGCCGAGGTATGCGGTACCGCTGGCCATCAGCAGCGCCCTGGGCCACCACCTGAGCCGCGGACTTTACTCCAGGGTGAGTAAAACCGTGGAAGAAGCCGCCTGTATTCCCCGCGAGGGGTGCACAAACTTCTCCATCCATGTCCACGTCGTCAGACGGCGACCCTAGCAGGTAATCCTCATCACCCTGGTCAGAAAGATTAGACCCCGGGTCAGCAAAGAGAGCTAACCCGGGCTGACCAGGAACGGTGCCATAGGAGGTACTGGCCACCGCGGCGTGCGGATACCCCTGGACTGATAAGCAGCCCGCGGGTTCCAGCGACAACCGTCCACGGTCCCCTATCGGCGCGGCAATAAGCCTGCTGCCAGGGTCGTGGAACGCCCCCTCTAATGGGGCCACCTCTGAATCGTCGAACAACGGAAGCGGTCTAAGGAAAACCGATCCAGAGGCGGGGATTACCTGCTCCGAAGCCGATGATGAGGACAGTAAAGGATTTGGTCCAGGAAGCATGCCACGAAGCAACCCTGGAACCAAATCCTTTATTGTCCTCTTCATCTCTCCCAACATCTCGGTCCGGAAGGCCTCCATATCCACCGCGGACGAGACCTTCCCCTTACCCTTCCTACTTACAACCTCTCGTTTCCGCTTCTTCTTCTTCTCCTCCTCTACCACCTTGTCCGTCGCCTGTAAGCAGCACAAGAATTCGGACATTAACTCGCCCCCCCAGTGCTTACATATGTCACAATTAACCAAGGGACCACAAGGGCTACATTGATAGCACAGATGAGGCCAGAACTTTTCATGAAGAAAACGTCCACAGGACGCGCAACCCGGTCCCTGAAACAGGGCAAAGGACAAGGAGTATGAGCAACTAGTTAAGCTTAGAAACTCAAACCAACTCAAAGAGAAGGAAAACGATCATAAAGATCAATATACATCAGAAACCAGCATAGCGCTTGAATTGCTGATAAATACATAGCCAGGCTGATTATGACGTCATTAATCCCGTGACAGGAAAAATTCGATCCCAACAAAACATCCAAGTGCAAGGACGAATTGTATGCTGAATGGATAAGTCGACTACACAACCATCAGATACATATAGATAACTCTTTTCTGGCAAAAATGTTAATTATCTCCCTTTGTTTGTTTACAATAATTAACATCACCACATTATCAATAACTAGATACCTGACACTTTGTATAGACAAACCATCCAACGTGACGAACCGGAGAACTCCACCATCTGCACGCCTCTTAACTCTCTCCACCTCATGGGGAAGGAATTGGATCAAGAGGGCAAAGTGAGAAGACCTTTATACTAGGCCTCCAACTCACTGGACATAATTTTTCATTTGGTTAGATAACCTAACAGTGTTAGTAGGAAATGGAACCATGGTGGAGAGAAAACTAACTCTCTGCTGCTGTGATGTCACCACCTAGCGTCATACAGACCTGTGGACATAAACAGAAAGAGAAATTAGCCCTAGGTAGCACCGAGTTGACATAAACCAACTAACCAAGGCGCTCATCACGGTAAACGCGAGTCCCGGAAACACAATACACCGGGAAGAAAACTCGCTAATTTTACTAGAAGTCACCTGATTTAAAGGTCCTAAGTCCTCCTGTGGCGAAGTGTTCCTTCCTGCCATCCTAAATCAGATACTATCACTCCAAAATAACACCAATTAAACAGTTTAAGAGTAAGAAAAGCTTATGTTTCAAAAAGACATGTGTGTTCTCTTTGCCAATAATCTAGCAAAGAGGAAGTGCTAGTCTGCGCATGCGCGGTGGTGGGGCTGGCATCCGCCAGACTACGCTCTGACTCCCTGCCCAGTAGGGGCACCTAACTGTTTTAAATCTGAGTGTTTATTGAGTGAAAGCCAATATTTAGCAATATCAAAAGTATTAGGGAGGTAAGTATACTCTTGAAGTGAAATGGAACTTAGTGGATCAAAGGATTTATCAGCTAGAACTTGAAGCACTAGAGATAAACTCCAAGACAGAATCACTGGAGGATTTCTCGGTCTTAGATTACCCACACCTTTAATTAAAGTATTTAATGAACATACTTCGTCACTTCCCCTAACAGCCAAGCAAGGGATAGCTGTCATTAAAGCTGACTAGAAGCCAGCAATAGAGTTGGGCTTGAGGCTATAGGCAGAGGAAATGGCTATTACCTGAATAGATGTATCCATTGGATTAATACATCTTTATGAGCACCATTTCGCAAATCTGATGATTTTATAATTATATGCTCTGAAGGTTGACCCCCTTCTGGCTTTTGCCATAAACATGGCTGCTTGCTCCGAACAGCTCTCTTTAATTGTGGATTCCTTGAGAACATCCACGCAGTCAATTTGAACATTGACGGATGTTATGAAGGGCCTTGCCCTGGAAGATAATATTGTGCATCAGAGGCAGAGGAACCGGATTGCAGACCAGAAGGTCCAGCATATCCATGTACCATGATCGGTTTGGCCAATTAGGGGTGATCAGAAGCACTTGGCACTCCTCATGCTTGATTTCCTGAAGAATTTTGGGAAAACAGCATTGCTGGCGGGTATGTAAATGAAACAATTCCACCCAGCTGATAGCTAGCGCATCATTTGCGATAGCGCTCGGATCTGCAATCGGAGAGACGTACGTAGTCGTCTTCGCATTCTTCGTTACAAATAAATCTATGTTGGGTTATCCCCAGTGGATGAACAGATGGACCCGCCATACATTGATTTAGTTGCCATTCCGTAGGTAAAATACTCATCCTTCGGCTCAATGAGTCTGCTAAAAGATTTAACCCTCCTGGAATATGAACTGCTTTCAAGGAGATCGCATGATCTAGACACCAGCAAAGCAGTTTCCATGTCATCATACACGACTTCGTTCCGCCCTGGCAGTTTATGTAAGTCACTACTGATAACTTGTCTGATTGAACCAGAACTATCTTTCCCTGGACTTTCTCTAAGCTCGTAATTCCAGTAGATTGATATGTTCTTGTGACTAATCCAGATTCCAAAGCCCTAGTAATGCAGCTTCTTCCAGGCAAGCTCCCCATCCCTCCATAGATGCATCCATATACATCATTATTTGAGGGTGGGTAGGGGTTAGCGTCACCCCAGCTAAATTTTATCTTTTCATCCACCACTAAAGGTGGTGAATAAGAGGTTCCAACAGACACATAGCGACTGCAGCACACTGACTGAATGACTGAGATGAGTGTCTCCACTCTCTCCTGAGATGGGTATCATACCCAATCTCCAGATCGAAGACCATGCCCAGGTAAACAAACTTCTGGGATGGAGTCAGCTCTGATTTTTGAAAATGTTGACATCCAGCCTAAATCTGAGTTTTCAAAAATACTTCCAGATTTGCTGATCAAATTTCCTGATTGTGTGCCTAAAATAGCCAGCCATTTATGTATGAGTGGACTGCTATGCCTCTCCTATGGAGGTATGCTGTGATAGCAAGAACCACCCGGGTGAAGACCCGAGGAGCAGTCGAAAATTCAAAGGGAAGAACTCTGAATTCCCATTGACAGCCCTGAAAAGCAAATTTCAGAAACCGGTGTAAAAAATCCTCGCAATTGGAATGTGGAAATATGCATCTTTCAGCTGTATTGATGCAGTCCACATTCCCCTCTCTAACGCCGCCAACACCGTTTTGATTGTTTCCATCTTGAAAACTCGGTGCGTATGAATTTGTTCAATCAATGGTATGAGGTTGAGAATTGGCCTCCTCTCCCAGTGCTGTATCTCTTGAATTATGAGTCCAGATCGGTACCAGAGACAGCCTGAAAGCCATCTCAAGACTAAGAGGTTCTGGGTTAACCATCCCACTCTTGCTTGTGGAAGGCCAAATGATGTCCAACAGGTCCACATAGGGATAGAGGTGGACTTGAGTAATGCAAGCGCAGCAGTCTCTGGATCTGATAGCACCGGAGTGGATACCATAGGGTACGAACCGTCAGGAAGGCTGCCCACGATCAGATCCCGGCGCGCATCTGCCAGCGCCACGAGGGCTGCCTGCGCTGGATGAGTGAGCGCCATGGCCGGAGTGGCCCAATGCGCTTCACTAGAGCGACTGTCTACTGTAGAGATCGTCTACTGGAGGTGTTTACAATACACTCCTAGTGACAGCCTGTGTCATACAGTCCAGAGTTAGATAAAAACCATGGCTCTGAACTGAGACATGTCTAGGCTGATGCGACACAGAAGCCAACACTACACCGTGTTACTACACCATTACAAGGTTATACACGTGAGAGTGCTACCATATCGGCTTTCTTATGAATCGTGAAACGCGGAATTGACGCTCCTCGTGTCTGCATGGGAACCTGGGCGCATATTATCGCAGCATGGCGACCCGTGTTCTGCTTAGGTACAACCATAGAAATGTACTATATTCACTGTACATTTCTTTGGATGGGTACACCATATTGCTGGTACTAGCCAGCGACAGCGTTTGGTCACCTCATCGGGGCCTTTGCCAGGCAGCCGTTAATATCCACAAATAGGCCTATCGGCCGCTGAAATATATACGTGGCCACCCATAGCATCTATATAAATGTGGCCAACACTTCGGGGCCTAAGCCCAGTGGCCGTTAATATCGATAAATAGGTCTATCGGCCGCTGAAAACATCCATAACACCACTATGGAGTCTATGACTGGCAGCCGTTAATATCGACAAATTGGCGTCTCGGCCGCTGTAAACGTATGTGAGATATGTTCAGCTAACATTAGGCAGACATGAAAAGCGCTCATCGCCAATACCTGCTAAGTATGGGCACTGGTCCCGTTGGCTAGACGGCGGTTGCACATGGTCTAGTCTAACGATTAC
Source organism: Chaetoderma sp. LZ-2023a (assembly GCA_034401795.1). Lineage (NCBI taxonomy): Eukaryota > Metazoa > Mollusca > Caudofoveata > Chaetodermatida > Chaetodermatidae > Chaetoderma > Chaetoderma sp. LZ-2023a. The sequence goes on along the minus strand of CM067373.1, from coordinate 29,873,406 downwards.
CAGCTTTCACTGGTAAAACCGATCTTTTGTGGATGCTTGCGAGTGCTCGACCAGGCGCAAGTGGATATTTTGGGAATATCATAGTGTTTAGGAGGTAAGTATCTCTTGAAGTGAAAAAACACAAGCGAGAATACATTGCAATAAAAATGGCAGCAAAAATTGATAAAAATTTCAAATAATTAGGTGCCATAACTAATCAACTCCCTTATCCTGAACAAAGGCAAACCGTCCTCTTGTGCAAAAAATCACATCCATGTCATCCGCCGAATCTGTAGAGTCTGATGAGGAGATGCAAAAAAGGAGGGAGATATTTTTCGTTTTATAGCTCCGACCCTTAGGCATAATCATTTCATGCCCGAAAAAAGGAGGCGTGATCGAACTCTGAGTGAAGAACAGGAGCTCTACCATCATAAGATGAGCCTGTGGACACAAAGACACAATGGATTAGTAGAATATACGCGCTGGGATAATTTAACAAAGATTCTCAATGTCTAAAAATGCGCTGTCGGGTGGCCGCGTTACGAAAACCGGTAACGCAGTCATTGTTACAGGTTTTAAATAATATATGGAACAATATCACATTATTAGATGATGAGGCAGACTCCTCTGGTGCATTAGCATTAGCCATAGCGAAAGATGGATGATAAAAGGATTGAAATTTCATAAAAACAAGAGCTTGAAATTGTTTTCCAAGTTGCTTTAAAGCCAATATATTAGAAACCGGAAGTACCAGTATGCGCATGCACAGAGGTGGTGGTCTGCCATGTGCATGACTGTGTACATTCCACCTGCCCAGTAGGGGCACATAACTGTTTATAATTCTGAACATTATTGAATTTAGAGCCGATATACTAGTATATCAAGCGTGTTAGGGAAGTATGTTCTCATGGTGTGAAATAATTCTTGTTGCAATATTAGCTACATGTTAGTCCAAATCCCATAAAAATATGGAAAATATCTGAAAATCATTTTAATTATGAAACAGACCAGATGCAATGATGATGTAGATTAAATCTGTAAAATTTAATTAGGTCCAATCACCGTAAAAATATGGAAAAAACTTGAAAATTATTTTAATTATGGTGTAGGCTGGATGCACTGATGGTATAGAACAAATCTGTAACGTTTTATTGAGATCGGATAAGCCCTTGATAAATTAAATGTCTATTGAAAAAACTCGCTCCTCGGCATTTGGATCGATATGTCGAGCCATCCAATGCGGGCTCGACAAAAACTGTGTCTATCCTCTTTATTAATATTTTATAATAAGCCACATGTGTGAAAGCTGGTCATTATGTTCTTCTATCCACACAAAAATAATCAACTGTGTCAGCATTGTTTATATCTAGTGATTGCTATAAGGTTATTCGACAGTAAGTAAGCAGAAAATAAGAATGTGTCACTCAGAATTTTAACTCTTTACTGGTCAACCTTTGTCAAAGAAATTAGGATATTTGCTGTCCATTTTCAGGCCAAGAAGTTTATCACTGAAATGACTGGCTCAGTTATCGAGCAAGGCATTCCAGTAATAATTCTTTAAAAAATGGTCTTCTCTTGGCCTGTAAATGGACATTCCTTAAGACCACTGCAAAGGCTGGTTCTGGCGGGCTTGACCATTAAAGTGTTAAAAGGTCCAGACTAAAACCTGACCTGTCCTGTAGGTTGACTTAAGTTCTTTGTTGTGCTTGGGCGTGTGTGTCGTGAAAACTGATCAGAATAGAAACTGACACCCATAATTTTCAGGTTTTTATGTGCAAAGGCAGCAGGCTCCCATCTGGCTGGTTCATCAACCGAACTGCCGCTCTGCGATGACAACGCCATGTCATCATAGTACTCCAATCTATAAACAGAAAAAATGCTCATTCTCAGTTTACACAAGACTGGCTTCAAAGAAACTAAATATGACACAGACTCTATTTTCCTGACCAATGTTGACCATTACAGGGTTAAAATAATCGCCATTAACCATAGGAAGTCGGTGATAACATCTACAGATACACATAATGAAACAGATTAACCCTTCACTCTGGTGTACACATGTTTAATTTTCAAATTAAATTAAAAGATGAACTGGTGTTCATTTTTCATTAAATTTGATGGAAGATTTTGCTGTCATAGACAGCAACATCATCCACCAAAATAGTTGAAAAATGTTCACCAGTTTTTCGCTACTGCCACAGTAAAAGACAGACTATTGAACACCATGCTTTGTTCCAGAAAACTATCATTTTTCTCTCATTCATGTAAAAATGTGCAGGGGCCATAATTCTGGTATCTCTTGCGCTTGGATACACTTATCTTCACTTTCATTATTGCGTAGGAACATTTGATCATATGCAGTGTAAATACTGTAGCTTAAAATAAAAACTGAGGTTCTCTCCGAATATCTTACTATTCAATGATTTCAATAGTAAAACTCACCATTGGCATTAACTTTAACTTGCAACTGGCTGTAACATAAGCTAAAGTAACTTCTAACTGAAGAATCTTTTTCAGTTACAGTACATGTAACAGTAACTGAAATGTAAGGACTTATAAGGCAGAAGTAACTGAATTTCAGTATCAGACAAACTGACTAATGTAACAGTACATGTAACTGAAATGTAAGCACTTACAAGGCAGAAGTAACTGAATTTCAGTATCAGACAAACTGACTAATGTAACAGTACATGTAACTGAGATGTAAGCACTTACAAGGCAGAAGTAACTGAATTTCAGTATCAGACAAACTGACTAATGTAACAGTACATGTATCTGAAATGTAAGCACTTACAAGGCAGAAGTAACTGAATTTTAGTATCAGACAAACTGACTAATGTAACTGAACTTTAGTTACATTATGCAAAGTACCGGGAACTAAAATGTAACTAATGCTCAACAATATAACTGTAACTGACATAGTCCAATGCAACAGCAACTAATTACATTTAAATGTAACTGGCCCCAGGCCTGTTTGGGTATGTCTACAATTTGCATTCTATAAATCCTGTTTATTCAAACTGAAACACCAGACTTCGGTCTTTTCACGACTTTCAAAAATATTAACGCAAATTCAGAAAGATAGTACTTCAGTGAATGGTTTTGCATATATTAGAAATGCTAGTTATTTCCCTACTGAACTCTTTAACTCCCATACATTAGAAATAACAAATACTTTATGATGCAAGGATTATTCTGTCAAATATTTTGAAACCAATGCCATGGGGAGCTGTTGCTGCCTACGGAAACGACAGGTTCCCGTCAAATTCGTTTCAAAATATTCAACGGCTTGCCTATCTAACTGTCTTGAAATTCAGACTCTGGATCGTCCAGGCTTGAATTGAAGGCTTAATAAAGATCTTCAATCTAATAATCGGTTTATATAATTCTGGTCTGCATACTCACCTTTTGATTCTAATCTCTAAAGCCACGCCAATGTCCGTGTCCTTTGCAAGATGTTCCATGCGTATCGTGGTGTTCAGAAATGTCACTTTGACACGAGACAAGACTGAAACAAGAGAACATCACACGCACATACAGGTCAGAATGACAAAATAATATCTCACAAAGTTTAACCCTTTAACACTCATTCAGCCAAAAACGGCTTCAACAGTGGTCTTGAGAAATGTCCGTTTGCAGACCAAGACAAGACTATTTTTGAAAATTTACCACTGGAATGACTGGTTCGAGCCAGTCATTCCAGTGGTAAATCTTCGAAAATAGTCTTCTCTTGGTCTGCAAATGGACATTTTTAATGAAAAAATTGGCATTTTCTTGAACAAATTCGAGTGTGAAAGGGTTAAACTACTTATGATAAATGTCACATTCGGAATAATATAAATGTAAAAATGTATTAATGTATTAACCGAAATATATTTACAGAAATGATAAAAAAGCATAAAATCTGCAGAAAGTTTTGAAAACAATGCGACTGAAAGCCATTTTTATCTATTACAATATTACTCTGTCTCAACAAGAGAGTGAGCTATATGCAGATGTTGGTTTAACATTGATCCTGGAAACTGTCTCATTTATATTTAAGAATTAACTCATTTCATTTTCCATACACAGACAGTTTACAGATGCAATTGATACACACAGTCTATGCTGCATAGTAAAATTATAAAAGCAATTAATACACACTGTCCATTCTGCATAGTAAAATTACAGAAGCAATTGATACACACGATCTATGCTGCATAGTAAAATTACAGAAGCAATTGATACACACAGTCTACGCTGCATAGTAAAATTACAGAAGCAATTGATACACACAGCCTATGCTGCATAGTAAAATTACAGAAGCAATTGATACACACAGTCTATGCTGCATAGTAAAATTACAGAAGCAATTAATACACACAGTCTATGCTGCATAGTAAAATTACAGAAGCAATTGATACACACAGTCTATGCTGCATAGTAAAATTACAGAAGCAAGTGATACACACAGTCTATGCTGCATAGTAAAATTACAGAAGCAAGTGATACACACAGTCTATGCTGCATAGTAAAATTACAGAAGCAATTAATACACACAGTCTATGCTGCATAGTAAAATTACAGAAGCAATTGATACACACAGTCTATGCTGCATAGTAAAATTACAGAAGCAATTAATACACACAGTCTATGCTGCATAGTAAAATTACAGAAGCAATTAATACACACAGTCTATGCTGCATAGTAAAATTACAGAAGCAAGTGATACACACAGTCTATGCTGCATAGTAAAAGTACAGAAGCAATTGATACACACAGTCTATGCTGCATAGTAAAATTACAGAAGCAATTAATACACACAGTCTATGCTGCATAGTAAAATTACAGAAGCAATTAATACACACAGTCTATGCTGCATAGTAAAATTACAGAAGCAATTGATACACACAGTCTATGCTGCATAGTAAAATTACAGAAGCAATTAATACACACAGTCTATGCTGCATAGTAAAATTACAGAAGCAATTAATACACACAGTCTATGCTGCATAGTAAAATTACAGAAGCAAGTGATACACACAGTCTATTCTGCATAGTAAAATTACAGAAGCAATTAATACACACAGTCTATGCTGCATAGTAAAATTACAGAAGCAATTAATACACACAGTCTATGCTGCATAGTAAAATTACAGAAGCAATTAATACACACAGTCTATGCTGCATAGTAAAATTACAGAAGCAAGTGATACACACAGTCTATGCTGCATAGTAAAATTACAGAAGCAATTGATACACACAGTCTATGCTGCATAGTAAAATTACAGAAGCAATTGATACACACAGTCTATGCTGCATAGTAAAATTACCAAAGCAATTGATACACACAGTCTATGCTGCATAGTAAAATTACAGAAGCAATTGATACACACAGTCTATGCTGCATAGTAAAATTACAGAAGCAATTGATACACACAGTCTATGCTGCATAGTAAAATTACAGAAGCAAGTGATACACACAGTCTATGCTGCATAGTAAAATTACAGAAGCAATTAATACACACAGTCTATGCTGCATAGTAAAATTACAGAAGCAAGTGATACACACAGTCTATGCTGCATAGTAAAATTACAGAAGCAAGTGATACACACAGTCTATGCTGCATAGTAAAATTACAGAAGCAATTGATACACACAGTCTATGCTGCATAGTAAAATTACAGAAGCAATTGATACACACAGTCTATGCTGCATAGTAAAATTACAGAAGCAAGTGATACACACAGTCTATGCTGCATAGTAAAAGTACAGAAGCATGTGATACACACAGTCTATGCTGCATAGTAAAAGTACAGAAGCATGTGATACACACTGCCCCTGCCGCATAGTTAAATTAGACTTATGAGCATAACCCTTTGCTCAGTTTGCTGCCTGTAAGGGCCCAGGCCGCCTGCCTCACTTCAGACTGTAACGGCACAGGTCGTCCCATACTTAACAATGATAATGATAACATTTTTTTCTGGAGATGTGCTCTCCCTTTAGCATCTAGTCACCCCTGTTATGCAGGTGTATTTGTGCAGTGAAATACGCATTTGTGCTAAAGTTATTTTTTAAGAAGATTGGCAGCTTGCCCACCCACCAGATGCACTAATATGTCTAACATATTGTCACAGGGTGTATGGAGATTTAATTAATTTCAATTAACAGCATTGTCAATTACGCCAATGGTAAAATATGGGGGCGGCCTGCTGGACCGTTATAGTCTGGAGTGTGCATAGATGTGATTTCATTTCTTTCAAACAAAATTCTTTTTCATGACTGAGAAAAATGTCAAAGTTAAGGAAAATTTTGAAAATTAATTTAGTCCACACAACATTTCGTAAATATATTCAGGCATGAAAGGGTTAAACAAAATTTGGTCCGTAAATGTGAAGATGTGAGCTAGAGATATACGAAATAACGTAGGGAAATATGTATTTGACTGAATATTAACTTAGTCCATGCATAAAATTTCATAAATCTATTCAGGCATAAAACGGTAAAAAACAGTTTGATTGAGATGCTATTACCATGGCAAAAGCCCTTTGTAAAATGCAGATATTTAAATATTCCAAATGATACATGACAGGCAACATTGTTATTCGGGGTTGTGTGATTATCTATTTTCACATCAAAATTTGAGCACAAATTCAAATCTGACGTGAACATTATGCTATCTAAAGCAATATTTAAAGAAGACAAGAACACAGATGCCATGGTTAAGAATGGTGTAGGCAGGTACTCAGTATCTTCTATATACATGTATTTTCCAGTATTATTGTATTCTGAGTAGATGTACTCACATACCTTAACCCTTGAATTTGTTCAAGAAAATCCCAATTTTCTCATAGAAAATGTCCATTTGCAGACCAAGAGAAAACTATTTTTGAAATTTTACCACTGAAATGACTGGCTCGTTTATCGAGCCAGTCATTCCAGTGATAAATTTTCAAAAATAGTCTTCTCTTGGTCTGCAAATGGACATTTCTCAAGACGACTGCCGAAGCCATTTTTGCCTGATATGAGGGTTAAAGGGTTAAGTATTCCTAAATTTGGTGAACCAATTTGTGGTTTGCTAAAGGATACATGTACGTAATGGAGAAACCCAGTTTTAGCTATGCCACACCCATCTTTAGCTAAGCTCCATCCACACTTTGTCCGTTTGGATCAGTCCATCCTTGCATTCTCTGAATCTCGATTTCCAGAAAACAGGCCAGCTGTTGAATATTTTGAAACTAATTTGTGGGTGCTGCCCTGTGAAATCAGATTCAAATTATTCAACAGCATGTTTATTACATAGTACAGACATACAATTTGTACAACATGATAGTCTATTAAGTATTTAAGATAGATTAAATCGAGTCAATCATGACGTTGTTGATTATGACATCAGACTACATGGCATGTAGTTGATTATTCATGACATCATATGATTGAAGGATAAACTGGATTTTTCCATTACGACCTGCTGTCTGTACTCTAACCCAACCCTTGAACCTACGTGAATACACTAACGCGATAGAAACACATCATGAGTTTGTACTTCAACCAATGGGTATAGCAGGATTCCCTCTTCACTCACCCGAGTCAATAGTTTGAGCGAACATTTCCACGCCCTCATATTTCTGAGCTGATTCAGCATATTGGTCTGACTGTGAGGATGAGTCGTGCTTTAACACCTCCTCAGCTAACTGCAGACTGGTTGTCATACTACACATACTGCTGAACATCTCCTCCAAACCGGTACCTGCAAGAGCAATACATACATACTCATCTGTCGTTCAAACTAGAACATGCAGTCAATGAAGCGACATCGAAAATCACCACGCTTTGATATCATATTTCTTGATCATTTGACTCAGTCTTCATGGTCTGACAGGGAGCAGAGCCCATTGGCCTAATATATATTGGGTAGCATGGCATTCTGGGTAAATTGAACAGAAATCAGCAGGCATCTCATATCTCGTACAAAATGGTTTATATTTAATGGGATACGAGAACTTTAAGTGTACACCACAGGGTATGATGTATCACTGGAGTCTCATTTTGAAATTTGACAATTTACTTGTCAAATCAAAATACCCATGGATGATACTATCCAACGGGAAAGCATAGCTACGTAGAAGCATAACTTGGAGACTGAACCATAAAGCTTCACTGCCTGGTAGCAACCGCCGTACAATGACTACTGGCACCCAAGTCTAACCGAAAGGCAAATGGTCCACAATAGTGTGGCTAATCGATTTTAGATGATCGATCGTTGATCGATTGAATCAGTGACCGATTATGAACATTCGTAATTGATTATCGTTATTTTATTATAATTTATTTATTTGTTTATTTATTTATTTTATTTAGTTTTTCATTTCCAATTCTGTCCTGATACGCTAATCTGTTGTAGTGGCAATAACATGTGTAATGATTACAATACATGTACATTAACAACACATATCTTTATTATTAAGCATTAATCCGAGGATTAATTTATAGAATAAAGGCGGCAAGTGCCAACTGCTGATAATCTTAAGTACTTAATTTAAATATGCTAAAATAAAATAAAATAAATAGTTAAATACTTAATTTAAAAACTAATTTAAATAATTTATTTTAAATAATTAATTTAAATAATTAATTCCACCCGCAATTTTGCCCAGATTTCTTCATTGCCCAGGACAAATCACAAAACGCTAACTGTGTTTTCTATTTAATTGAATTCACTATTGCGTCTTTCCACGGCAGTCCATTGAAGTGCATCGCCTTTCCCCGCCCTGCTTTGTTCAACCAATCCAAAACAGCGAGCGAGTACTGCGTGATATGACGGGCGTACAGGCGCTGTCAATCAGTCGCCTATTTACTTTTATCAATCAATCATTGGCTAGTTTGATAGTTGTTTAAGAAGCGGGCTCTTAGTACGCGTTAGATTTATCAAATCTGTAGACTATATGAGAAAAGCGTTGAATTAAAAATGTTTATACACGAATCATGGATATGTTGACAACAACTTTACTTAAAAAATTGCATTTTATTATTACTATTATTATTACACTTACTTATCACTTATAAACCTTGTACAACAGTGGATATCGTACTACTATACTTGTCTGCTGAAATATATAACTTGACTGTAACCTATAGGCCTATCACCAGCACATCTTCTATATTGTATTTGACTTATATTTCATGAAATCATATGTTTTCTGAACTATAATCTTAGCTAATAAAGTAAACTATATTGACAATGTTTAGCACTCTTGTTTACTAAACAACTATGCCCATGCCCGCCTCATAGACCCCCACCCACCCACACATTATCAGAGTTATGAGAATATCGATCAACGATCAATTAACTGATCGATTGAACTGTCGATTAATCGAATACCTAGATAATGGAAAATTAGCAGCACTAGTCCACACATAAGCAAAGTTCACAGCCTGAGAAAAAGAAAACATAATTCAAAAGCAAGTACATTAATGTGGTGCAGGCTACATGTAAGAAGCCTACATAACAAATCAAAACATTTTATCTAAACTGAATCAGTGCTTGCTGAGTAAATTGTCATTGAAAAAACATTAACCACAGTGCAATAAGCATAAACTGGATGCAAATGAGTCCTAAAATAATCCAAGTACAAACGCCAAAAAATATGGAAAGCATTTGAAGATCGATTTCTTTTTTATGTGGACTAGTCCTAAACATTGTATAAAACAAATCTGTGAAGTTTATTCGCATCGGATAAGCCTTTGCTGATGTAAATGTTGTTTGGAAAAAACTTCAATATGTATATAACCCGCATACAAATCAGCCATAAAATTATACGATTATTTCATTTTATAATCATCCACGATCATTTTTAATTATATATTCACGGTTAATCGAATAATCGAAAAATTGTGCAGCCCTAAAATCTAGGTAAATATATACGGTAAAACATAAATGTGTCATTGCACATGTATGCTGATGTATGGTACCCATATTTCATAGCATAGTGGGTGTGATAGTGACAACATGATGGCAGAGGAGCAAGTGTGGAGGGGGTTAGGGACAGATTATCCAGCACTGATGGCATTAACCCTTGAACAGTCAAATTTTTTCAAGAAAATTTCAATTTTGTCAAAGAAAATGTCCATTTGCAGAGTAAGAGACCTTTTTTTGAAACTTTACCAATGAAATGACTGGCTCGGTTATCGAGACAGTTATTCCAGTGGTAAAATTTCAAAAATAGTTTTCTCTTGGTCTGCAAATGGACGTTCCTCAAGACCACTGCAAAAGCCGCTTTTGGCTGATTTAAGGGTTAAATGTGATTTAGCTTAGGATATAGTGTGTTATTGTAAGGGAGGCCGCAATGTTTGAACAGCATAGCAGTCAATGATAAAATAGAAATGACATTAATTACAATTTATTGAAATTAATTATATTATTTCAAGAAATACATAAATATTCAATGTAGTGTGAATTCAGCAATATATGTCAATGAGCCACTAACCTTTAATGGTCAAGCCTGCAGCCGGCGAAAACTGGCCTCTGACATGGTCTTGAGCAATGTCCATTTTCAGGACCAGGGAAGACTATTTTTGACAATTTACTGCTGGAATAAGTGACTCCAGAACTAAGTCAGTAATATCCGTTGTTAATTTTCAACAATAGTCTTCTCTTGGCCTCTAAATTAATGGACATATTTTATGAAAGGATTCTAATTTTCTTGCCTAAATTTTACAATTTAATCGTTTTAGTTAAAAGATTTAATTACCATTCTGCTCGCGTTGCTTTGGCTGCAGGGTGAGTTCTAGGCCATCCACCTCCAATGTGGTACTATCATAGATCAGAGCTGACCACGGGATACTGACCACAATGCTACCAACAAAGCCATCAACAATCTCCACTGGCACGCTCAATGTTCCTAATGCTTCATTCAATGACTACGTACATGAAACACAAACGGTGTCTGATTAGAGATTCAATCTCAAAGTTGATTCTGGGAAATGTCCATTTACAGACCAAGAAGACTATTTTTGAAAAATTACCAATGGAATGACTGGCTTGATAACCGAAACAGCCATTCCAGTGATAATTGTCAGAAATAAGTCTTCTCTTGTTCTGCAAATGTGTATTTAAATTTATGAATAAATTTTCTATCATTTTACTATATAATATACACACGTTATCTACCTCCCTTATTCAAGATCACGATTCATAATGCAAGACATTTTCAAAACGCTTCTAATACTGGTAACTATTTTGAAAATGTACATGGGTGGTACTCTTCTAAGAGCTTTTACTAGAATTTTACTTTAAGAGGCATTAAAATATTTTACTAAGTTACCTTTGCACATGTATAACCCCTGACCTCCCGACCTCTTGGTGGGAAGAAAATCCAAGGCAGCCACATTTGGTCTGTAAATGGACATCTCTCAAGACCGCTGCTGAAGCCGTTTTGGCTGATATGAGTGTTAAAGGGTTAATCAAATTTTCCAACTTGAGCCACATTCGTTCAGCAGTTCCGGAGGTTGTTTCTGCGAAAACTATGTTATTCAAAATTGCCGATAGACAAATCAACCAATCAGGTTCTCTCGAAGAAACAGGTTTCACCCTTGGCATAGATGAAATTTCTTAAGCTTCAAATCAATCTTCTTCTTCTTTTCGTTCGCTGATCATACCGCCAGTCCTGTAAGTGACTATCGACATGATCATAAGCGTTAAGTGCGTGGATCCATGGTTTATTAGAGTGCGCCGTGTGGCCTGGAACCTCCGTCTTCAGCACTCGAGGTTTCTGTCAGGGTTACCTCACCCGTACCTCCTTTAGTCACCACTTACGACACGCAGAGGATACGGAAGGTGTATTCTAAGCCCCACCTACAGGGCAAATTCAAATCAATCGATCTAGCAGTTTTGGAGATGTTTAAGTGTTTCTAAAAATAGCTGAAAACGGCTGCTGCCCAAAACGACCAAGGATGCTTTCTGACAAATTTGGGTGAGATTGGATCAGTTGTTCTTCGGATGATTATTAATGTAAAAGTTGATGACAGACAGATGGATGATCACCATAACATAAGCTCAATCTTTCAAGCAAAATGACTAACTCAGAGGTGGAGATGTTTAAACTTATTCATCAGTCCCACGTGACAGGTAGAATTTTGTTTTACTTGTCATGCTCGTAGAAGTACCTGTTCAGCAAAATTGGTGTACAGGCTACAGATGATCTTGTATCTCAATTTCAGCCTTTCAGGGCAATAGCATGAGGGAGCTGTTGAATATTTTTTAAATAGTTTGACTGGAAGCCATTGCTTCCCTCAACATCGTTAAGAGATCGCCAGCCATTGCATGTCTTTCTGTCTCTTTAAATTGAGATAACAGTTTCATTGTTAAAATGGTTAATAAAATCTGTGTGTATATATATATATATATATATATATATATATATATATATATATATATATATATATATATATATATTTCATAGGTTAAATTTAGTACATGTATATTTAATCAGTCAACCCTTTACATTTCATTATGACTGTCACCAGCAAGACCCAGGTAGACAAAATCAGTTTAAAGCACACAATCCTCCTGTAACGACACACATTTTGATGGGTGCCATGCCTTAATCAAGTAAATGACCTCTACTGTCATACCAGATGATGATGGTAAAGATGGATGGACTGATGATTAGAAAGTTACCGAACAAAACCCCAAATTTTGCATGGATGGACACATGGTCAGAAAGGTAGATGGATAGTTGGATGGTCACCGTGATGATGGTGGATGGACAGATCCACAACTTAACCTGTATTTCCCCCCACTACCATTATAATCATAAGCAACACTCATGAAATTTCGCTACAATATTGGTCCAAGCAAAAGTAGTTATCATACGAAAACCAAAAATTTACATGGATGGATGAATGGACACATGGTTAGAAAGACAGATGGATGGGTGTATAGACATTTTGGCAGCCAACTGTTTTCGGCAGCTTGGAGTACATTTTCGGTAGCCCGTTTTCGGCAGCCTATATTAGTGTGTGTTGTTTTACCTATATGTTACCCTATATCTATGTCGCTTTAACAGAGTCGATATAACAGAAATATATACTAATACTATACGTGTGTATTATATAGTAATAGTACATATTTCTGTTATATCGACTCTGATAGACTGAAATCCATAGCTAATTGGTGGTTGACGAATTTTATTATGTTTGTTTTTTCAGCCATGCCGACTCTAAGAGCAAAACGAACTAAGAGCCAGTTGCTGCAATGAAAGTCAAGCGCCGTGACGAAGACGTGTGAAATATAATTTCATGTTATTTTGAAATAAAGACATAGGCCTATATCGATCCTTCTTTAATAAAGTGATTGGCCTCTAATCAATACAAATTTTAGTTCAATTGTATATTATTAACTGGCTATGGCAAAAAAAATTAAAAATTCTAGAATATTTAAGGCTTACCATATTTGAAAAGCAACGTCAATTTGGAAAATCAATGTATCATGTAATTTGTGTATCACATGAAAATGATAATTTTGAAAATAATTTTTCGGGTTGAGACGTGGAGTAGATTTCCTCCAATTTTCGTTAAGATCTACCAAATAGCTATAATGTTTGAAGCAAATTTGGAAATGCTCATTAGAAAATATAAATAATTTCGAAAGTCGGCAAGAAACTCTTATCATGTTACATCTGTAGTGGTCGAAAGATTAATACAGACTAACACATGATCTGAATCACAAGTACGACCAACAATTGCACGTGCATTTTGATTTGTTGACGTTGTTTCTTAAAGCTGGTTGGTTAGAGCTCTTTCTATTGTACATGTGTATTTGTAATCCACGTCTGTGTGCATTCCGACCATTGTAATGGTTTCCTGCAATTAAAGCCGATGCTAGCTAGACTCGGCGGGTGATAACAATGTCCTCAGTTTATACTCCCTGCTGTTATCTTAACGCCAAAAATGTTAAGATGCGATCTCTTGCGTGAATGAACAACACATTCCGCTTGCACAGCAACTACTTTCAGTATGACATATATACCTTGTAAGCAAATAACCGTTAACAGACAAATTCATTTCAAAATATTCAACATTTTAATTAATTGTAACAAAATTTAATTTCACGCACCTTGTACGCCCGGTCACACCGTACGCGACCATATATATAAATCTAAAGGAATTGTGGATATTTAAAATAATAATTTGACTGGAACCTGTTGCTGGTATTGGCAGCAACAGCGTCCGGTCAAAATATTTACACAAATATTCAACCTATCCCAACAAATCGACTTAGTCAATAAGTGAACAGCTATCTAAAGAAAAGAAAATCAATTATTGACAAATGTAAATCCTGCTAGATTTTTAGGGAAAAATTTGACTGGAACATGTATTCAACACTGGTGGATCACATTGCCAAGTGGTATTGATTAGCAACGCGAGTTTACACACACTCACGCTACTTATTAACAAGGAATTTATTTTCAAAATATTCAAATTCAGATTTCACCATATTACATGGCGGCGAACGTGTACGCACGTAGACACTCGCATATTCATTAAATGACCACCTATCTAAATAAAGTTTCTGGACATATACTTTGAAAATAATTTGACTGGAACCTATTGCGGTCATCTGCAGCAACAGCTTCTGTTAAAAATAACTACACATATATTCACCAGATCCCGACAAAGGTGCCCTTTCGTGCAGGTTTTAAATATGTGATTACGCCTCATAATTTATTTCTTACAAAAGACCTTGATCTTTGTTTTTTTTAAATCACTGCATTTCTTAGAAATATCAAAAAACTGATTTGTGTTTGATGCGTATGCTATCAGAAACAACAGCAAGCCAACATGAGTAAAGTTTGGACGTCTCTATATATATATATTGTTTTGAAATAATTACTTCTCAAAATCTTTCTTGCTCTTGCAAAACAAATCACGTACATTTTTTTTGTCAATCTTCATCGAACAATCTTCATCGGACAATCTTCATCAACAACATCATCATCATGGCATTTCCGTGCATTCAGTGTGGAGGATGCAGGTAATACTTGATCATCTACTACTACTACTACTACTACTACTACAAAATAATAAAACGTATGTGTCAATGGCTGTCGAGTATTTTGAAACTAAATTTACTGGAAGCTGTTGCTGCCTAAGGCAGCGCCATCATCTAGTTAAATTGGTTCCAAAATGGTCACAAACTTACTTATAATATAAGCGTAAAAGTTAGATAATGGAAGTGTCAATGTCTGTTGAGTATTTTGAAACTAATTTGACTGGAAGCTGTTGCTGCCTAAGGTAGCGCCAGCTTCCAGTCAAATTGGTTTCAAAATATTCACAAACTTACCTAAAATCTAAGCGTTAAAGTGAGTGAAATATATTTTTTGAGCTGTACTGTACTGTATAATTTGAAGCGGTAGCATGTGCAAAAATATACAAAAACCTACTGAGACACATACCTCAGCAACATATTTCACCATACTACTAAGCTCATCATTCGCACGCATACACATTCACATGATTATTCTTATTTTATATTGCAGATGTTGCAGCGGCTATTGCAGCCGATGTGCCAGAGGCGATAGCCGATGTCGCGGTTGTTCATATGCCAGACATCGATGACGCAGGTATAAGACTGGTCAAATTATATGTCGCACGTGCATTCGTGTCTCAAATTTATGACAGCTATGCAGGAAAACTGTTCTATATTTTGAAACCGATTCCACTGGAAATTGAAAATTTTATTTAAAAATACTTAACATTTCAAACATCAATTAAAATGAGGCCTATGAATTTCAGAGCTATGGTTACTTAATCACGGCATTAACCTAAAAAAGGAAATATTATTAGACATAGACAGACTTATACAGATCGCCGATAAGGTAAAACAATTTTAATAACATTCATAACATTACAATATTTTACAGCAATATAACGATGTTAAACATGCTGCCGAAAATGTAATAATGTGAGAGGCTGCCGAAAATGTAATGTTTTTATGCACCATATTTGCGTCTCGGTAGGCTGCCAAAAACGAATTGATATTTGCGGCTGCCGAAATTACACGGCTGCCAAAATCATCTGAGACCGATGGATGCATGGAAGGATTGACCCACAAAATAAATTAACATACATTTCCCTACTACCATAGCCAACACTCCCATGAAGATTCATCCTGATACTTCAAGCAACTGTAAAGTTTTCGAACGAAAACCAAAAATCTGCACAGACACATGGTCAGAAAGACAGATGGATGGACAGACTGATGGACTGACTGACGGACCAACAAATTTACCTGCATTTTCCTACTACCATAGACAACCTTGCTGTGAAGTTTCAACACGATACACGAAGAAAAAGTAGTAGTTATTGAATGTAAACATGTGACAGATGGAAGCTAAAATATTATTCCCGAAAAGTGTGGCGTTAAGGAGGATATTTACCCAAGGATGATGATGATCAAATGCCCAAACGGACCGAGATAAATTACTATGTAATTAGTCTTTGAAAAGGAAAGGGTTTGTTTAGTTTAAAATTGATGGCATACTATTAACTAAGTGTAATTTGACCTGTATGTCACTTACAGCCACATCTAGAGCCAGCTCTTTTATCACACCAGTTCCATTGTATAAATCAACGCTCAGCTGATCCAAAGTCAATTTTTCTTCCAAAAACTGACCCAAATAATGATTCAGCAGATAACGGCATGCCCTCTTCTTGATGAAATCCGACCAACTAAAGTTCCACGGCATGTCTACAACTTACTCTGTTAAAATATACATTGTCTACATACGTAATCAAAAGAATGAAAACCACTTAATCACATTTGGAAAAAACGTAAACATATCATACGCCATTCACTTCAACTGTAAATAAACGTGACGTCACTTGCGGTGCAAGGGAGATAAATCTATTCAGAGAACTATAGAGACGAGAATGTACATCATACATCCATATACATATCCTCTTCTGCTGGTTAGGCTAGTAAGCCTGTAACAGATTTTCACTTTCTTCTTGAACCTGGGTTTCATTAACCTGTTTAGCTGATTGGGTGCGGATGGGTGAGATCGGGAACTGAATTGTGTAGAGGTTCTCTCGGTAGTGCTTATCAATCCTTCCTTTAAAGGCGTTGAGTGTTGGAGCTGTCACTATGTGATCAGGTAGGCTATTCCAATGCTTGTTCATCATCATCATCATCAATTTACAAGGCATAAGCCATTGGCTTGTTATTGCCTCAGTGCTAACTGGTAGGGTAGGCAACCCTGGTCTGGATACAACACGTGTAGCTATCGTCATGTGTGCATGTTCATGTAGATGCACAGGCTGTTTCAAGATTAGTCCACTGTGATGTAATAATTGTATTATGACTTTGGGAATTGACGGCTCACATATGTTGTATAAGCATATGTGTAACAGCAACGTCCAAAGCCACACCACAATTAATTGTGTTCAGTCGAATTCAAATATTCTTTCTTTGAAAAAGATGTCTAGTTTGCCCTTGAATATTTCGACTGTTGCTTCGACTATTGTTGTTGGCAGTGAATTCCAATGTGGTGCCACTCTATTTGCGAAGGAGTGCTTCCGAATATCTTTGCTGCTACGTTTTATGTTGAGCTTGAGCCTATGACCTCTGGTCCGTGTAACATTGGACAGTTCGAAAAAGTAGTTCTTATCAATATTATATAGATCTTTGATGAGTTTGAATGTTTCAATCAAATCTCCACGAAACCGTCTATATTTCAGTGACATTAGATTTAGGGCTTCAAGTCTTTCTGTGTAGCTATACTCTCTGATTTGTGGGACAAGTTTTGTTGCTCTGTGTTGTACTCTTTCTAATAAGCTGCGATTGCCTTTTCAGTCTTGGAGACCATGCTGAGTTGCAGTATTCAAGAATGGGTCGCATAAGTGATTTGTATAGTAGCGTGAAAGTAGATTGATCAATGTTGGTAAATGTTCTCTTGATTAGTCCTATTGTACTATTTGCCGTGGATACAATGTTCCCTATATGTATGTCAAAAGAGAGGTTTCTGTCGACATGAACCCCCAAATCTTTTTCTACATCTGATGTTGATACAGGATGTGGATTAGGTGTATCTGTCATATAGTATTTGGTTTGAGGGTTATTTCTGCCGAAGTGCATGACATGCGTTTTGTCTGTGTTGAAAGATAGTTGCCATGTCTGCGACCATTTACATACTTTATTTATGTTTTCCTGAATCTGACTGGTAGCTGGGTTGCCGTACATCTTTGTATCATCTGCAAATAGTTTGCAGTGGCAGGTTAATCGATCAGGTAGGTCATTTATATATATCAGAAAAAGTATAGGTCCTAGAACATTTCCTTGTGGCACGCCGCTGGTCACCTCAATCCAGTCCGATGATGCATCATTAATTCTAACTCTCTGGCTCCTGTTGCTTAAGTAGTTCCCTATCCATTTTACTAAATTTTCGCCAATACCATAGCTTCTCAGTTTTGTTTGGAGTCGTTGGTGTGGCACAGTATCGAAAGCTTTTGAAAAGTCTAAATATATTGCATCGACAGGTTCGTTTGAGTCAAGCATGGCTGTTAAATCCTCCAGGTATTCTAGTAGTTGAGTTTTACATGATCTTTTACGTCTAAATCCATGCTGACATTTGGTAAATAGATTAGCCGTTTCCAGGAAATTTACAATACTGTCTCTTATAAAAGATTCTAGGACCTTGCATAATGTAGAATTGAGACTGATTGGTCTGTAGTTGCTTGGGTCATTCTTGGAGCGTTTTTTGTGTATGCAGCATACATTTGCCATTTTCCAGATGTCGGGTAAAATGCCTTCTTCAAGAGACTTGTTGAAAATTATGCATAGTGGTGTACTAATTTCTTTAGCAGCTTCTTTTAGTATTCTCACTGGTATTTCATCCGGGCCATTGCTTTTGTTGGGGTTGAGTCCTTTTAGGTTTTTTTCGATGGCAATAGGTGTTATTAATATGTCTTTTAGTATGGTACCATTGTTTCTGGGGTTAATGATTGGTGTAGAAAGAAGATTTTCTGGAGTGAACATGTTTGAGAAAAATGTGTTGAGAATGTTTGCTTTTTCTGTATCATCTGTGGTCATGGTGTCGTTTGCAGGGTTACGTAGCTTGCTAATTGATTCACGTAGAACTGTTTTACTCTTGACATAGTTCCAAAAGGCTTTAGGATTTTTCTTACTTTCAGTTGCCACTTTACGTTTAAATGTCTGTTTTGATTTTCTGATGCATGCTGTTGCTTTGTTTCTAGCAATTTTGTAGAGTGTGTAATCTGTAGTTTTCTTAGTTTCATTGTATCTTTTGTATGCACGCTTTTTGCTATTGAGTGAATCTGTTGCCGCCCGATCAATCCAGAGGTGCTTTTTCTTGCCATGGTTTTTTGTTGTAGGTATATACTGTTCTTTCACTGTGTTCAATGTTTTGTGTAGGAAGTTCCGAGCTTCTGATGTATTAAGTTGGTGTAGATGATTCCAGTCAGTCGTTCCTAAGTCTCTTCGCAGTTCGTTATATCGTCCTTTGTTCAACAGTAGTTTTGGCGTAGCTATTTGTTTGCTTGTGCTTAAGATGTCAGGATGTAGTGATATTTGTAGAATGTCATGATCACTTTTACCTAGCAGCGGTAGGTGAGTTATTTCATGGACGATGTTTTCGTTGTTTGTTAAAAATAGATCCAAAAGATTTGAAGTCTGATTTATTCTATGTCGAGTTGTGTGACTGGAACAAGGCTTGTTCACTCGTATGCTAAAGAACCTCTTTCTTGTATCACTGCAGAAGCGTTGTTTGGTGAGCTTGTAACTGTTACCTCTTGTGCGATCACCTACATCTGATGGCAATGGATGCTCCCGATTGACGTTGTACATATTGTGCATGTATTTGAAAGCCTCGATAAGGTCTCCGCGAAGCCGCCTATATACTAGACTTGGTAGTTTGAGTATTCTGAGTCTATCTTCATATGGCAAATCACTTAGCACTGGGATCATCTTTGTCGCTCGTCGCTGGACGTTTTCAAGTAACAGCACGTCTTTTTTGTACAGTGGAAACCATCCCACGTCTCCGTATTCTAGGTGGGGTCGTACAAGGCTTTTGAAGAGCAGTACGAATGTGACTGGATCTAGGAAGTTGAATGATCTTCTAATCATCCCAACGATTTTGTTGGCTTTGTTTACTGCTGTCTCTGCATGGCTGTGAAACTTCAGTCCATTGTCAACAAAAACGCCCAGATCTTTTTCACAGATTGTTTTGCTTTGACCATTTTCATTCATGCTGTAAGACTGTTTCTTATTGCATCTACCCAAGTGCATGGTTTTGCACTTGGGTGCGCTAAAGCGTAGTTGTCAAGTATTTGACCAGTCTTTTAGATTGTTGAGATCTGTCTGTAGCTGCTGATGGTCCTCTTCTGAAGCTATCTTTGAGTAGAGCTTAGTATCATCTGCTAAGAGCTTTATCATACTGCTTACTACTTCGGGCATGCCATTAATGTAGCAGATGAATAATGCCAGTCCCAGCTCACTGCCTTGTCGGATGTCACTGAGGACTGGAGCCCAATTTGAGCTAGAGCCATTAACGACAACCTTTTGCCTTCTGTTACTCAAAAAGTCTTGAATCCAACCCAAAGCATCTCCGCTGACGCCGTAGCTCTTTAATTTGCTAAGCAATCTCTGATGTGGGATGGTATCAAGCGCTTTGGGGAAGTCAAGGTATATTACGTCGACTGCTCCTCCTTGATCTACGATGTCAGTACAATAATCTAAGGTTTCTAACAATTGTGTGATACAGGATCTTCCACTTAGGAAGCCATGCTGACAGTCGGAAATAGAGTTTGACATATGATGCACGAGCTTATCTTTAACGAACCACTCCATGACTTTACATACAATTGAAGTCAGACTTACAGGTCTGTAATTGCTGGCTGGTGATTTACTGCCTTTCTTGAACATGGGGGTTATTTAACCATTTTTCCATTCCTGTGGGAGAGTTCTATCGCGTAAAGATCTGTTGAACAGTATCGCTAGTGGCCGGGCAATGCAATGGCTCATTTCCTTCAGGACGTTTGGATGAATCCCATCGGGTCCTTGTGACTTTGACACTAGCAGGCTATCCAACCTTTTCTTGATATCCTCTTCCTTGATGGTGAAATTGCTTAATGTACTGCTGGGATCTCTACTGTTGAGCTGGGGGTATTGTGGTTAGGTATTCACGTGTAAATACACTGGCAAAGTAGATGTTGAGTTCTTCTGCCTTTTCTGCATCCGTTCTGGTGATTGTACCATCTTCACGTTTCAAATCTGCGATACCTGATGATGTTTTTAACTTGGAATTTACGTAGCTGAAGAATGCTTTAGGATTAATTTTGGACTTCCTAGCGATGTCTCTTTCAAAATTCCGCTTTGCTTTCCTTACTTCCCATTTTAGCTGGTTTTTGTACTTTGCATATTCATTATAGTGAGTTTCATCACATGTCTTTCTAAACCATTCGAATGCATAGCGCTTACCTTCTACTTTCTCTTGGATACTGGTGCTCATCCAACCACTTCTCTGTCTGCGTCTAGGAGAGTTGATGATTTTCTTACTGGGAATGCAGATGTTGACAGAGTCAAGAATTTTTGTCTTAATTAGTGTCCATGAATCTTCAATGTTCTTTCCATTTAGCGCGGCATCACGGTCTATTCCTTTCAATGCACTTCTCATCTTGTCATAATTGCCTCTGTCATATGATAATTTCTGTGTTTTACTTGGGCTTACTGGCATATAGAAATTCAATGTGAACAGCAGGGCAATATGGCGGCTCTTGCCTAGTGGGGGTAGGTATTGCAGTTCACCTATCATATCTTCTTCATTAGTCAGTACTAGATCAAGTGTGTTCGGGTGTTGGTTGCTTCTTTAGTGCATTGGGCAGAGCACATGCTGGTGGAGAAAACAGTCTCTCACTGAGTCGAGGAAACGGCTTGCAGGATGTGTAATATCTGATGGCGATGTGCAGTCATTCCAATTTATTTCTGGGTGGTTGAAGTCCCCAGCCACTAAAATGTGACTGTGATGTGATTCATATGCTAGTTTCATCATATCTCTAATATTACTGTCATTCGTAGTTGTGCTGCTGGGCGATCATCATAATTTTTTTCATCATTTTACGAGGCATAATCCCGTGGCTTGTTATTGCCTCTGGAGCTGTGTTGGTAGTGTATTACTAGTGCTTATACTTTGTTTGGTTACAATTGTTTATTTGTTTGGTTGGCATTATTCATTGGCATTAATCAGGACCTTGATTGACTTTGGGAGGTGCTGTGGGGCAGATGGGTTATCCCTGCGTCAGCTGCGGTGTGCCACCTATGCTCATGGTTACACCCTTCTGCGTGTAGCAATTGGGTATATTTCTAGATTGTCTTATTATTATATATCTATTAGTTGGTTATGTCATGATCGTATATTATGTCATTTAGGTGCATATCTAGGTTTGATTTAAACACGCTGAGCGTGGGTGCCTTGACCACAACAGAAGGGAGTGAGTTCCATGTGTTAATAATTCGGTTTGGGGAAAAATGCCTACGAATTTCTTTTCTGATGCGTTTAGTTTTGAGTTTGAATGTGTGACCTCTAGTACGTGTGTTACTTGATCGGTCAAAGAATGTGTTTTTGTCAATGTTGTAATCTGTAGCTCGCCGGGTAGTATCGGACTGTTCCGGTGTATCATGTCGACTAGCCATGCCGCAAGTGCACGACGAGTGATGACGCTGGTTAGCATCCGGTCTCGGGGTGACAGACCTTGTACGAGACTGCTCTGCGGGAAACAAAAACTAGCTCCTAAGGCCGGTGGAACTCAATTGTTCCGGTGGGACTGTGTGACCATCGTCGCGAACATTAAACACAACTGTCTTCTTCTTCTTTTCGATTGCTGGTATCACACTTGGAGAGCCGTTCTCAAGATGAAATCTGTGGTTTTCTGCAGTTCTTCCACAGGCCCATACAGCTTTTCAAGAAAAGAGGTTGACAAAGGCCAGATCTCTTCTCTCAGCAGCTGGTACGTACTGCAACATTGAAGTATGTGCTCTGTGGTCTGTTCTGCTTCTCCACAAGGACAAGCGGGCGATGTCGTAAGGTGGAACCGCCTGTACATGTGTTGGTACATGTGTACAACTGTCTCATCCCAAGAATTTGTGTCACCATTATGCCTGTCCATAGCAATTTTGTGATCTATGGTCTTACAAGATTTGATTTGGTGACCTAAAAATATATGTCTATACAATGATTTTACCTAAACAATTATCAATATGCTAGATAAAACTACAATAAGAGCATACGAAAATACGAGACGTAGAGACAGGTGGATGACCATTTAAACATGGGGCTCCCGGAGGTACCACAAAGACTCGTAGGTCCGCAGAGGTATCCCTGCAAGGGAGGCTCCCGTACACGAGACTTAACTAATTAACTTAATATAAGTCATTATACCTCTAAGCTTATCTCGGACGAAAAGTTATGTGCCTCATGCGGGCACTACTAGTGCTAGTTTGGGGGGGGGGGAGGAGTATTATCCTCGTGTGGACCGTCGTCACTGAATCCTTGCGAGAGGCAAGTGCCTCACGTGGGCCTCCGTCTCGGGAAGGTTTTGCCACTGCTTAAAGCGGGAGAAGAGTAGTAGGCAAAAATGGGCCCACTCTAATATTTCAACCAAAAACACCTGAGAAAGAAAAGACCATACCTAGTGAGATTATGACTATAGGGCTGCGTGCTGTTTTACGTGAAGACTGGACAAGCGATTCCCGATGGATTCTCTCGTCACCGTCTTATGTGATTCTAAGTATGCTGAATTAGTAGTTGCCACTTTTATTTATGCGGGCCTTCTGCTTTGCTTTATTAGCTTTTAGTTGTTTTCAAAACAAGAACTATTTTTGGCCGCAACTGGCTGGTATCTACCTAGCTATTAGACACGGCTGTCACTGAGAACAGATGCTCTAAGACATCGATACTGAAGACAGCGCTCATACATGTTATTTAGTAAGATCTCCGAACTGGATAAGAATCTGGACTTCCCACTCCGTAGCCACATAAAACGTTACAAGACATAGCTTACTTTTCACGAAAGCATTATTAGACCATTGTTCTCTCGTTATGGTGGGGGTGAGAGAGACGAATACCCACTGTAAATGTTCTTCCCGTAAGGGCGTGGTAGATCTAAATATCATGCCCAGACATTCTAACGGAATTCGGTGGGAATACGCATCTCGCCCGTCACCGGGTCCTATGGACCTAACCATTTAACCTGTCATTAGGTTTATATACAAGTTGCCCTGTTTTGCACTGCGGTGCGGGAGGTTTGTTCAGTGAATAAAATAATAATTAGTATCTTTTCGCAGTGCTTTCCTACATTGGCCAAAGTGCTAACTACTAAGTATCCAAAGATACACTGGAAATGTGTGTAATACCGCACCCTAGCCATCACCGCTCGGAAACCCCAACAGTTTCCCAGAGTCGGATCAGCCCATGGTGTGGATTGGGACATCCAAACAATTAAGAAGCCACAAGGCTGAGTGGAACATGAGGAGAGACACAATCTTGGAGTTATGAGTCTTACCGGAGTGCGGGGCTAGATTATCGCACTGCCGGAAGAGAAGAATACATTACCGAGTAGGTAATGAAGAAAGTGTCTCTAATCGGTTTTTTAAACCTATCCTATCGAGCTGAATAGAAAAGGTTTAGTCGGTAGCATGCTGGGCTAAACAGAGTTATAGCACGGACAGCGACCTCAGTGAAAAATTGTTGGTGGCGGGAGAAAGTGCTGTATATATAAGTGCTGCTGTATAGTGTTTCCTACGTGCACTGCAGTCATATATTTTCTATAAATAAGCAAAACATATGAACGGATAGCCACTGGCCATATATATACATATTCTAACTAGAACAATCAATACGGTATCAAATGATCAAAGGTATATATATTAGTACAGGTTAACGAACCTACTATAGTGTTGTTAGCAACACATTGAGGAAAATGAGAATAATTATCAACAAATACAGAAATTATAACTAGCGGTCCTAAGACCGTTACGGTTCCTTTTAGTCATCGGGACCGTTCTTACGGATACAATATAATTAACGAAATACATATAGAGAAATAATTAAACTGTGAAGTATAGTTACTTGAATACTCGGTAGTCATTCTTAAGTTAGGCTACCGTGTTACTGAAATTGATACGTCATTCCATAGTCGACGTGTGATGATGCATTCTCAGGCAGCTGGAAAGTTCCCTCAGGTTGGTTCCCGTAATCTGTTTTCCGCAAACAAGATTCCTGCAAGAACACTCATGGAGGGACTACATCACTCAGCACTGTAAACCTAATAGGATGTCTAATGAGCAGTCAGTAAAAGATACGATAGTACTACTGTGGTGAAGAAAGTTCCCGTACACCGATGGCACGGATGGAAGGTATAAACAACCCAATCACAAGCAGGGGTTGTCAGATGCGAATGAAGATACAAAACAAAGCTTCACGGTACTGGGTACGTCAGCCAGCTCTGAAGACGCACTGGGCAGAGTTTACTTTCTGTGGGCGAAAGTCAGAAGAACCCACACGATATTAGTGCGGGGATGGTTGAAATACCACTTTTAGGCATGGCCGGCAGATCCGGCGAGTCATCCATCAAAGAACATCCTGCCTCTACATCTGTAGACTCACATATTTAGGCCGTAAAGGCCGTCTCAACAAATTTGTGTTCCGAAGTAGATATTGATATTCGTGAACAATAATCAGAAAGTTCCAAATTACTCCCGTAAGTAGGGAGTTACAAAATTGTTTTAGTGCGGTGGGTTGGGCAACTGCCAGCTATGGGAGAAAACCCCGACACATAGCGAAGTAATACGCGTATTGTCTGTTGCGCTGATAGTAGCAAGATCCAACCTGTTCGGCCCCTGGTCGAGGATGCTCTCGATCTCTGGATCACGTCTCCTTTTATACTCCCCGTGACGTCACAGGTGCAGGCTCCAACCAATCATCGTTCGAGCAACAGCCAATCAGCGTGTAGCTAATAACAGCGCAGCCGAATGTTCTAGAATATTCTAGATTATTAGAATATTAATGTTCTGCGTCCGCGTGGTTATGACGTCACGGCAATATTTTGAAGATATTCAAGAAGCGTTTTCCGTGGATAACTCAGCCATTTCTTAACCGATTTTGAAATGGTTTACGGATTTAAAAAGCCCGTTGAATTCTGGTCTTGATCAATGCCAGATTTAACGAGAACAGGCAATCAATAAGGATTACAGGGTACCATCTCGGTACACTAAAAGTGCCATCCTATTTTGGTCGTGACTATGCGCTCTATCAAAAACAGCATCTTGACGCGCGCATGCGCATCATGCGTTTTAACAAACTTAGTTGTTTTCGCAACGCAATCTCTCTCATAGGCCCATATACGCTTATGGCTCTACCCAGGAGGGCATGTTCAGGAAACGAATCCAGGATGGGCGGCGTGTACCCAGCTTAGCTGGTACAGCCGGTACCTGACCGGTCGATCCGAACTACACCACCTCCTCCTAGTTTGACATCCATGGCAAATGATCGTGCATGGTGGATCGACTTTTAGTTTTCAATATTTGACCTGGAATTATTTTTCCAGGCCTTTCTTTTTTTTGTTTTCTTTTATTAATATTACGGTGCGTGCTGTAACTTTATTTAGTAAATGATTCTAAACAATAGCTCGCATGGGTGTTCTCTCCAAGTGCGGATAATCATTATCTCCGTAGAGAACACCCAAGCTCCAACTACCACACTTTAAGTTTAAATATCTAATATAATAATAATAAAAAAAAAGACAAGGTATACATATATAAACCATGCAACATACCCTCATGAGGTGAATCACACCGAATTACTTGCGCACCCCGGGTAAATAAAGGGGTACGCAACACGTATCTCTTATTATTTATTACAAATATATATTCGCAGCCTGTTATAGCGGGTTCACAACGGGCGGCTCTCGTTGACCCCATATTTGTCTTGACGTATGAGACGTCTGGGAAGAAAATAATAAGAAAAATAAGATATGTAATAATAATAACAACTTAAAAGTTAGTTTATCAGGCAGCCTCCGCGTAGCTGAGACTGCATGACAGGATTATGACATTATTGCACTGCGGGACATTGTAATCTTTACATCGCACATGACGTTCTTACAACATCGGAGTCCGCAGTGCTCATTTCGTGTGGGACAGCCGGGGCACTGAAGTGTGCGGCTGTGTTGGATAACTGTAGTCATCCTAAGGACGGGATTCAATTGATCTAACATATATAATAAGAAGAAAAGTATTTAAAAAATAAAGTAATAATTAATACATTTCCGCGAATCACACTATTGATGTTTCTGCTGTATCACAAATGATCACACCTCTGCAGCGAAATTTCACCATTGAGTTTGGGTCCCGCGACTGACGGTGGGTCGTGGTGGATGCACTGTCATTGCTGAGATGCTTTCACTATTACTGGCACTGTCGGAAATATCTGAAGTGATGGTGGCGGAAATATGTGCGTCCATAATGTCTCTCACAGTTACTGCCGGTTCTAATATATCCGTCCGTAAGGCAGCGGCGGTACTAGTGGTTGCTAATGTCCATGATCCTGTAATGGTGGTAGTCGTCGTGTTGGCCGTTGTAGCTGCCGTGGTGATGGTGGTGAGCTGTACCGTAGGCTGAGGTCGTGAGGCGGGAGTGGACATGGCAGGAGATGACATCTTCCGAAACTTAGCATACTTTAACAAACGACTTGCGGTGAAGTTAGGCATGGGCTGAATGTCCTGTGTGTGGGCGATCCGTCTCTTTTCCACGTATGGACGTTCCGGCGTGGTTCCCTTTCTGATAGCTGGGTCAAAAAGGCGAGTAGGCGGATGCTGAACAACACGGGTCGAAGTTATACTAATCGCCGCAGGCTGCGACGGTCCTGGTCCCTCGTCTATGGTAAGTTCTGGCGGAGATGGTGACTGCGGGTAACTTGGAATGTCTATTTCCGCAGGTGTCATAATCACTACCGAAATCGGCTGACTGCCTAGCACTGTCTTAGACACTATGGTTGCGGATGTAGTGACCGTAGCCGGATGGCTAATAACTGATGCAGGTGCTGCCGGACTGGATTTTGCGGGAGACTTTTGCTTCTTACTCCGCTTCAGGACCAGTGTAGATGAAGTAACGGGTACTGGCGTAATGCTTCCTGACGCGGCTGTGAGCAGGACTTCACGTCTGGCTGCTGGTACGTTGCTTATGGTAGCCATGGGAAGGCGATGCTTAACGGGATATCTACGAGTAGTGTTCTTCGTGCGGGCCATTTTCTCAGTCGGAAGAACTTTGACCGGGAACCGAGATTCAAAATGGGTGGCTAAAACGGCACGATCCTCGTTCTCTTCTCCAGGAACTAATGTTACTTCTAACACACGGTGATGATATCGGAGTGCGTGGGTCATCCCGTAGCGAGTAGCAGTGTAGAGATTCTGGCATGTCACACAGAAGGCTGACTGGAAGAAATGATCTTTATTAACGTGAAGTGTGCGGTCTGATCTTCTAGTAAAAGTTCTGGTACAGGGCTCTCCGCCAGCTAATAACGAGCTGCATGGGAACCGTTTTGGAACTGGCACCGATTCTTCTTCAGATGAATCCCATAACGCTAAATCCTCAAGGAGTGACATTTTGTTCCTGCATGGTAGTTGGTTGCGGGAACCGTATTCAAAACCTAATGCCCTATCTCTTCATTGTTTTTAACTTTCCAGGCCAAGTATAATAATGAAATAATAATAAAACAGCAGAATTTGGTTTGCGACATGAAAGAAGCCTAATGCTATCTGTTCTTCCCTGGTGTCGAGTTTTGACGGGAAGACAAAGTTTCAGAGCTCGCTTCCTCATTTTATACTGTTTGGTGACGTCACAGGCGGCGGTTGATCACACCTAAAAGTTTTAACAGGTGATTCGGTCACTCTTATTTGAAAGTTTCCTCTTTTTCTGAACCTAGACGTCTAGGGATTAATTCTTCCCGTATAAAGGGAGTACTTTTAATTATAGGAAGAATGGCTCATTAAACTTGTCTTTATTTCGCACATTTAACAGCCTTCGATCAACATAGAAACGTGGTACTACTTTTTCTTTGCGGTGCCTCACCTTTTAATTAGTGTGAGGCGGTTCTCCAGTTTGGATGCTTATAAACTTGCCTGTTTTAATTGCAGGCTTGAGTGCTTGATGGGGTGTGTGGGAGCCAGGTGACGTTAGCGGCAATTTTCCGGACTCACCCTCGCCACTCGTCTTTTGGCCGCTCTTTTGTTTAAAGCATCTGATCCAACTTACTGGAAATAGCAGTAAAGGTTACTTGGCTCTAAAAAGCACGTGTTTGATCGGGAACATATATGCTGTTCAATGGCAATGGCCAAAATGCTGTTGCTGAGGTGTAGTCTTGTTGCAGATGCGAGAGATAGAAATATATATATATATATATATATATATATATATATATATGTTACATCAAGATCTTTATATTGTCCCGTAATTGCGCGAGTTCTTTAACATGCGTCTTGGTATGTGTCTGTAATAGGTAGTTCTCAGCCCATGTCGATTATAGACGGGAACGCAAGGAAGAGAATTTTTGAAATTCTCTGTAATTATACTGTCAGATTTTTGATGCCGCTTTAACGGCCGTGCGCTAATGATTTGTAGGATGGTAGAGCAGTTGTGTTCTTAATAAAAAATATAACAGTAAAGTTGTAAGTAATTTGATGTGCGGTTTAAACGGATCTATTCAGGCGGTAGATCAACGTTACTGATCCCGTCAAGATAGCTGTGTTTTCTGAGCAGGAGAGCTGGCCAAGCATTCTCCTCAATGGGTAGAACTAGCTCCGTCCCGGCCTAGACCAAACACATTAGTACCATTTAATAATGGACAAATTACAGTACAACTCGAAAGGTGTGTGCCACAGTTATTACAATTTACATTGCCATCGTTCGGAGATTGTGAATACAGTCAACCTGAGTGTCTGTGTTTCTGACACGTTGGTGATTTGACTCTGATACGCATGACTGGTTATCTGTGGATGATACTTGCGCTGTGGTGAAGGTGACATGTTTATGGCTGCCAGGTGCGGGAGTGGGGAGGGATTGGCGGCGTGAATGTCAACTTTATCGAACCCTGAGGGTATTTCACTGTAATGTCCGAGCCCGTGGGCGGGACAGACTTACTTTAGAGCGTAGATGACCTGTCGGATGCTGCCGTAACTTTGATCAATTCATTGTCGAATTCAACTTTTCGATGGCAAAATCCTACTTGTGACTGACGACAATGCGGGCATCTTGCTCTCTTAATAATATCGACTGTTATTACGTGTAGATGAAGTATGTAGATTTAGCTGTTTCCATATGACGTCGGGAAAAGGGAAAAGGGGAGGACCGTTGGACAAACCTTCCTACCGTGACGCGTACTGTAGATGGCTGCAGTACATTCCTTATATCAATATGATCAGTTCTCCCACAACTGGATAAGAGGGTGTGTGCAGGAGATTTGTCGGCTGTTGTCTGTTGATGATAATGCTGTTGTCGGGATGTCCAGGCTGCTGTATGATGCTAAGGTTATAAGCGAAGTGGGCGAATTCCAGTTTTCCACGCTGGTGAACGCCAAGTCTCTTTTGTTATTCGCGGGGTGTGTGGTCTGCGGGAGGTATTATTTCTCCCGCAATTTGTTGCGGGAATATTTTTAAATTAATACCGGTAGGTGTTGCTAAATGATGTTGTTGCCGATGTTGAATGTCTCTGTTATGCCGAGCAAGTATGTGCTGTACGCGCAATGATGAATTGACGTATCCAGGTTTGAAGGCAGGTGTGTTCTGTAGGTGTTGATGTTCTGTCTGTCGTGTGATGTTCTGACTACTCACGGGCGAGAATGGTAGGCCAAGTGGATGGGATGGCCTTTGGACAGGGGGATGTGGTCATCTCCCGTTACATGACGGTTGGTGTCCTGTCGTAATTTTTAGACACCGGGAAAATTCGAGCCGAGAGTCAGCTGAACAGGCTGCTTCCCTGCCCACTGCGGGGGTTAATGGTGGTTGGTGCGGTGCGGGATGCCACCTCCTCTGTTGCAGCAGTCTCTCTCATATCTGGAAATTGACGGTCAACAGACGACGAGTGGAGTGTGAATGGACCGGGCCGGTGATGTCCGAACTTGGTGCATAGATGAGGGATGCGAATTGGACTGATGACGTGGGTGGGACTCACGGAGAGGGTGTCCCTTGGGGGGGGGCGTGGTTTCGCGATTTCGGGAGTTGGTCGGGTACACCTTGTTGCACGGTTATGCGGTTCTAGACACGCTAAGGCTTCATCCAGCCTCTTCACCTCCATGCTATTCACCTTATGTTCCACCCCACAGGAAGCATGGCTTGGGTCAGCCTCAGCTTCCGCTTGTGGTAACTCTATGATGGGGGCATGAAGTGGATGGGAATGGGAAGAGATCGGAGGAACAACTTTTCCATCCAGTCCCTTGGACAAAACAAACACAAAATTCTTCAGATACGACATCCCAGATCGGGTAGACCCGCGCTGAGGAGGGAGAGGGCGAGTACATATCTCATCATCGTCGTCAGCATTAGCCGCTTGTTCACCCACGTTCTGGCTTGGTAGAACTGGGGCTGAACTGGCACCGTGGTGCTCCGTGCTAACCATGGGAATACTATCTGTCTGGGTACCGATGTCACGAGAAATGCCCAGTCCGAGCTCTGGTGCTGGGTCATCACTGACACAAGGTTTAAGCTGATCGAAGTGGATGACTGAGGTCAGGCCATCCGAAGCATGGATATGGTAGGTCACGTCCGACATCTTACCTACTACCACATAGGGGCCTTTCCACTGGTAACTCAGTTTACTTGGCACATTTGCAGATCGTCGTGAATCGTGTACCCAAACCATTCCTCCTGCTTCATACAGATCTCCATGCATCCTCCAGTCATGCCATGTCTTTTGCCGCCGGTGTGCAGTGGATAAGGTTTCTCTCACTAACTCATGGGCTTGTTCTATCCTTTGCCACAAGAGTTCGACATAGAGAGATGGTGAATTTTTCTCTCCTGGTATTCGTGGCATGGCCAGATCCAGGGGCAAGGCTAATTCAGAGCCTAACATTAACCGAGCAGGGGTGTAGCCCGTGCTGGAATATACTGAAGTGCGGTAAGCCATGAGTACATACGGGAGCCGTAGGTCTCAATCTCTATAATCAAGGCGTGTTTCCTTGATAAGCATCTCCGCAAGAGTTTTGTTGAACCTCTCTACCATCCCGTCACTCCGGGGGTGGTATGGAGTTGTCCTTGTCTTGACGATATGAAACAATTTGCAGAGCTCTGATATGAGCCGGCTCTCAAAATTACTTCCTTGATCGGAGTGCAACTCATAAGGCATACCAAAGTGGCAGAACACATTGCTGGCCAAGACCTCTGCTACGGTGAATGCCTCTTGGTCCGGCAGAGCAAATGCTTCTACCCACTTTGTAAAATAATCTTGTAATACGAGGATGTATTTATTTCCATCATCCGTCGTATTCAAGGGTCCAAGCACGTTGATAGCCACTCACTCCCACGGTGCACCAACAATCTTAATTTGAGATGGTGCGATATGGTGTTGGCCAACAGCGCATTTTTGGCATGGGATACATTTGGCAACCCATCCCTTGACACTATCGCGAATCCCGATCCAGTGGAATCTTAATTTGATACGGGCAACAGTCCTTTCCATGGCCAGATGCCCGGCATTATCATGTAGTTGTTTCAATATAATTTCACGATAACTTACCGGGACTACCAAATGGTCATTAATATATAGAACATTATTTATTAATTGAGATTCTTTGAACCATTGGTAATAATACTTTGCCATGGTGGATAAAGGTGTTACCGATTCCTTAGGAGGGCGTACACTCTCCTGAATCCATGCGTATATATTTCGTGTCTGCACGTCTGTTGTTTGATGGTGTGCGATTTTCTCTGGATTCCACTCTGCGCACCTCAATTCGGGGAACACCGGAGATGGCTGTGTTGACTGTGTCACGGTGGCAGCCTCTTTGTGTTCAGCTTCTACGCCGATTCTGCTGAGGGCGTCGGCATTCCCATGCAATTTGCCGGGACGGTGAACAACGTTAAAGTTATAGGCCTGCAGGGATTCCTGCCATCTCGCTACCGGGCCCTCCGGATTTTTTAAGTTCCTGAGCCACCATAGTGAGGCATGGTCTGTATGGAGTGTAAAAGGGCGCCCGTACAGAAAGTGTTTATGGTACTTGACGAAATGGACCGCCGCCAGTAGTTCTCACTTGGTGGTTGCATATCTTCTCTCCGTTTTATTCAGAGTACACGAACCATAACCCAATACCTGCTCTGTTCCGTCTTCCGTGACCTGAGATAGAATCGTGCTGATAGCGAAAGCTGATGCATCAGTGTCTAAGATGAAATCGGGGTTTGGATTAGGGTGAGCAAGAATCGGGGTGGTTGTCAAGAGTTCCATCAGCGCCCTGAAGGAGCCTTCACACTCACTCGTCCACTCAAATCGTTGATCTTTCTAGGTGATCTTGTATAGGGGTGAAGCAATCTCGCTGAAATGTCGGATGTAACGGCGATAGTACTGGGCCAAGAAAACTCCGTGTCTCCATAACTGAAGAGGGCTGAGGCCACTCTGCTACTGCCTTAGTTTTTGATGGCTGAGTAGCCACTCCGTCACCGGATATGACGTGTCCCAGGAACTCAACGCTCTGTCTAAAGAGATGACATTTCTTCGGTTTGAGTTTCAAATTGGCCGTGTGGACGCTAATTAGTATTAGGGGCCAATTTCCTAATACTATACACCCTTTGGCCTTCCCGGTATTCCAATTGCGGCCATAGACCGCCTAGTAGTCTACCAGGATGCAGCCTAGGCTTAGGTGCCATTCCCATATATGCGTATGAGATTAAGGACTCTGCCTATAAGAAGTTATAATCAAAGTTGTAGGACAGCTAGCCCTATTGAGACTCCAGCTCATCGAAACATGATCGAGAATGGGACACTAGTCTAACATGAGATCGACAACCATGCCCAAGAAACATGATTGGGGAACATAGTCTATGATCTGTTATGTGATGCCTGCAGAACATCCCTGACAACACCCAGCAAGGAGCCTATTTTTCTCTGTTATCGTGAAATCACGGTGTCCAAATTTATTAAGGTTTACTCAAACGTGGGTCTGAAGACTATTATGTCATATGTAACAGCGACAGATTTCCCATTGCAGGGTAGTTGGTACCTGCTCAATGAGTCATTCAAAGGTTCCGGGAGCGTTGCACAAACCATAGGGCATCTTGCGTAATTGGAAAAGGCAATCCCTACAAACGAATGTGGTATTTTTCATGTCAGCTTCATCCATGGCTACTTGCCAGTAACCGCTAGCTAAGTCAAGGGTACGAAACCACTTGGCTCCGGACAAGGAGTCCAAGGCCTGATCTATCCGGGGTAACGGATAGGCGTCCTTAACGCTAGGATCATTAAGGCAGTGGTAGTCAATGCAAAACCGCAAGGTTCCATCCTTTTTACCTGCTAGCACTATAGGGCTAGCCCATGGAGATGCTGAGGGTTCAATAATACCAGTCCACAACATGTCGTTCACTTGTTGGTGTGCTTCCGCTTCCTTATGAATGGGAAGACGTCGTACTGGTTGTCGTATGGGGTGATTATTGCCTGTGTCGATGGAGTGTCGTACAAGATGAGTTTCTCCGAGATCCATGTCTCCGGAGGAAAAACTATCGCGATATTTATGTAATAGTTTCCAAATTTCTCGTTTCTGTGATTGCAGTAATCCAACTGTGGCACGTAGATCCAAATCATGTAAATGTTCGGGTAAATCATCAGTCATTTGCGGTGGTGTGTCAGCTGGTGCAGGTAATTCCAATGAGATTATGTCCACCAGAGTGATGGGATCTGTGGTACCATTAAACACTCTAAAAGGTATATTTTCCTTATTAGTAGTGTCTACTATTATGCGGGGACTTGTGCATTGTGAGGCGATCATACAATCAGAATCGGGTTCCAGCATGGTGATGTGTGGGTTGCTTCCTAACTGTGGTGCAGTGGCCCATAAGATCTGTTCCTGTCCCGGCTCAACTGTGGCTGTACTTATAGTATTACAGCACACGTATCATATAATGACGATGCCGGTTCAAGAGGTATTCGTCGGCCGTGTATGTCAAGTTCTTGTTGTCTGCAGTGTATGATGGCTTCGCTGGCACTGAGGAAATCAGAGCCAAGTAGGGCATTGTTATGAATAGAGGCGATGACAACTCGCTGGATGAATTGCATCTCCTCTATTTGGATAACTAAATTGACTACACTGGCTACGTGCACATCCGCTCCCGTAGCAGTCTGTAGGTAAATGTTTGTAGGCTTACGGGGAGGCTTCTTATGAGGAGGGATGCTCTCATATAAGCGCTTGTTAAATACTGTGATAGAAGCACCGGTATCGACGGTGGAACTGGTGGAAATGCCACTAAACAGACAGGCACATTTGTATATTACGTTGCGATGTACCTGCGGAAGGGTTTCCAATGATGCTGTCTGCGATAATGGCGTCGGAGCAGCATCACTGTGTATGTATTCTGACTGTTTCCATATAGCTTCTTGCAATGTTGTGGATGGCTGAGTGAGGAAAGGGCCAGTTCGCCGTCGCTGCTGGGGTGAAGGCTGCGGTGAAGGCGGAGCTGGGGTAGCAATGGTGGTGAAGTTGTTGCCGTTTCTGAGTTGGCTGAATTGTTGTAGAAGGCAGTGCGTACAGGATGACGGATAAGCTCCACAAGTGCAAGCCATTTCTTGCAATGGTTCATGGGATGTTTTGGTGAAGCACAGAAGAAACAGTGATGTCGCCAAGGCTCCATCTATGTCGGCGCTTGCGAATCCACGAAGCGGAATTAATCATTTCTCCTGAGTCGCTACTGTTTGTGGATGTGGGAGATGGTGCTGGATGGGGTGGTGTTCTGCATACTAGCAGAGGACACCGAGAATCTAG
The DNA here is from genome assembly GCA_034401795.1 of Chaetoderma sp. LZ-2023a. Classification (NCBI taxonomy): domain Eukaryota; kingdom Metazoa; phylum Mollusca; class Caudofoveata; order Chaetodermatida; family Chaetodermatidae; genus Chaetoderma; species Chaetoderma sp. LZ-2023a. Next base: position 29,837,422 of record CM067373.1, on the reverse strand, counting down.
TGTCTTGGTGGCGGGACGTGGTGCTTGCACGTGGTGCGAGGTGATAGCTGCACCCTCTATTTCGTTGATAGGATGGAGTTGGCGTCGGTCTCTATACGAACCGTGGTTGCCGTTAATTGGGCCAAACTCCTGTGGTCGCCTAGAAATAGCTTTTCTTTCAGGGCGGGTTCACCGCTCAATGCATCGATAAAAGTGTCGAGATGCAAATGGATCATGCCCTCCGTATTGGTGCTCTGATATGCGTGGGTGACTAGCCTCCTGATTCTTCATTGGAGGTTCTTAAGTTGAAGACGACTGGTTTCTCCGAGGGCTGTGTCGCCAAATCGCTCAGTTAATGCTCATTCTAGTTGTGAGCATGTGGGTGTGCAAGAACTTGGAGGGCTTTTCCAGAAAGCTTTGCGGCGAGATATTCACCCATTTGCTGATCGTTCCAGCAGTTAGTCCAACTTATGATCTCGAACTGTATTTTATAATTGGTCCAGTCATTCTCGCCTCTAAATTCGGGAGGGAGGATGACTCGGCCAAGACTGCGGGAAGAATGAAGTGGCTGAAATCCAGGTGGTGCGGGTATCTGAGAATCTGATGAGTATGCTGAGGCTGGTCGTGGTGCAGGTGGCAGTGGTGTTGGTGTTTCCCGTCGATGCCGATGCCGAGGAGCTAGGACAGGCGTACGCCAATTCAATGAGTCCACCCCATTTGTAGAGCCATAGACCGGCATGGGTCTATGGATGAGAGGTGGATTGTTGTGAAGATTGCGCGGTCGGTCCTCCCGAGGTGAGGACTGATATTCCTCATATGGTGGTGGTGCAGTCGGCTGACGGTCATGATGTGTTGTGTGACTGATATACCAGCTAAATGGTGGTGCCGATTCCTCCTGATAAAGCCGTTGTGTGCCCCTTGAGTATAGCGGTGTGCTAGAAGGGGGGAGGTACAGGAGGTTGTCTGTATTGTGGATTATCACTCGGCCATATAGTCTCCGTAGATGACACGGGTGAACGATAGTAGTCTGAAGGGCTATTGAGATGCCCGTAATCGGGTCTTTGTCTGGGTCATCCAGGATTCGGCCCTGTTGGTGGTGGCCTGTCGCGGACGTCCGATATTGTTCTGAACTCTGTTCCCGCTTGTGAGGCATCTCGAAAGGTGCTGTCGCTAACAGGTGAAAACAGGTTATAGTGTGGTGTTGTTGATTCCGCTGAATTTCTGGCATAATCGGTGAGCATGTGAGCTGAAAATCCATCGTACGACGCTACCTCTTGATCACTGTATGGTGTGGGCGTGAGTTCGCTGTGGGTGGTTAATGATGTTCTTCGAGCCCCACATCGGGCGACACTTGTAGTTCAGACGGTTCCAGTGTATCATGTCGACTAGCCATGCCGCAAGTGCACGACGAGTGATGATGCTGGTTAGCATACAGTCTCGGGGTGACGGACCTTGTACGAGACTGCCCTGCGGGAAACAAAAAATGGCTCCTAAGGCCGGTGGAACTCAATCATTCCGGTGGGGCCGTGCGACCATCGTCATGAACATTAAACACAACTGTCTCATCCCAAGAATTTGTGTCACTGGTATGCCTGTCCATAGCAATTTCGTGATCTATGGACTTACAAGATTTGATTTGGTGACCTAAAAATATAAGTCTATACAATGATTTTACCTAAACAATTATAAATATGCTTGATAAAACTACAATAAGAGCATACGAAAATACGAGACGTAGAGACAGGTAGATGAACTTTTAAACATGGGGCTCCCGGATGTACCACACAGACTCGTAGGTCCGCAGAGGTATCCCCGCAAGGGAGGCTCCCGTACACGAGACTTAACTAATTAACTTAATATAAGTCATTATACCTCTAAGCTGAAAGGAAGAAGATTATCTCGGCCGAAAAGTTATGTGCCTCATGCGGGCACTACTCCTAGTGCTAGTTTTGGTGAGGAGTATTATCCTCGTGTGGACCGTCATCGCTGTATCCTTGCGAGAGGCAAGTGCCTTGCACGGGCCTCCATCTTGGGAAGGTGTCGCCACTGCTTAAAGCGGGAGAAGAGTAGTAGGCAAAAATGGGCCCACTCTAATATTTCAACCAAAAACGCATGAGAAAGAAAAGGCCATACCTAGTGAGATTATGACTATAGGGTTGCGTGCTGTTTTACATGAAGATGGGACGAGCGAGTCCCGATGGATTCTCTCGTCACTGTCTTATGTGATTCTTAGTATGCTGAATTAGTAGTTGCCGCTTTTATTTATGCGGGCCTTCTGCTTTGCTTAATTGGCTTTTAGTTGTTTTCAAAACAAGAACCATTTTGGCCACATCTGGCTGGTATCTACCTAGCTATTAGACACGGCTGTCACTGAGAACAGATGCTCTAAGACATCGATACTGAAGACAGCGCTCATACATGTTACTTAGTAAGATCTCCGAACTGGATAAAAATCCAGACATCCCGCTCCGTAACCACATAAAATGTTACAAGACATAGGTTACTTTTCACGAAAGCATTATTAGACCATTGTTCTATCATTAAGGTGGATGTGAGAGAGACGAATACCCACTGTAAATGTCCTTCCCGTAAGGGCGTGGCAGATCTAAATATCATGCCCAGACATTCTAACAGAATTCGGTGGGAATACGCATCTCACCCGTCACTGGGTCCTATGGAATTAACCATTTAACCTGTCATTAGGTTTATATACAAGTTGCCCTGTTTGCACTGCGGTGCGGGAGGTTTATTCAGTGAATAAAATAATAATTATTATGTTTTCGCAGTGCTTTCCTACATTGGCTAAAGTGCTAACTACTAAGTATCCAAAGATACACTGGAAATGTGTGTAATACCGCACCCTTGCCATCACCTCTCGGAAACCCCAACAGTTTCCCAGAGTCGGATCAACCCATGGAGCGGATGGGGACATTCAAACAATTAAGAAGCCACAAGGCTGAGTGGAACATGAAGAGAGATAAAATCTTGGAGTTATGTGTCTTACCGGAGTGCGGGGATAGATTATCGCACTGCCGGAAGAGAAGAATACATTACTGAGTAGGTAATGAAGAAAGTGTCTCTAATCATTTTTTTAACCTATCCTATCGAGCTGAATAGAAAAGGTTTAGTCGGTAGCATGCCGGGCTAAACAGAGTTATAGCACGGACAGCGACCTCAGTGAAAAATTGTTGGTGGCGGGAGAAAGTGATGTATATATAAGTGTTGCTGTATAGTGTTTCCTACGTGCACTGCAGTCCTATATTTTCTATAAATAAGCAAAACATATGAACGGATAGCCACTGGCCATATATATACATATTCTAACTAGAACAATCAATACGGTATCAAATGATCAAAGGTATATATATTAGTACAGGTTAACGAACCTACTATAGTGTTGTTAGCAACACATTGAGGAAAATGAGAATAATTATCAACAAATACAGAAATTATAACTAGCGGTCCTAAGACCATTACAGTTCCTATTAGTCATAGAGACCGTTCTTACGGATACAATATAATTAACGAAATACATATAGAGAAATAATTAAACTGTGAAGTATAGTTACTTGAATACTCGGTAGTCATTCTTAAGTTAGGCTACCGTGTTACTGAAATTGATACGTCATTCCATAGTCGACGTGTGATGATGCGTTCTCAGGAAGCTGGAAAGTTCCCGCAGGTTGGTTCCCGCAAGCTGCTTTCCGCAAACAAGATTCCCGCAAGAACACTCATGGTGGGACTACATCGCTCAGCACTGTGGACCTAATAGGATGGCTAACGAGCAGTCAGTAAAAGATACGATAGTACTACTGTGGTGAAGAAAGTTCCCATATACCGATGGGATGGGTGGAAGGTATAAACAACCCAATCACAAGCGGGGGTTGTCAGATGCGAATGAAGATACAAAACAAAGCTTCACGGTACTGGGTACGTCAACCAGCTCTGAAGATGCACCGGGCAGAGTTTACTTGCTGTGGTCGAAAGTCAGAAGAACCCACACGATATTAGTGCGGGGATGGTTGAAATACCACTTTTAGGCATGGCCGGCAGATCCGGTGAGTCATCCATCAAAGAACATCCTGCCTCTACATCTGTAGACTCACATATTTAGGCCGTAAAGGCCTCACCGCAAATTTGTGTTCCAAAGTAGATATTGATATTCGTGAACAATAATCAGAAAGTTCCAAATTACTCCTGTAAGTAGGGAGTTACAAAATTGTTTTAGTGCATAGCGAAGTAATACGCATATTGTCTGTCGCATTGATAGTAGCTGATACAGATCCAACATGTTCGGCCCCTGGCCGAGGATGCTCTCGATCTCTGGATCGCGTTTCCTTTTATACTCCCCGTGACGTCACAGGCATAGGCTCCAACCAGTCATCGTTCGAGCAACAGCCAATCAGCGCGTAGCTAATAACAGCACAGCCGAATGTTCTAGAATATTCTAGAAGTTCTGCGTCCACGTGGTTATGACATCACGTCACTATTTTGAAGATAATCAAGAAAGGGTTTTCCGTAGATAACTCAGCCATTTCTTAACCGATTTTGAAATGGTTTACGGATTTAAAAGGCCCGTTGAATTCTGGTCTTGCTCAATGCCAGATTTAACGAGAATAGGCAATCAATAAGGATTACAGGATACCATCTCGGTACACTAACGGCGCCGTCCTATCTTGGTCGTAACTACGCGCTCTATCAAAAACAGCATCTTGACGCATGCATGCACATCATGCGTTTTAACAAACTTAGTCGTTTTCGCAACGCGATCTCTCTCATAGGCCCATATACGCTCATGGCTCTACCCAGGGGAGGGGGTGGGCATGTTCAGGAAACGAATCCTGAACAGGTGGCGCATACTCAGCTTAGCTGGTATGGCCGGTACCCAACCGGTCGATCCGAACTACAAATCATCATGGATAAATTTGTATGTTTCGATTAAGTCTCTTCTAAGCCGTCTGTATTTTACATGGTTAGTTAGGGGTTAGTCTTCCTCGACGGATCCGTCGTCGCTACAACTTGTATACCGCTGTGTGTCGTCTGGGCTAATCTCGGATTTCATGAACTTTTATACGTATATATTTAAAATAGACATTGAAATACAGTCCTTATTCATCACTACTTACCCTGCTGGATAAGGGGTTAGCCCATCGAGGCTGGAGTTATAGATACAGCTACATTGACGCTACATTTCGAATTGAAGCCGTGCCTGTTCCATCTTGAAACTAACATAGAGAAAGCAATACAAGGTAACAACAGTATACCATATCCACAAGCAGATAATGGACAGGTCAGGTGAACACCCGAATAGCAACCACATACAGACAAACAGAAATACACAATATCAGAACAGCAACCATCATAATCACCCCCACTGCGTCACGCAAACCAGTCAGGCCACAAGCAAACAATTGCCGGAGCTTAAGTGAGTCTCAGGGACGAGTTTTCCCACCCACTTCATTAAATAATCTTGTAATACGAGGATGTGCTTATTTCTTTCATCCGTCATATTCATGGTCCGAGCACATCAATAGCCACTCGCTCCTATGGTGCACCAACGATTTTTTACTTGTAGAGGTGCAGAATGCTGGCCAACACATTTGGCGACCCATGCCTTCGCACTATCACGAATTCTGATCCAGTGGAATCTCTGTTTTATCCTATTTAATGTCCGCTCAACAGCCAAATGACCTGCACTATCATGTAGTTGTTGAAGAATGTCATTCCGATAACGCTCGTGGATCACAATGCGGTTATTAATGTAGAGCACGCTTTCATGCATATGACATTCTTCGAACCACTGGTAGTAGTATTTTGGTGTTGCGGATAATGGTGTAACAGAGTCCCGGGGAGGACGTACCCCCTCCTGGATCCACGCATATATATCTCATCTCTGCATGTCTGTTGCTTGTTCATGAGCGACTGTCTCCGTGTTCCACTCTGCACACCGCAATTTGGGGAACACCGAGGATGGCTGTGTTGCATGTGTCATGGTGGGGGCTACTTCGGGTTCATCCTCAAGTCCGATTCTGCTCAAGGTGTCGGCATTTCCATGCAGTATGCCGGGTCTATGAACCACATTGAAGTTAAAAGCCTGCAGGGATTCCTGCCACCTTGCTACCTGACCCTCCAGAATTTTTTGGTTTCTGAGCCAGCGTAGTGAAGCGTGATCCATATGGAGAGTAAATGGGTGACCATACAGAAAGTGTTTGTAGTACTTGACAAAGTCGGCCGCGGCCAGTAGTTCCCATTTAGTGGTCGCGTAACGTTTCTCTGTCTTATTCAGAGTACATGAACCATAACCCAATACCTGCTCCGTTCCATCCTCCGTGACCTGAGATAGAACTGTGCCAATAGCGTACGCTGACACATCAGTCTCCAGGATGAAATCGAGGTTAGGGTTAGGATGAGCGAGAATTGGAGTGGTCGTCAAGAGTTCCTTCAATGCCCTGAAGGAACCTTCACACTCACTCATCCACTCGAATGGTCGATCTTTTTCGGTGATATTGAAGAGGGATGATGCAATCTCGCTGACTCGGGGGTCTGCCACTCTGCCACCGCTTTTGTTTTTTGATGGTTGGGTGGCCACTCCATCACCGGATATGACGTGTCCCAGGAACTCGATGCTCTGTCTAAAGGGATGACATTTCTTGAGTTTGAGCTTTAAGTTAGCCATGCGGAATCTTGAAAGCACAGTGTCTAAATTGGATAACATTTGCTCAAACTAGGAACCAAAGACGATTACGTCGTCAATGTAACACAGACAGATTTCCCATCGCAGGGTAATTACTACCTGCTCAATTAGATGCTCAAAAGTTCCAGGAGCATTGCACAAGCCATAGGGCATCTTGCAGAACTGGAAAATACCATATCAGCACACGAATGTGGTCTTCTCCATGCCAGCCTCATCCATGGCTACCTGCCAGTACCCACTAGCTAAATCAAGGGTGCAAAACCACTTGGCTCCGAACATGGAATCTATCCTAGGTAACGGATAGGCGTCTTTGACACTAAGATAATTAAGATGGCAGTAGTCTATACAAAACCGCAAAGATCCATCCTTTTTGCCTGCTAGTACTATGGGACTGGCCCAGGGGGGATGCTGATGGCTAAATTATTCCGGTCCGCAACATGTCCCCTACCGGTTTGTGTGCCTCCGCTTCCTTATGAATAGGGAGACGTCGAATAGGCTGATGGACGGGTCTGTTGTTTCCGGTGTCTATGGAGTGTCGGACTAGATGAGTCTCTCTGAGGTCCATGTCTCCTGCCGAGAAACTATCACAATATTTATGAAGTAATTTCCATACTTGTTATTTTTTGGGATTGCATTAATCCTATGGTGGCATGCAAATATAGGTCATGTAAGTGTTCTGGCAAATCATCAGAAGTTGTTGCTGGTGTGATTGCGGGTGGGGCTGTTTCCAGTGATATCACATCCGCCAAATGGCCACAGCGGACTCCTGATTCGAGTGTTATTGGGTCCACAGTGCCATTGAATACCATAAAAGCTATACGATTCTTGTTGGTAGTGTCCATGATTATGCGGGGACTGGCGCATTGTGAGGCGATCATGTATTCAGGGTTGGGTTCCTGCATGACTGTGTGAGTGTTGTTTCCTAATTGTGGTGTGGTGGCCCACAATATCCTTTCTGGACCCGGCTCAACTGTGGTGGTTGTTCCTAATATCACCGCACATGTATCATATAGTGATGATTCCAGTCCAAAGGGTATCCGTCGGCCATGTATGTCCAGTTCCTGTTGTCTGCAGTGTATGACGGCTTCGCTGGCACTGAGAAAGTCAGAACCAAGCAGGGCATCATTTTGAATTGTGGCGATAACAACTCACTGAATGAATTGCATCTCCTCTATCTGTATTACGAAGTTTATTACTCCAGCCATGGGAACATCGGCTCCCGTGGCTGTTTGCATGAATATGTTTGTAGGCTTAAGGAGTGGCTTATTATGAGGAGGGTTGCTCTCATACAATCGCTTGCTAAAACGGTGATGGAAGCTCCAGTGTCCACAGTGGCACTGGTGGAAATTCTGCTAAACAGACAGGCACACTTATATATCACCTTGTGGTCAGCCTCGAGAAGAGTTTCCAATGATACCATTTGCGGAAGTGGTGGTGGTGCAGTCTCATTCTGTATATAGTAAGCTTGTTTCCAAATAGCTTCCCTGAGTGCCATTGGTGGCTGAGTGTGGAAAGGACCAACTCGTCGTCGCTGCTGCTGTGATTGCTTAGGTGATGACGAAGTCGGTTGTAGCAATGGTGGTGGCGTTGTTGCAGATTCTGTGTAAGCTGTGTTGGTGTATACTGCAGTGTGGATAGGATTCTCGCATTCGCGGATGAGGGCTACCTGTGCGAGCCACTTTTTTACAATGCATCATGGGATGTTAAGTTGATGCACAGAAGAAACAAGGCCAGCGCATTGCTTTCACTTTCTTCGTACGATGTATCTTTTGCGGATCCATGGTGCTGAATGAACGCTTCCTTCAGGATCACTACTGGTGCTGGAGGTTGTTGGTGAAGCTGTAAGTAGTTGTGAGTTGCATACCGCCAAAGGACAGGACACCGGGTGTTAAGTGCCTTGGCGGGGGGGGGGGGACATGGTACTTGCAGAAACGTCGTTTCAGTGGAGGTGCTACAACCTACCACTGCTGTTTTACATAGGAAAGAAGGTTGAGTAGAGGCGAAAAGTGCGCGGTCACTCTTTCTGCAGGGGGGAGATGACAATGCTGCAGATGCAGTGTGCATCATGGGCACTGTCATAGAAGAAGCGGGTGCAGATGGGTACATGGTGTAGTAGGAGTGTGTTGACGAGTAGAAATAGCCACCTGATGTTGTGGTTCAGGGGCTGCAGTTGAGCCGGGTTGTCTAAATGGGCACCAAAGTGACTCTGTAATCGGTGCCCGTGCTAGTTTGATGAATTCTCAGGCTGCGGGGTACATCAGTCAGTGGTTGGAGTTGTAGATGGAGGTCTGTTTGGACATCGCTCCTTCCAGTGGCCCAGCTGACCACATCCAACCCCACATATTTGGTGGAGGTGCTGAAGCTATGGTGGGTTGCAGTCTAGTGGTAGACTGTGTTGCTACTGTGGTGCTGAGTGTTGTCACGAGACTGGTGAGTGCGGAGATTTTTTCTTAGTAATTAGTTCTAATCTTTCGTGCATGTTTTGCCTATTGCTGTTATTGTGCTGGTTCCCGCGTCTTTGGGCATTGTTGTGGCCCCGCAATGGGAGTGACCATACCCTCTTCCTCTAGATGCATGATTTTGACTGGTTTATTCCTGCTTCACGTGTTGTTCGTTTGCTGATGCAGTGGTGGTGGTGGTTGATTCGGTGTTAGTGGTGACATTTACATCATTTACCTCATTGATTGGGTGTAGTTGGCGGCGATTATTTTTCTCCTGCTCGAAGAAATTCTCAATCCGAAACACGGTGGGCGTGAGTTGTTGCAGGCTGCCGTGTTCCGTGAGAAATAGTTTTTCTTTTAGCGCGGGTTCTCCACTCAACGTGTCAGTGAAAGTGTCAAGATGTAAGTGGGTTACGCCCTCGAGATTCGTGCTGGGGTATGCATGGGTAACTAAGCAATGAATGCGGCTTGCTAGCTCTGGTAGGGTTTCCTCCAAGCGTTGTGGTAGATTTTTGAGTTGGAGTCGACTTGTTTCCCTGAGGGCTGTGTCGCTGAACCTTTCCCACAATGCGTTCTCCAGTTCGGTGTAAGATGGAGTGTAGTCTGTGCCTAAGTCTGCCAGAACTTGCAGAGCTTTTCCGGACACCATTGCTCCACTGGTTTGTCCTACTTATTATTTCAAATTGTACTTTATACTTGGCCCGATCAGTCTCCCCGCTAAATTCGGGTGGGGGTGGGGAAAGAGAATGATCCGGCCATGACCTTGTGGAGAATGATTGGAGCAAAACCTGGTGGTGGTGCTGGCGAGACTGATGAGAATGCAGATGCTGGTCAGCATGTGGATGGGGGTTGTGGTGGTGTTTCCCATCGATGTCCCTGTCGATGCTGTCACGTCCGTGAAGGTGATTCACATCGATGGTATGTTGCATGGTACGTTGGTTCTGCCGAATACCGCCCTGGTGCAGGTCCATAGACCAGTGTAGGTCTATAGACAGGTGAAGGTGTGCTATGTAGATGATGCGGACGTTCCAGATGCTGTGATGGATGTTCCTCATACGGAGGCAGTGCAAGTGACTGATGTATTGCTGAAACACTGTTGCCGTTTCCTCCGGTTCGTAATGCAGTGCCGCGTAATACGGTGAAGATGCATGAAAAGGAGGAGATACGAGATATGGTATATGAGCATCCGACCACTGGTCACCCATTGATGACGTTGGTGAACATAATGGTCGTGAAGGTTGTGGTTGCCCCCGTGGGGGTCATTGACATGGTCGTCCGTGGTCCGGCATAGATGATGGTAGCCTATCGCAGAGATCCGATAAAGTAATGTATTATGTTCCTACCTGCGAGGCATCGTGGAATGTCCCCTTGCTGATCGGTGAGAACTCATGTTGAGGCAGTGCTGTTCATTCTGCACCAGGGAACATTAGCGACATTGTTGGTGAGCATGCGAGCAGTTCTTCCATCATATGATGCTACTTCCGTATCTAGGGAGAGCTGACTGTCGGAATGAAGGAGACTGAAACTCGCGTATGTTGAGTGTTGGTGTGGGTTCGCTTCTTGTTCGAGCCCCACATCGGGCGCCACTTGTAGCTCGCGGGAGTATGTACTGGTCCACCAGTAGATTTCCTCCAATCGCACCGCAAGTGAATGATGACCAGGATGGCTGGTTACCTGCAGATCTCGGGGTTGACGTCTCTCTGAGAAATACAAAGACTGACTTCTAGAGTCGGTGGAACACTGATGCTCCAGTGGGGCCATGCGACCATTGCCGCCAAGATTGAACCACATGGTGTCATACCACCTATTAGTATCACCGGTATGTCTATCCATACGATAATCCAAGGACAGCATGCGTACATGTTACGACACAAGGCACCCAAATTCGAGGAAAATCTGGGTACCCTGCTACATAAAACATCACCTGGACAATGGCTACGCTTCACACAAGCAAGTTTGTTTACTAACATGTCTTTATGGTGGGTGTGGAGAGACGGATATCCATCGCGAGCATCCTTCCCATGAGGACGTGACGAGCTCCAACACTTCATCCAGACACTCCAATGAATTGGATGGCGATCCGCATCTTGTCCGTCACTGCGCGCTACAGATCTAAGAGTTGACCTGTCATTAGGGTTAAGTTCCAATATGCCCAAATATGCACTGCGGGCCGGTAAATAAACTAACTAACTCATATTTAAACTATATGTTTTCGCAGTGCTTCCTTCGTTGTCAGGGTTATCTAGCTAACAAGTAGCCCAAGATATTGGGGGAATGTATGTAAATCAGCACTTTAACCATCACCGCTCGGAAACCTCTGATAATTTCCCAGGGTCGGGTCCAATCAACGTGCTGATGGGAATCCAGACAATTAGAAAGACATATGGCTGGTGGATCGTGGAAAGAGACAATAACTTAATATATATGAGGCATTATAGGTAATTGGCCAATTTTACACAACCTTGCCGGAGTTACATTACCGCAACAACCGGAAAAGAGGTGTACACCATATGTCTCTAAGCGAAGAAATTGTCCCTAACCACTTTAACCTATCGCATCGAGCTGAATAGTAAGGTTAGTTGGTAACATGCCGGGCTCAAACAATTAGAGCAAGGTCAGCGACCTCAGTGTAAAATTGATGATGGCGGGAATAAGTAATGCGGATATAAATGTTGCTGTGTAGTATTTCCTAGCATACTGCGGTCTAAAGTTTTCTATAATTAAACAAAACAGATTAAATGGATGGCTATCTGCCATATACAACTAACCAATGCAATAAATAGATTATAATTAAACTAAGTAACTAAGTATTACAGATTGATAAACTTAGACGGTGCAGCTATAGTTGAAAGCACCCACAGTAAACAAGGATAATATTCACAGTAATAAAGAAATTATAAATTGCGGTCCTAACACCGGAAATGTACCTATTAGTCATCAGTACCAAATACGGAAATAATAATTAAATGTACAATAGTATAGTTACTTGAGTACCTAATAGTCATCGGTACGGAACAGGCTACTATGTTACTGAACTTGAGGCACTAACATATTCATAGCGTGAGTCGACACGTTCTCTGAAGCTGGAGAGATTCCCGCAGGCAATTTGCGCAGCTGGTTTCTGCAGGCTGGTCTCCACAAGCTGACTCCTCCAGACAGGCTAGACATGATATACACTCAGGACAGTGAAACAAAGCAGTGAGGAAATGTCTATTAGATAGTCTTGGTAATTAGTATACAATTCATACGGAAGTGAGAAAGCTATCTGTCCGGCGATGGAAGTAAAATAGTTGAGGTGTGCCCATTAACAGAGAGGGCTGTATATGATATTAGGCAGTTACATAAATTGGCACACGGTGTGGGATGTGTCGCATAGCGCTTGCACTGCACCCAGCAAAGTTCCACCAAACTGTGGTCAAAAGTTAATTAAAACACACACGACATGCAGTGCGGAGGTTGAAGTCTACCTTTCCGCATGGTTGGCAGATCCGGCGAGTCATCCACCAAGAATCACCATAGCTCTACATTCTGTAGAATTACATCCTGGGCCTGCACGGCCCTTTCTGCAGAAAGGTTCTCGTAGGAAAGTTCAGATGCGGAAGGTCTAACTTTAAATTTAGTTTATTACCCCTGGTTGGCCATCCGGGAGTATAAAAAAACTGGTGAAAGCCGAGGACGTCCTACCACCACGGATGTGCTGGGATCCGTAAGACACCGGTAGATGTGAGAATCACTTGGAGGTCAGCAGTTACATCCGTCCTCCTGATGGTCCAGAGGTCCTGCACAGACCGGCTTCCACACCGGCGATGCTCCTGATTCTCGATTTTTCACCCCTTTTATACTACTCGTGACGTCAGAGGCAGATGTCTCAGCCAATCAGCGGCCGAGCAATAGCCAATCAGCGTGCAGCTAGATCAGTGACATATTTACCACGTTCTAGATCATTCTAGATCTATTTATGCATACATGCGATTACGACGTCAAAAGCAATATTTTGAAGATAATTTAAGGGGATTTTCGTTGATAACTCAGCCATTTCTGGGCCGATTTTGAAACGGTTAACAGTTCTAAAAAGTTCGTTTTATTCTGATCCTGATCTTTACAAACAACAACGAGAACGGATTAATTAAAGGTTTTTACGAGTGCCAACCCGGTACACTATAGGCATGCACTCCCAATTCCTTGACGTGTTGTCAGGGAAGCTCTGATGCGCGAGCATGCGCACCACATGCTTTATCGGACAGCCGATTTGAATGAAAACCACTCATATGGCTTATGCACGCGTACTATCCATAGAGGTACTTATATTGTATAGATAACTCTATGGTACTATCCTACCCAGGGGGCGTGCTTGGAGCAAATCCGGAGTGGCTGTTCCATACCCAGCTTTGCTGGGACGGCCGGTACCCGTCCGGTCGGTCCGCACTACAGAAACTATGAATTGTCGACGACGTGTGGTGTGATAATTATGCATGTTATTTATTTGTTTGGAGAATGTAATTCTATAGTTTTCATGCATACATACCAGGAAACAGTTTTTAATTCCGACCTATTTCTGATTAAATATCTCAAAACAAGTTTCGTCTGCTAATGCTAAGCTTCATTTAAAATTATTTAGGACTCGATCTATTTAAACTGGGTCAATCAGAAAATTCTAACACCTTGATGTCATAATATTTCACTGACCAATCGTATGCCACATCGCATTCAGCATCTCGGCTCACGTAGTTTAAAAAAATCTTTTCGGGTTTGTCATATGCTCGATTAACTGGCGATTTATGGCTAGAATCGGCGAGAATGATTAGGGTTGTCATAGTTCTACAACAATTAATGTAACAGCTTTCAAGAGATGCTATTGAATTTTTGCTGGTTAGAGTTTTTCATGATGAAATAGCATTTACAAAAACTCTGATACAGTGATACAATGAAAGGATATCTGATAGCAGGCCTCAGGCCTCTAACGTCAGGAATAACAGTTTCACATCAGTCAACTAGTATTGAAGTAGAATTGGAAATACATCTAGGTTTAGTTTCAAAGTTGAAGCACATAGGGTGACTTTCCCAAAGTTTGCCCAATCTATGTTTAAAAGAATTAATTGAAGGTACGCTGATGACATATTCAGAGAGTTTATTCAAATGATCAGTGCACCGCAATGGGAGGGAGTACTTTCTTATGTCTAGTCTGGGTCTAACTTTCATGAGTTTTAAACTATGGCCTCTTGTATTAGTATTTGTGTTGTGAAGTTCAATGAAGTCTGATGTTCCTTGGCCATATTTGTTGTTGAGATGTTTATAAATCTCTATCATATCGCCACGTAATCTACGAAATGCCAAGGTCGGTAATTTCAAAGTTTGTAGGCGTTCACTGCATAATAGATGGCGTAGGCCAGGAACGAGCTTGGTGGTTCGTGTTTGAACATTTTCTACAGCAGTTATGTGTTTTTTCAAATGTGGGCCCCAGACAACATTAGCATATTCAATATGTGGTCTAACGATGGCCTTGAATAGTTGGTAAAATTATATTTATCTATATAGCTTAACGTACGTCGGATTAATCCTATTATTTGGTTTGCTTTGTTTATCTTTTCATTTATGTGCTGGTCGAAATTTAGCTTTTCATCGATTATTACACCAATATCTTTTTCAGCAGGGGAGTATGTTAAAGTATGGCTGCGTGAGTTCATTGTACAGGAGTGTGGTTCTGCTTTTTTGGTAGGGATTCGCATATATTTGCACTTATCGGGGTGAAGATTTAATAATGAATCATCCGTCCATGAACACATCGAATTTATGTCTTTTTGCAGTAAAATACAGTCTGTTCGATTAAAAATTGATCTGAAGAATTTTGTGTCATCTGCAAACAGGAACATTTCAAAACCACAGTTACCTGCATCAAGACGATCATTGATATATATTATGAAAAGAAGTGGTCCCAAAACATAACCCTGTGGTATGCCACTTGTGACCTGTGTTGCTTTAAAAGGGACCCCGTTAATTAATACCTGTTGTGTTCTACCGGTTAAAAATGCTTGTATTCAATCTAACAATTTACCTTCTATGCTACATATAGACAACTTTTTTATGAGAAGTTTGTGAGGAACCTTGTCAAATGCCTTCATAAATTCACAGTAGATAATATCATTCATCCCGCCTTTATTATGTGTCTGCAGCCATTTTTTAAGTACATTTAGCAATTGCAGAACAGTAGATCGGCCACTGATAAAGCCATATTGTTTATCTGAAAGCATTTGATTTAATCTTAGATGGTCCATTATTACATCCTTAATTATTGATTCCATTATTTCTTTGACGATATATTACATGTCCCCCTTTTTTAATATGGCTGATATATTGGTGTTAGTCCAACAGTCTGGCCATTTCCCAGATTCTAGTGATCTATTAAAAAGCAATGATAAAGGATTGCAGAATACTTGCCTAAGTTCATATATTGGTCTAGGATGTAATTTGTCAGGTCCAGGAGATTTAGAAATCTTGAGTTTGGATAATTTTTCCTTCACAATGTCTGAAGTGATATTAACAATTAGTAAAGACTGTGTAATTATATGTCTAGTTGAAATTGGCAGTGCCTCTTCATCAGGTTCAACAGTGAAAACAGAATTAAACTAGTGAGCTAAAACATCTGCCTTTTCCTTATCATTTGTAGTAAAACACTATTAGTATTAGGTATTTTCAAATCAGGGATACCAATTGTTGTTTTTGTCATGGATTGGACATATTTCCAAAATTTCTTTGGATTTTGTTTAACACATTTCGAGATATTATGTTCATGCAAATTCATAGCTTTTCTTTTAGCTGTCCTGACTTGATTTCTTATTGTACAGTATTCAATATATCTGTCTTCACTCTCAGTTTCTATATATTTTCTCCAGAGACGTTTCTTTTTATTAATCTTACTTCTGGTTGTTTTTATCAAGTGGGTATTTGTTTCGCTTACTTTTAATTTTTAAAATAGGAATGAATTTCTCTTCAACTTCGTGATATTTCGAAAGTATTGTTTGCCAAAGATCATTAACATCATTGAACCTTCCCATAAGGTTGCTCCAGTCTATGTTCAAATATGCATTCATAGCTTTATAATCTGCTTTATCATAGCAATATCGCAATTTTGTGGGGGTACTGCTGACCAGGTCGAGATGGATTGTAACTTGTATTATAGAATGATCACTCTTACCGAGTGGGGCATTAACAACTATGTCATCTACTAGCTCAGAATAATTTGTAAATAGTAGATCTAGTATTGAGGGCTTAGCCGAGCCCCGTCCTCTTGTGGGAGTTCTTATCAATTGCTGTAGGAAGCAATCTCTTATTCTCTCAATAAAGTGATAAGTAAAATCTAAATTAGTAGTGCTGGTATATGTAGCTAGTGACCAATTGATATGCGGCATGTTAAAGTCACCCAGTATAAGTGTGCGTGCATTATCAGAACATAATGTATGTAGTACATGGCACAGTTGTATGTTGTTCAAACTATCTGAATGTGGGCTTCTATAAAATACACCGATCCTTAGAGTTTCCTTTTCCACAGTTATATCACAGACGAGACATTCTACAAATGCATCGTGGGTGGTTATCAGATTATAAGATATAAATTTCCTTATGAATAAAAGAATGCCTCTCCCGTGTTTGTCAGCAATATTAGATTCTTCAGTGTTGTATCCTTCTATGTTGTAATCAGCTAGTGTTCGATTAACTTTATAGTTCTTTGGTTTTACCTCAGTGATGGCTATGATATGTGGTGATTTGTCTTGGATTAAGTGCTTGAGTTCACTAATCTTGTCTTGCGTGAAGACATCAGCATTAGTGTATAAAACTGTGATATCACTGTCATATTTGTTTTTGGGCTAGACGTTTTCTTTGACGATATATTTGGTCTACATTTGTCAATTAACTTAAGGGCATGTTATGGTTTTTAGTTTTGTTCTTTACGTTTATAAGAGGTGCATCTGTAACTAAACTAGTTTTTACAATCTTTTTCATAGAGGAATTATTAGTGGTACTTAATAGTACTGGCTTAGTGGATTGGGCTGGGCTAGACATTTTCTTTGATGATATATTTGGTCTACATTTGTCATTTAAGGGAATGGTATGGTTTTTAGTTTTGTTCTTTACATTTATAAGAGGTGCATCTGTAACCAAACTAGGTTTTACAATAATTTTCTTAGAGGAATTATTAGTAGTACTTAATAGTACTGGCTTGGTGGAGTGCCTGTGTTGTAGTGTGTAAGGCGTTGATTGGGCATGTTGCTGATTCGTGTATGGTGTGTAGTATATGCTGGTGGATTCCTCCCATGGATCCTTCCATTGTAAAAATGTGGATTGTAAGCTGATCTCTCATCTGGGTAAGTCTTTCGAACAGCGGAAGCATAGGTGTTGTAGGAATTGTTGATAGGGGTACTGTTGAGGTATTTTATAATATTTTCTGATAGGATACGAGTCATAAAATAATTCCTTATACACCTCACCACTGGGATTGAAGAAAAGTTGTGAGTTGTCTATACATGTTATATGTTTCGTTTCAGACAGGCTTAGTAGGATACAATTGAATTCAAGTGTTAGATTGTGGCAATACTCTTGT
Source organism: Chaetoderma sp. LZ-2023a (assembly GCA_034401795.1). Classification (NCBI taxonomy): domain Eukaryota; kingdom Metazoa; phylum Mollusca; class Caudofoveata; order Chaetodermatida; family Chaetodermatidae; genus Chaetoderma; species Chaetoderma sp. LZ-2023a. Next base: position 29,819,712 of record CM067373.1, on the reverse strand, counting down.
GGTGGTTACCGATCGCCGAAGTGTCATCCCTTTCAATATTATATATAGTAGTAGTAGTAGTAGTAGTAGTAGTAGTAGTAGTAGTAGTAGTAGTAGTAGTAGTAGTATATGTAGTGTAGTACGCTGGCGTAAGTGTAGCGGACCGGTACGCCAATCTGGTCCACTTTATGGACGCCTGTGGGTCAGAGTTGCCTCTGAATGCGGTTGTCAGCTTTCCGACCTAAGTTAGTTTCCAAACTATGGCCGTGTTCTCATTGGAGAGTTAATCGGGAATAACGCCATACCTCAGTATTGCGCTACTCTGGTTAAATCTCTAGTGAGAACACGGCCTAAAACTGGCGTGAAGGTTTCATCTCTATTCCCTTCATGATGAACTTAATATCATCTAAATTTTATTTACATAGATATATGTCACAAATGAAAAGACTTACAGCATTAAATTTGTCATACATATATAGATATTGGATGGAACTATAATTACATGTCCTTGTCCACACATTGTGAAAATAAGGTATTATGATTACTTATAATGGAATGTATTTATTATCACCCCCCCCCCCCCCCCGCTTTAGCGAAAAGCGGCGGTAGGGAGTGGGTGGGGGGATTATGTTTTCGCTTCCGCCCATACATGCGTCCGTCCGTCCGTGCATGCGTCCATCCGTGCGTCCGCCCGTCCGTGCGCACGCACACACGCACGCACGCACACGCGCACGCACGCACGCACGCACGCACGCACGCACGCACGCACGCACGTACGCACGCACGCACGCACGCACGCACGCACGCACGCACGCACGCAGGTTTTCTTTCGATAACTACTTTTGCTTGGAATATTGTGACAACACTTCATGGGAAGGTTGGCTATGGTAGTAAGCAAATGCACCCTATTTTGTGGGTCAGTCAGCCCGTCCCTCCATCCGTCCATCCCTTTGTCTCTGAATTTGTGTCTGTCCGTCCATCCAAATTTGGGGTTTTCGTTCAATAACTATCTTTGCTTGGAGTATTGTGACGAAACTTCACGCTAACATTGGCTATGGTACTAGGGAAATGAACATTATTTTGTGGATCAGTCATCCCATCCCTACGTCCATCCATCCCTTTGTCTTTGAATTTGTGTCCGTCCGTCCGTGAAAATTTTGGGCTTTCATTCAATAATTTTATTTTTGCTTGAAGTATTGTGACAAAACTTCATGGGAACATTGGCTATGTTTCTAGGGAAATGTATATTATTTTGTGGGTCAGTCTTGAGATGGTCAAACAAGATTGTGGCCATTATCTTTGGCTATTATCATTCAATAACTAAACCTTCTACTTGAATGTGTTATTGAATAGTTTAGTAATCTCATGTGGCTAGTTTATCATTGTTAGCTCCCATGTGTCTGTGTATCCATCCATATGTCTATCCAAATCAGTGGGATTATGTCATCCCACGAACATGGCTGCCATTGTGGGGGGGATTATTTGATTTATATCATCTAGTTCCCAGGTAATATGATGAGATATTACTGGGGTAACACCTAACAGTCACAGATATAACAATATCTACTTTCTCTAGGTAAAGATACCAAATTACCTGCTGTTCAATATAACTGATTATTGTGTCCGAAATGTTGTCACTTGCACAGTATGACTTATCTGATCAATCATTGTTTGAACACATTGCAAATTTCACTCACATTTGTTGTTGCAATAACGATATATATATCGATGATAAGCTGGCATGCCAATACATTAAAATCAACACAAACCTTTCTCCTCAGAGTTGGCAACTCTAGGAGACGTTTCCCCTAGCCCCCTTTTTGTGGGTTTTATTGCCCAAATCCTTCCAATTCCATGTCCATCCTAAAGCAAACCTGTTAAATTCAATAAGAACCCTTCCTATGTAATATTTGTGATTATTGTATTCACCTGAGATGTGGTCAAGTGACAAGTGTAGATTTCACTCAGCTAATAAACGAAAACGATTTCTGTTTATGTATAAACTGCAACAAAATACTATTTCTATATAACGGCCATGATGATGACAATGACTTCATGCGTTTGACAAGGGAGCCGGAGGAGGGGTGGAACTGGGTGCAGCAGCTGCATCAGAGAATTACATGTGTGGGATTAGGCGTAATGCCTTTACGTTTGATCGATTTGCTTCTGTCTCAGCATTTGATTCATAACTCAGATTATATTCTAATTGCATGTATGATTACTGTGTTTTGCGGCTGTAGTAGTAGAAATGTCCTCTCCTCGCTCTATATTTGCTGGCTCCCAGTAGGGCGAATCCCAAGGTTCTCTATGATGGTGTCTCGTCTGGCACCCTTAGCACATGGCTAAACACACCTTTGCTGGGCGAGTTATATGGACAGCGGCGATGTATAACACATCTTGCATAGTGCATCGTTGGAAATTATGCTGTCTGGCCATCGGTCTCCACAGGGGCGTAACAAGGCACATGGGGGCCCAGGTTCATACAGGGGGTCTGCCCTCACCCAGAAAAAAAATGTTATTGAGATGCTCTGAGAAGCCATCTCGTGCATTCCGATTGGTAAAATGTATTTATTTTACTTTAGGATTCCTAAATTAAACTAAACACATTTTACCAATCGGAATGCATGAGATAGCTTCTCAGAGAATTAGGATATTAGTAATTATTATTTAAAGGCAAACTTTGATTTAAAAAAAGATAAGTGAGCAAGTTTGCACAAACCAGGGATGGGGTGGAAGTGGAATCCTCCCGCAAAATGGTGTGTATGGGTCCTTACCTGGCACATTTTCAAAATTAGATGAGCTGATAAAACATCTCATGCATTCTGAGAGTTAAAATTTGTTCATTTATCTTTAGAAATTAGTAATTAAGTAAGACAAACTCTGATGAAAAATACAAGTAAACAAATTTGCAGGAAACGTGGAGGGACGCAACCGTGCAATCCTCCCGTCAACATGGATTGATGTGGATGTAGACCGACTCGTTTACATATAAATTTACATGGATAGTGAACCATTATGACTTGGACAATTCATGAGATATTGATAGATGTCATAATGTGGAATCATAGCAAACTATATTCAACTCACACAATAGGCATAACCCTACTTAGCCGCAGTTATCACACCAATCCGGAGTAAGGCCATAATAACGTGCGCCGTTACTCCAAATTAACTCTGTAGTATGAACACAGCCTTCAAGATATGCACACTCGACTATATATGAACTGATAACATATACGCAAACATCCAGGGGCATCCACAGTAGGGACACAAGTGCAGTTTGCATCCACCTCAATCCAATTTGAAACGTTAGACGGTTAGAGCATTCAAATGAAATTAATCTTAGCATAAAAATGTACTTTAAATTATTTACACACACGAGGGGACGGTGTCCCATCAAATCTCCGGCCCGACTATGAAATGAGACTTTTTGAGAAGCACGCCTATATGAAATTTGGCCGATAGATAAGGTGGTATTCTAGAAGCCTGGCAGCCTGCATATATACGGCGTACCAATACTTGTAATAATTCATTTGATTTTACATGAGCTGCAATAATGTGTTCATATTCGGGAGAGTAGCCATGGGAAAAACTAAAATGTTCAAAATGCCACCAATTATTTTCCATTTGCATTATTACCCAGTTGTCCTGCGTCTCAGAGCATTCAGACAGTTAAATGAGTTCTTCAAACGCCGCAACGCGTTGGAAAACCTGACAAATTAGACTTGTAAATAAATTTCCAGGAGCTTGGGTTTCAACCAAACTTGGATGGAAGGCCTCTTGTGTGAAAAGCTTAAAAATATATCAGAAAATCTGACAGATGACAGCTGGATAATAGATAGATGGACATACTGATAGAGAACAAATGGTCGTCACAGCATAATTGAGCTAAGAGCTCTCTTGCCCATTTTAGCTAGGTGAGCTTAAAATATGCTTAGACAATTTGGTGCCCTTCAGGCTTCAGCCCCTTCTCTAGTCTGGCTGGAAACTTATTCAAAAGTCAGAATGTTCGCTTTCTCGCTTTCGCATTAGCAAAGTCTCTGACAATAGCATTTCCATTTATCTCCTTAAAGCGTTCTTTATCTATGCCTAGAAGCCCCAAATCACTCAAACGTTCTTGCGTCATAGAACGTAAGCAAGTCTTTTATCAGTTTAAGCTTTGAGAAGCTTCATTCATCCGATGCAACAGAGACAGGCAGCGTTAAGAAAATTGCTATGGCAGTGACTAGATCTGGGAAACTGGACAGAAAATCCAGCTGTAGTAGGATGTCCATAAGTTCCTCACACTGTTGTTCTCTTGCGCTTTTACGATGTCTTCCTGGGCACAAGCACGGAATGCCAATACCTGGCTTAGGAGGTCATCAGAGACGTCGTCTTTATACCTCTCCACAAACACTGTAACCATATTTGACAGCTCTTCATCTGTTGATACTGCTAAGATCTTGGGAAATAAAAATTTAAAGTTTGTCACGACATGTTGCAGGGATTCAAACCGACTCTTCAGCTGATTCAGACAAATGTCAACTGTAGGGAGATACACACTTATCCTGAAACGGCCGTCTACAGTATCAAGGCATTCATCGCTTGCCAGCTCATCAAAAATCGCTTTACAGTTCTTTTTCTCTTGTTTTCAAACTGGACATCTACCTCCCACTTGGCAGCAAAGCTTCTAGCCTCTTGACACAGCTGCTGAAAGTCCCTACGTAGACTTGTCAAATTCTGTATGGCAGTATCCAGAAAATCAGTGGCTAAAGACAGATCAACGTTTTTGCTCTGCAGCAATTTTGATACAGCACGAACAGATCGCAGAATCTTCTCCCAAAGAATAAGCGGTAATACAAAATCCATTTTTGACATGTTTTCCAAGATTTGTCCAGCCTCATTACGTATTGCTGGTCGGTCTCCGGCCAATTTCAGATGAGTAAGGGTCCAAACAATGTCAGGAAACCGACTAATAATTGCCAAAACTGATGAATGTCTACTCTCCCATCTCTTTGCGCATAGACTCTTCAAAGAAATTTACTTCTCCTGGTCTGAGCTAAAGGCTCGTAAAGAGCCCAACGTGGTACATTGCCTCCAAAGAATATATGTATTGCCTGGACAATGCTGAAGAAAGATTTCGTTTCAGCGCACGATTCCGCCACGTCACCTAACACTAGGTTTAGTCTATGGCATACACAGTGGACATAAACTGCATTTGGAACAAGGCGTTGAATTCTTTGCTGTACCCCACTGTAAGCACCACTCATAACACACGCTCCACCTTAACATTGTCCTCTGCACTTATTGATATAAATGTTGCATTCTGTCAAAAATCCAGTGATCAGATTAACAAACCCTTCTGCAGACTGGTCTCGAAGCGCATAGAAGTCAATAAATGTTTCTCTTACTTCTACAGTCTTAGCCCCACTGTCTAAGTATACCTACCGAATGCAGTTGCTGTACTGATCAGTCTTTGATATATCGATTGTCGTATTGCCTATAATTGCAAAAAATGGCGCTGCGTGAATTTCTGAAAGCAGATGCTCTCGAAGTTTACTTGCTAGAAGTGATATCAGTTCAATTTGTATTTTCGGACTTAAATAACGCACACAGCCTTCTGGTTTTAGCATAAGTTCCTTCAAGACTGGATCGTATCTGGCAAGCAGTTAAACAAGCGAAAGAAAATTTCCTGATCCCACAGAATTAACATCCTCTCGGTGACCTCTGGAAGCAAGATTGCATGATGCTAATGTAAAGATTACATCGACAAACTGCTGCAGGACATTGAACCAGTAATTGCTTTCTTCGAGAAGTTGTTTTTCGAGTTCTTTGTCAATACGCCCACGCTTATCAAGCCACAACTTCTCAGAAATTACTGCCCTCACGTGATCTGCAGAATCTTTGTGAATCCTGATCTTTTGGCTAAGGTGTCCCCGGTTATGCCTTCGATCCATTCCGAGTGAAACGATTTTGACAGTCTATCAGCAAACAGCCAGCATGGATGACAGTATGTACAGTCAAGAGTCGGCGAGTAACATAGCCAGTGTAACTCGATTTCAATTCCTGCTTTATTGCACGTCTTACAACGAGAAGGTGGGAATTTTCTAGTACTTCATGTCGTTCCTGTTTTTGTCGGAAAAGGGTCATTTAGTTTACATAGTCTGTGTTTAGCTATCACATCTCTTAAATGGTGATCTAAAATTGTAGTAGGGTAGTGACCGCTGTCTGATGGGTACAGATTATCAATTTGAAATCCAAGAGTTGAACGTGTTTCTGGAATAATTGTCAGATGTTTGTTGATCGGGTTCTGTGTCCTCTACAGGTTCAGATGAAAGTGGATTAAGTGATCCAGGTGAGGCTGCTGTCGGTTCATCTTCTTGGCGTTCTTGCTCAGCCTCAGCAAATGCTGATCCACTGGTCGTATCGGAGCTAGTGGATGCGGAAGTATCGAAATATGAGTAAAGTTTTTTCACATTTTGGATGGCTCTTCTTTTCGTTTCTGTCGCTCGAATTCGTTTTTGACTACCACTAGGATATGTTCTCTTAGACATGTTGATGATGCATTATATCGGCAATATCGCATGATGTCCTCAACAGCGTTTATATTCTGCAATAAATAATAAATTATGACTAAGATTAAATAAAGCCTATTTTTTACTTTTTACTAAGCAACTAATTCTTTTGCGTGGACTGTTGACTATTTTGAAAACAATTTAACTGAACGTTGTTGGTAGCTGAACCATCAACAACTTTCAGTCAAATTGTTTTCAAAATAGTCAACAGTTCCAGAATTATTGCTAAATTAAATTATTGCCAAGTTACTCACAGCAGCGAGACAGTTAAGTAACAGGCAATAAATGTCCCTTCTCATTTACCAGAATGTGCAGGTGGGAGAAAGATAAGAGCGGTGAAACAAATTCAACTTGAAGTTGAGACAACTTGGGTGGGGAACGCGGGGCATGGATTTTGGTGGCTTCCTAGTTGACTCTTTCTATTTGGGTGGCGGAAGTGGTGCGGTGGGTGGGGTAGGATGGGCCCCCCAAATATCAGCCAGAAACGGCAGATTTTTTAAATTTGAGGAAATTTGAACAATCCGCCGTTTTTGGCCGATGTTTAGAGGTCCCATGGCCCCATCCTAACACACACCCCCACCCCACCATCACTTCCGCCACCCAAATAGAAAGAGTTAACTGGATGGCACCAAGATTAGGAGAAACTGGTCACATTATATTATCAAGAAAGAAGCTTCTAAACATCCATGTGAAAAAAATATTGGTGACCGGTGGCGGGCCCCTAATGGCCGGGGGGGGGGGGCAGGTTCCTTGAACCTGTTGAACTTGCCATTGTTACGCCACTGGGTCTCCAGTGATGGTGCGGAAGTGTTTGCGGTGGCAGACATCAAGTTTATTTAGAGCTTCCTTTGGAGCTGCACAGCTGTTACAGTATTACAGCATCAAGGATACGCAGGTTGCGTTGTATGAACACAGTCAAGGGCATCTTTGATCTGCGAATCCATACGTTCCAGAAGGACTGGAAATTTGTGTTCCCCATGATGCAGCATGTAGCGATGCCAGCAGTACTGCAGTGCAGTAAGCACAGGGGTGGGTTGGCTTGGTCTGGGCTTGTGGAATTTTCCAGCTCAGATTTCAATCCTGCAGGTGAAAAGCACAGGGGATCGTCCATCTCCTTGTTTGTGGCCGATCGATGTCCCAAACTTTGCAGACTTCGCTGACATGACTCGTACTCTCAGCTTGGTGTCGGCAAGCAGTAGTCTCACTAGTCGCAGCTCATCTTTATTGCACCAGGCCTAGTATAGTACATCTAGGATCCTTGAGCGCTTACTTGTGTCGAATGCTCGTGACGTGTCAAAGACCATTTTGTGGAAATCCCAGTGCTTGGACATGGCTACAGAAACACAAATACGTTGTGCCCATACAATGTCTGCACAACTGGGTCCACGTGTAAAGCCACTTTCACATGATCCAGTGAAGTCATCGTTCTTGTCTCGGATGCAGCATAGAGAAACATTGGATAGGATTCTTTGTATGTTGTCGAGGAGCACAATCGCCCGCAGATTGGCTTGGTTGGCTTGGGCCGGGTGTTTTCTTGGGCTTAGGTAGGGGTGCCTTGGTCTACAGCGTCAATCGGAAAGTGGTGCATAAAGACAGAATTGGATAGGCGAGTGATCGGCTTTGAAATAACGTCACTTGCGTATTCGAATGTTCATGCCACCAGGTCCGGATGCACGTCCATTTTCAGGGCTATCTTCCGATTCCTATTTTTAAAATCTCCTAATTTTAAATAAGCCTACTTCCAGCTTTTTTTTTAGACAGACCCATCTTTATCTCAATAATGATACTCTATTCGTTTAATTTTAAATTTAATCTTCTTAGCTTAACCTAACTTAATTCTTATACTTTTAAACTGTTATTTCAGCTTTTCATTTGGTTTTGGGGGGGGGGGGGGCGGGACGGGGGGGGGGGGTGTGTGTATATTTGGTGGTTTATGTCTTATCAAGGGTATCATTATTATCATCTTATCTCAGCGCTACAGCAAATTTCCTAATGGGTATGATAAACTAATCCTATCTTGTATAAAGCATTCAATGCTACAAGGTCTGATCAATATAATGAACCTTACACGACATGCGCCCAATGGAGGGATGCGATCTGTCACTCAAGAACCAGACGTCATAATCAAATACGCCACACGTTAGCTGACGCCACGATCAAAATGACGTAAGATTGGTACGAAAAAAGTCATCAGTTTGTTACAGGATAAATACTGATTTGGCTTCTTAAGGTAACAGGTGTGACACCCTAGCCCTAAGGTTATATAAGCATATGCAGCTTTAAATGTAAAAAACATTCGACAGACAGACCGGCAGATAGTCTGACGGACAGTTCGACCGACTAGTTGTGAGTTGCAGCTAATGGACTTTTTAAGTTTTAGCTATGCCCCGCCCATAACCAGCTACACTCCACCCACATCTCGCCCGTGTTGGGATCGATCGATCTTTGAATTCCCTGACTATCAATTTCCAGAAAACTATATACAGGTAAGCTGTTAAAATATTCAAACGAATGTTTATTACGTGGTAAAGACATACACTTCGTGCAACGTGTCCGACTATTAAGCATTAACGACGGACTATATCGAGTCATTCATGATGTCATGATTATGACGTCATCACACATGTCACTTGATCAATTATGATGTCATATGACGTCATATGATGGGTGGATAAAGGTCCATTGAAGAGCTATTAATGATGGTCCAATTAATTCTTGCTAATATAATAGCTCTAATCAATAAATCGCAAAGATGACAATCTTAGGAGGTTAACTATGATAACAAGAACAAATGAGAGCGTGCTATAGCGGCGACATAGGAGAGTTTGCAAAAAAAAATATGTCAATTATTTGACCAACAGGCATTAAATGGCTTCTTGGAGCATCTATTTTTCACTTTTCTCTTGTGAAGAACCCTGCGTCTATGAGAGGGGGACACCATCTCCCTGCTCATCCACCATTAATATTGTTTTCAAACAGTGGTCTCCAGTTTAAGTCCGAGTTCTCTGACTCCGCCCGGCATATCAGAAACTGCATAGGGCGGAGACAGAGAACACGGACTACGAGTTTAGACGACTTTAAATTCAAGGGAGGTAATTTTTAGCATCTCACTAAGATCTGAATAGTTGAGTAGCTTCCCATGGACTAACGTTTTGGAGATTGTAGAATGTTTTCAGTGTGGCATTGCCCCATTGCCGTTTGTATGGGAATGTTAATAGCTAATTCAAATATGACCTTAAATGTATAATACGAATAGACAATGCTTACAAGCGAATGACTACATTAGGACTGCAGCGGTTTAAAACACACATAATTATCTGCGCAGTGCATTTACAAATTCCACTATGTAGGGCCTACAGCTTCAGAAATTATCGATATCCTTTGTAACAGCTGACATTTCTGGTTTCATTTGCGCTCATTCGTAACTCGGATGAATCTAATTTCTAAGGTAAGCAGATGATGATAGGCCTACATAACACATGCATTACAATATTTTAGCTAAATCTTCTTTCAGATTTAATGAAAGCTGTTACTGAAGTACTTAATCGATTTCTATAAATATAATGTTGAAAGCAAAAGCACATACAGACGCTTTCATAAAATGATCGCTTATTGGCGCATTGCTATGAGTTTGATATGGTAAGTACAAGGGAGAAAATTGTGAAATAAAATGGCGTCTTTGTAGCAGAGTTGTTCCCCTTATTCTATAAATGTAGGCTATCTGATATTTAAACTACATGCACTTGTAGTATTTCGTCCTGTAATTGGATCGATCCCTGAACTGCAGGTCTTTCAATTTCCAGAAAATTATACAGGGAAGCTGTTGATTGTTTTGAAACGAATTTGACTGGGTGCTGTTGCTGCCTATGGCGCCTACACCGCCCAGTCAAATTAGTTTCAATATATTCAACATGTTTATTGAATAGTAAAGACATACAATTCGCACAACAACGCCTCTGGCAGCAACAACGCCCAGTCAAATTAGTTTCAAAACTTATTAACTGGTAAAGACACACTTTGTCCAACGCGTCTGGCTATTAAGCGTTAAATACGGACTAAATCGAGTCATTCATGTCATAATTAATTATGACGTCATACTACACGACACTTAGTTGAGTATGACGGCATGTGACGTCAGATGATGGATAGATAAACTGAAAAGGTCCATTGCTGATCCGGGAAATGCGAATGTTCGTCTGCTCATTCAGAAACGCACATATCCACCTGATCATTCAGAAACGCACATATCCACCTGATCATCCAGAAACGCACATTAGTACAGTAGAAATTGACATGGACCCGGACATTTTGTATAACAGACAGATTTTTGTTTTAATCACTTCGGTATGGCCCAAAATACATCCCAGAAAAATTCTCCAAAATTCACACATGGGGAAATATGTTTTTTAGAGGAAATTCAAAATGGCCGCCAAGGCGATGACCAATAATCAGGTGATATGTATTTTGACTCTAAAAACCCGTGTTTTGGTAAGTGTTGTACAGTTTAAAGTATGTCATCATCAAAATCACTTGATAAACTATAAATTTAATGCAAACTGAGCGACTGTTGTGGCTGAAATTTGTCTATGCATTTTCACTTTCAAATTTCATGGCCATATGGTCCTACAGAAACGCACATTTCCTGATGAAATAGTCTGCTCTCCTGCGAATGTTCTATGAGATACCATGTAAACATATTGTGAATTCAAAATGGCCGCTAATTTAAATAACTTAAAATATAATTTTTTTCCTTTTTTAGGAAATCAGTTCGTACCTTATCAATCTGGTGCAAAAGCACCAGAGACAAAACCTAGGAAACAAATTCTATGTTAATGAGAATCACATTTTAAGATTAGAAAACCAAAGGGACCTTTATGAGCCACGTTAAAAACCTAGCGAAAGCTGAGAAGTTAAAGAAAATATGACCATCAAGGAAAGGAAAGGAAAGTAAATAAGGAGAAGTTTGAAGAAATGAGGAAACTGAATCAAGATAATGAATCAGGGGAATTCAAGTACATTGTATGAAGCCCACCATGGGAAAGAAAGGTGGTCAAAGTGAAGCAAAAGGCAGCGAGAGATTAAAGGGGAAAGAGAGTCGTGAAGTTGTAAATAAAATTGTAAATACGTTTAGAAACAAAACTGTACATTTAAATGCTCGCAACAAAAAACGGATAGATAAATGGAATTGGGATGAAAGCATAAACATAGAAGACAAACAGGAGAGGCGTCGGGGCTTACTCTGCCTGTCCATTGCTAACAATATGAAATGTCTTTACACAAATGCAGACTGCCTGACTAATAAAATTTAAGAACTTAAAACCAGGATTCAGAACCAGAAAAACCCATTCAGTATCATTGGAATAACAGATGTTTATTAAAAAAAAATTTAATATGCTCCATCTCTTGCAGAACTATAGATTTTAGGATTTGTACTGTTCATTAATGAGTCAGCGACAGGAAGCAAAAGACGTGTAGCCTATGTGTATTAAGGAACACCTTAAGTGACGTCAGATGATGGATAGATAAACTGAAAAGGTCCATTGCTGATCCCGGGAAATGCGAATGCTCGTCTGCAATGTGTATAACCAGCATATAGAATGTACACATAGTAAGAAAATAAGAAACTTTTAACGGAGATCATGAGATGATGAGAAAGGATCTGGATATTGACTGGGAAACAGCTGCTTGGATAAAATACTACTAATGCACTGGATATTCTTATGTTAAAGTACCACCAAGCACAAGAGAAATACATACCAAAATCGAATAATAACAGTAAGAACAAAGAGCAAAAGTTGACCTGTTTAAATGAGGCGTTAATGAAAAAGATCAGAAAGAAGCACCGCAGTTGGCAGCGCTTTATGGAGACAAGGGGTGGAAATAAACACAAAGAATATGCTAAAATTAGAAACCAAGTCAATGGATTAGTGAGAAAAGCCAAAAGAAATCAGGAAAAAGATATAGCTAAGAATGCAGAGGAACCCTAAGATATTTTGGAAATGTGTCAATTCCTAAACGCTAGTTAAAACAGGAATTGCAGAACTAAAAGTAGCTGGAAATGAGGGAATAAAGACTGCTAGCACAGATAAAGAGAAAGCAATGTCCTGGCCGACACCTTCGCAAGTGTTTTTACGAAAGAGCCAGATACAGAAATACCTGAGCTCGAAATTAAGCGGTTGGCTGAAGATTTCCACGATGCAAGATTTACAACGGAGGAAGTGATGAAAATATTGAGAGATTGTGAAAAACCAAGCACCAGGCCCAGATGGAGTCCATCCAAGTGCAATCAAGGAGCTGAGAGATGTGCTCCAAAATACCTCTGACACTGATCTTCAACACATCACTGGTAGAGAGAGAGTAGTACCAGAAACATGGAAAACAGCTAATGTAACGGTACTTTTCAAAAAGGGAAATAAATCAGAACCTGTGAATTACAGACCAGTTAGCTTGACTAGTGTTTTATGTAAGCTGATGGAGAAGTTAGTTAGAGCGAAGATTATGGACCACATGACCAGAAATAAACTGTTTAGTAAATCCCAATTTGGATTCCTGCCTGGAAGATCTGCTACCTTACAATTATTGAAGGTCATGGAAGACTGGACCTGTATTATGGATAAAGACGGAAAGATAGATACAGTATACATGGGCTTCATGAAAGCCATTGACACCGTTCCACACCAACGTTTACTAGGAAAGCTAAGAAGTTATGGTATAAGTCAACAGCTAATCTCGTGGATTGAAAACTTCTTGCCAAACGGACAACAAAAAGTTATTGTCAATGGAGTTTCGTCTGAAAGCAGGCTTGTGACAAGTGACATTCCCCTGGGTAGTGCATTGGGCCGGTATTGTTCGTCCTTTACATAAACGATTTACCAGATATAGTGAAGGCAGCAACACATCTCTTTGCAGATGATACCAAGATATACAAAGAAATAAAGGGTGCGGATGATGAGAAGGTGATGGAAAAAGATTTAGATGCTCTTCAGAACTGGACAGATAAATGGCTATTGAGGTTTCATCCAGACACATGTAAAGTAATGATAATACAGAGCCAAGCACAAGGAGGAAATAAAGCGAGATTATCACTTATATAAACAAAATGGAGAGCGTGTGACACTTGAGTTTGTGGATAAAGAAAAAGATAGGGGTGTAATCATCGACAACAACCTATCATTTAAGGCACACAGACAAGCGCAAGTGAACAAAGCAAACGGCATTATGGGGATAATAAGAAGAACATTTACATATCTTGATGAGGAAAGATTCATTTACCTATTCATAGCATTGGTGAGGCCACATCTTGAATATGACGTCAGTGTGTGGGGACCGCAAAGTAAGACAGAAACCCTGGTGGTTGAAAATATTACAGAAGCGGGCAACAAAGTTTGTCCTCACGCTGAAAGAGTTAGATTACCCAGCCCGACTAAGGAAGCTTGGCCTGTCAACGCTCAAATGTAGACGACTGAGAGGTGACATGATTGAAGTTTACACAATCCTGAATGGAGTGTATGACACAGAGGTGACAGACAACATGTTTGAGGTATTAGAAAGCAGCTACACTAGAGGCCATAGCCTGAGAGTAGGAAAGGAAAGCTCCAAACTAGATTTAATGGAACAGCCTACCCAATGCATTAGTAAGCATCGATTCAGTGTTTAAATTTGAGGTAGGACTGGATCTATTCTGGCAAGGTCAAGAAATTAAGTATGACTTTACTGCGGACTACAAAATGCCTGGAAGTCACGTGCATCCGTGGTATACGTCAGAGGAAAATGAAGAGGCGGACATACGGGCTGAACACGCCTAAGTCCACAACAACATCCTAAGACATCCTAAGACAAAACCCGCAGCCATATAGTGTGCCTGAAAAAGCCCCAGACTAGCGACCAAAAAGGGTGTCCAAAAGATACACACTTAATGGCTGACTACATGCCCTGTTTAGTTATATTCTAAATAGAAACGTAATTTTGGTGGCTTTTATTTTTTTGGTATCTTTTATTTCTTACATTGATTTCTAATATTGACGTTGTGCAAATGAAGTTAATCTCAAACATGAGAGTTACGGGCCTTTATAATGCCATTATATGTTTGGGAGGCAGTACTGAGAAATAATACTTTGGGTGGCACTTTTGATCTTATTTCTAGTCATTGATGAACACATTAACCCTCATATCATCCAAAAACGGCTTCAGCAGTGGCCTTGTGAAATGTTCATTTGCAGACCAAGAGAAGACTGTTTTGAAAAGTTAAAACTGAATGACTGGCTCGATAACCGAGCCAGTCATTTCAGTGATAAATTAAAAAAAATAATCTCTTGGTCTGCAAATGAACATTTTCTATGAGAAAATTAAGATTTTCGTGAAAAAAATGTATGGGCCTGAATAAGTTACACAATTATCTTACAATAGATAACGCACATTGTCGCACAACGTCTTCTGTTTCACTTACAATGTGCGTCATGTCCTGCGTTTCATTTACAATGTGCGTCATGTTGTGTATTTCACTTAAAATATACGTAATGTCGTGTGTTTCATGTACAATGTGCGTCATGTCGTGTGTTTCACTTATAGCGTGCGTCATATCGTGTGTTTAATTTGCAATGTGCATCATGTCGTGTGTCTTCATTTACAATTTGCGTCATGTCGGTTGTTTAATTTACAATGTGCGTCATATCGTGTGTTTCACTTATGACGTGCATTATGTCGTGCGTTCCACTTAAAATGTGCGTCATGGTGTATGCCTTCACTTATGATGTGCGTCATATCACGTGTATTCACTTACAATGTGCGTCATGTCATGTCTTTCATTTACAACATGCGTCATGTCATGTCTTTTATTTATAATGTGCGTCGTGTCATGTCTTCACTTACAACGTGTGTCATGTTGTGTCTTTCATTTACAATGTGCGTCATGTCATGTCTTTTATTTACAATGTGCGTCATATCATGTCTTCACTTACAATGTGTGTCATGTCACGTGTTTCATTTACAATATGCGTGTTTAATTTACAATGCTTGTCATGTCGTATGCTTTATTTACAATAGCAATTTACAATGTTATAGCGTGTATTTCTCCGACACATAAAACAAGCTAATGAGTGGACATCAAATGATTAGCTATGCATCTCAGTCCAAGTCGCTTGCTCTGAGTATATAACAATCCATTCCTACCTATGCCCCGCCCAGTTTTAGCTAAGCTCAGCCTATGTTTTTCGCGTGTTGGGATCGATTTAGATTCTTTGAACCCTGTTTATTAAATAGTACATCCATCAAAGACATACAATTTGTACACCTGACGAACGTTTCAAAGTTGGTGACGGAGCTACATATGCATTTCGATTGTGACGTCACCAAAATGTGACGTAATTAATTATGACGTCACATAATTGAGTGACATCGGATTCATCCGTTGTCATTGATCTCTCTCTCTCTCCCTCCCTACCTACATCCCTCCTCTCTCCCTCCCTCCCACCCCTCCCTCCGCTCTCTCCCTCCCTCATTCACTTCCTTCCCTCTCCCTCCTCTCCTCCTCTCTCCCCTCTCTCTCCCCTCTCTATCTGTCTCATCGCCAACATTCCTCTCTATCGGTCCAATTATTGGAACCCAATTAATAGCAATCATTTCTTAGTTAACTTTTACAGTAATAACGGTGTTTTGTGAAGTACGCGTCGACTTCTGAAGTAGAACGCATTGTTGGTCAAAACTAACCGCGGCATTTTCTACAGATTTTCAAAGAGAGTTGTAGTGGGCATTCAGTGTGCCTTGTTTTCAGTGAATAGTTCACGTATCTCTGGGAAGAATTGTTCGCCATATTTCACAGTGATGACCTTACCAGCGTGAATGTGAGGAACTCGATGGAGTGGTCTGCGGGTTTAGAGGGATAACAAATTAACTGTTCAATGATTATTGACGTTGTTCATGCCACTTTATTGTATGATCTAAGTATCAATAGACTCACGCACGCACCTATCCCGATGACCATCTGAGTAACTGACTGTCGTCCCCAGAAGATGTCGGTTCATTTAGACAGCGGGTTGAATGTTTTAACGAACTTTTATCTTTTCCAACAAATGATATTTCTTATGGCAACTACCTGCATTAAGATACCACCTACAATTAGTGACACATTGAAAATCAAAGGGAAAACGGTGTCCAATAATCATAGACTTTATTTAAAAGATGTGTACAATAGATTGTTGTAGAACACGTATATAACATCATTCAGCAATCAAATAATTGTATAAATACTATATATATATATATACACCAATAATTACCCTTTGAAATTTGGAAAGGTCTACATATGTATAGTCTAACATAACGTGGCGGACATGACTACATCTAGTAGGCCTACACGTTATTTTAGATGGCAAACGTGGAGAGACTTTGAGCAGTTTGTGTATACACGCGAATGTGGCACGATCATTAAGATAACAAATACTAAATTCGTGGTAAGCTGTTGAATATGGCAGCCACAGCGCCCAGTCAATTAGTTTCAAAATATTCAACGTCGTAATGTGTTTATTACATAGTAAAGCCATACAATTCGTACAACAACGCCGGGTCCGTTATCAATTAAGCGTTCTTGACGAACTTAGCTACGTCTTTCGTGATGTAATTGATTATGATGTCATCCTACATGTCACGTAGTTGATTATGACGTCATATGATTGATGGACAATAAGATGTAATCCAGGCCAGTCACAATCTGAAGGCGGCCGCTAATAAGTTAGAAAGTCATACTTCGAAATTCTTTGAGAGCTGATATGCAGCTGCGTGCATATTTAAATTTCTTGAATTAAAGTCAAACTGAATCAGCCTTTAGAGTCTTTAGAATGAAATTTACGTGAACATTCTTTATGATGTAGTGAGTATTCTATTCCAGTGTCGCACCTAATCTCTAATACAAGTACTATATAAGTCACATATATGCTTAATAGGCTATATACGACACGTATATGCTTAATAGGCTACATACGTCACATATATGCTTAATAGGCTATATACGTCACATATATGCTTAATAGGCTATATACGTCACATATATGCTTAATAGGCTACATACGTCACATATATGCTTAATAGGCTACACACGTCACATATCTGCTTAATAGGCTATATACGTCACATATATGCTTAATAGGCTATATACGTCACATATATGCTTAATAGGCTATATACGTCACATATATGCTTAATAGGCTACATACGTCACATATATGCTTAATAGGCTATATACGTCACATATATGCTTAATAGGCTATATACGTCACATATATGCTTAATAGGCTACATACGTCACATATATGCTTAATAGGCTATACACGTCACATATATGCTTAATAGGCTACATACGTCACATATATGCTTAATAGGCTATATACGTCACATATATGCTTAATAGGCTATATACGTCACATATATGCTTAATAGGCTATATACGTCACATATATGCTTAATAGGCTACACACGTCACATATCTGCTTAATAGGCTATACACGTCACATATATGCGTAATAGGCTACATACGTCACATATATGCTTAATAGGCTACATACGTCACATATATGCTTAATAGGCTATATACGTCACATATATGCTTAATAGGCTACATACGTCACATATATGCTTAATAGGCTGTACACGTCACATATATGCTTAATAGGCTACATACGTCACATATATGCTTAATAGGCTATATACGTCACATATATGCTTAATAGGCTAGAGACGTCACATATATGCTTAATAGGCTAGAGACGTCACATATATGCTTAATAGGCTACATACGTCACATATATGCTTAATAGGCTACATATATTACATATATGCTTAATAGGCTACATACGTCACATATATGCTTAATAGGCTATATACGTCACGTAAATGCTTAATAGGCTATATACGTCACATATATGCTTAATAGGCTATATACGTCACATATATGCTTAATAGGCTATATACGTCACGTAAATGCTTAATAGGCTATATACGTCACATATATGCTTAATAGGCTACATACGTCACGTAAATGCTTAATAGGCTATATACGTCACATATATGCTTAATAGGCTATATACGTCACATATATGCTTAATAGGCTACATACGTCACATATATGCTTAATAGGCTATATACGTCACATATATGCTTAATAGGCTACATACGTCACATATATGCTTAATAGGCTATATACGTCACATATATGCTTAATAGGCTACATACGTCACATATATGCTTAATAGGCTACATACGTCACATATATGCTTAATAGGCTATATACGTCACATATATGCTTAATAGGCTATATACGTCACATATATGCTTAATAGGCTACATACGTCACATATATGCTTAATAGGCTATATACGTCACATATATGCTTAATAGGCTACATACGTCACATATATGCTTAATAGGCTACATACGTCAACTATATGCTTAATAGGCTACATACGTCACATATATGCTTAATAGGCTGCATACGTCACATATATGCTTAATAGGCTATATACGTCACATATATGCTTAATAGGCTATATACGTCACATATATGCTTAATAGGATATATACGTCACATATATGCTTAATAGGCTACATACGTCACATATATGCTTAATTGGCTATATACGACACGTATATGCTTAATAGGCTACATACGTCACATATGTGCTTAATAGGCTATATACGTCACATATATGCTTAATAGGCTACATACGTCACATATATGCTTAATAGGCTATATACGTCACATATATGCTTAATAGGCTACATACGTCACATATATGCTTAATAGGCTATATACGTCACGTATATGCTTAATATATATGTCTCATATATAATACAATCTAGCTTAATTCACTTGTTTGCTAGTTAAAATACCAGTTCCCATAGAATTTCAGACCACGAAGCACGAATTACGCACCAACTTAAACACAAGATCTGAACCCGATACGACGACATATAGTAAAATACATATTGCGTAAAATTAAAACAGTTTGATTAAATGTTATTTTCTGCCGTACATAGCCACCACTTTCATGACGGGATCCAGCCACTCCTTTCATGCCGGGACCCAGTTACGACATTCATGCTGGAACCAAGCCACGACATTCACGCTGGAACCAAGCCACGACATTCATGCCGGGACCCAGCCACGGCATTCATGCCGAGGCCGAGCCACGACATTCATGCGGGAACCCAGACATCACTTTCATGCTGGGACCCAGACACCACTTTCATTCCGGGACAGAACAACAACCTCCATGTCTGGACCCAACCACTACCTTCACGCCGCGACCCAGCCACGACTTTCACGCTGGAACCCAGCCACGACATTCATGCCGAGCCACGACATTCACGCTGGAACCCAGCCACGATATTCATGCCGAGCCACGACATTCATGCGGGAACCCAGACACCACTTTCATGCTGGGACCCAGACACCACTTTCATTCCGGGACAGAACAACAACCTCCATGTCTGGACCCAACCACTACCTTCACGCCGCGACCCAGCCACGACTTTCACGCTGGAACCCAACCGTACCTTCCATACCGGGACCAGCCAAAACTTCCATACCGGGACCAGCCAAGACTTCCATACCGGGACCAGACAAGACTTCCATGCCGGTACCAGCTAAGACTTCCTTGCCGGAACCCAGCCGACTTTTAAAAAATGACTTCCAGAATAATCAGCTCATTTTACTGAGAATTCGTGAACATAATTTAGAAATGTTTAAAATGGCAAATCCAGATTTTAAAGTGAATTCTAATAATAGATAGGTTCACAGCTGTCCTCGTATTTGTATATCTTTACTTTGAAAGCTATTAATCGTTCCGTTTGTCATGTAACATTTTCTCTCTGTATTTTTACTGTCATCAGGATTGGGTTTCTCGGGGCCGACGTCTCGCAAGGCTTTCCTCACTTTGGCGTTATGCTCATGCGCTCTGGCACGTAACGTAGCAATGCTTTCTGAACGAGGGTCTTTGGAATCTTTAGACAAGTCGTCATTTTCATCAAATAAATCGTCTTTATCTTCATCATTTTCTTCACTCATTTTCTGTGCTGCCTCTAACGACTTTTTGTGCATTCCTGCAATTAACAATTGACATAACAATAATAAAATAGCTCATATAGCTCCTTTTTTCACTAATCACAGACGCCTCTTCGAGACTCTAAATAAAGTTATTCCATCAGCGGGATCTAGCTCAGTGACGTACAATTGGTTGCGGTGTTTGGGATGGGGCGTACGCCGGATCCACGCCTCCTTGAATCCGCCAATGAAGACGATGTTTTATATAAGTTGCATGTCTAAGATGTAAATCTTTTTCTGGGCGACAATCGATGCATTGTATCGGTCAAATAGACCTTTCCACATTGGCGTATTTTGAGAGAATAACTTCCCACAATGCATCGCGCACACCACTTCTGGCTGCTAATTGTGTCAGCAAAACATTTACCATTGGGGCAAAACATTTACCATTGGGCTTAGAAACAACGCATTTTAGGCTATTTTATGAAGAACTAGTGTAACAATATTATTGACTTCATACACCATTTGAAAGCTAAGCCAATTTTCTGTACTTGTTTTTTAAACTTTTTTGTAACAATGACTCCCGTTAACTGCAATTTTAAAATAGATCCTATTGTCCAAATGATTTAGTGAATCTGGTTACAATGGTCTATTTTATAAATGGATAAAACTCAGTGAAAATTGTACAAAAAATATCAAAAATAGGCATTTGGATGCGCTTCCCAATGATGTATGACTTAAATAATATTGTGATTTTAGTTTATCATAGGAACGGTTTAAATTGTTGTGTATCTTAGCGCAATAGTAACTCATTGCTGGTCGGTTGCTTATTGTTTAAATTACCAGCCAGCAACGGTGTTCAGAGCGTTGATTTAGGGGAATTCCTCTGTCAATGTGGGACAGGTGTATTCTATGATGTGAGGAAGCCCTATGTTTTAATGGCTATACTATACAAAGGCAATGAGTTGCTTATTTATAAGATTTGCATCCCAGTATTTATTACAGAAATCTCGCACCAGTCTCAAAATTTCTGAAAGCCTTCTATTATCACCTCCCCCAACCCTCTGGCCGCACCGCACCCACATAAGCCCCGAGTCAGAATCCTGGACCCGCCGCTGGTTTGCATAAGTTAAAATGAGACGTATGATTGACCTTCCTATGAACTAAAGTCTGATGGATATTTGCAAAATAATGATGCCTTGACAATGAGTTACATACCGCCACGTGGTAACCTGTCAAGAATGCAGGGAAAACATAAGCTATGTTTCACATGCTGGGCTATGGTCCACTGTACCAGAAACAGATGTTTGGTGGATCCTACAGTTCAGCAACATTACATGACGTAATCTGATTTTGATTAACGTATATGTGTATGCTGCTCTATATATAACACACACTTGCTTATAAACTGCCGGTGCCCATTCAAACTCATTCATACTGTATTTGAATAGTATGTTATCTCTCCTTTAATTCACATTTCTTGGCATGATATTGTATTTCAGCGGTATTTCAGTATCACCACCTCTTTATTGAATGGACCTGTCCAGTTTATCCATCCATCATATGACGTCATAATCAACTACGTGACGTGTAGGATGGCGTCATAATGAATTACAACATGAATGACTCGATTTAGTTCGGCTTTAACGTTTAGTAGTGCGACACGTTGTACGAATTGTATGTCTTTACTATTTAATAAACATTCTGTCGAATATTTAAAAACTAATTTGACTGCGCGCTGTAAAAAATATTCAACAGCTTACCTGTATTGTTTTCTGGAAATTGATAGTCACGTACACTTGACAGAATATTCAATGTTCATGACGGACCTGGATTCGTCATTCATTATGCATTTTGATTGTGACGTCAGCCTACATATGACGTAATTTATTATGACGTCATATATGCCTGCTTGAGTGACGGATTAGATCCATCCATTACAAATTAGTTTCCTTGATGTTGTAATCCTATGGAGAAGTTAATTGAATCTGTTATAATGTATACGCAATCTACCTTGTTCTGATCTCGCTTATTTTGGTCAAATTCGTGATGTGGGCTGGCTCTGTGACGTATGTGTATCAGGTTACAGTACAGCCCATGAAGAACTTAACACGTTGCCAAATTACACACAGAAACATGTTAGTAAGAAATGTTCTGTTGAATGTTTTGGATTTAATGTGATTGGAAGTCATTTCTGCCTTAGGCAGCAATGGCTTCCAAGCAAATTAAGTCAAAATTACTCAACAGTATGTTTTATTTTGTTTTGGAAACATGTTAAGTTATTTTTAGATGTATTGTCTGTTTATCTTACCTAGTAACCATGGTGCCGACGACGACTCTACACCATTTTCAGCACTGTTAAGGATAGCCTCCGGTAGGGGGAGTGAGTGTCGCACCATTGCTCCATAGAGACCGTACTCGGCCATGATACTACTCGTACCCCAAGTCTTTTCTGTCTTTCGCCATTTTGCACGCCGATTCTGAAACCATACCTATAAGAGACGTAGATATCATATGAGATACGACACAACAACGGGTCTGCTACCGATTCTCTGCGAAATGGGGGAGGTGGTGTACAAAGAAGAGGGTGCGCACGTCTTAATAGCAACAGGTATAGACATTCACCATAAACCATGAAGATAGATGCAA
The DNA here is from genome assembly GCA_034401795.1 of Chaetoderma sp. LZ-2023a. Lineage (NCBI taxonomy): Eukaryota > Metazoa > Mollusca > Caudofoveata > Chaetodermatida > Chaetodermatidae > Chaetoderma > Chaetoderma sp. LZ-2023a. Next base: position 29,796,498 of record CM067373.1, on the reverse strand, counting down.
TTCAAATCAAATACCAACTGTGTGTACTCGACCACCCACACACCCCTAGCCCCCACACACCCAAACACCCCCCCCCCCCACCAACACATACACCCTTATATCTATGCCATAAGGATGCCTTCTACCAAATATATTTGAAATCAGCTCAGAGGTTCTCGAGAAGACATTTTAAATTTCCCATTACTTTAGTATTGGGACGTTTGGCGGGAAAATGATCCAAGATGGCTGTCAAACCATTTATCCGACAGTTTCGAAAATAGTAAATTGGAAATTGGAATACCGAAAAACCTATATAAAACCAATTTCGACTTCAAAATCAATCAAAATAAAATCTCCAATTTGGCCACCAAACACGCTATATTTTGATTGCGGCCATGTTTTTGATTATCAACTTCCTTTAAACAAACTTCAATCGACCTTAGTCCCTAATTATATCTCCCAAATTTTGGCCCCATCTGTTCAGTGGGTCTGGAGAAGCTGTTGTTTTCACAAAAACTAGGTCATCAAAGATGGTCGCCGAGCCATTTGACTAATCAAGTTCCCTTGAACAAAGCTGGTTCAGCTCTTGCACTAGATGACGTTTTATGAGTTTTGAATCAATCCCCAAACGGTTTCGGAGAAGACGATAATAAAAGACGTGTATGCAAATTGGCCAAAATCCAAGATGGCCGCTGGCCAAGTTGGCTGATCGGCTTTGTTTGAAGAAACTTGGATTTCTATGACCGAAGGATGCTTCCTGTCAAATATAATTAAAATCGCCCCATCGGTTCTCGAGTCAGACCGTTTATCCGACAGTCTCGAAAATAGTGAATTTGAAAACTGAAAAGGTAAAAACCTATTTAAAACCAATTTCGGCTTCAGAATCCATCAAATAAAAGAATCCAATATGGCCACCAAACAAGCTACCATTTGATTGGCCCACGGTGGCCATGTTTTCTAGGTAGCAACTTCCCTTGAGCAAACTTTAACCCTACTTATTTTTTAATCATATCTCCAAGATTTAGGCCCGATCCATTCAGCGGTTCTGGAGAAGACGTTCATTTCGCGAAAACTAGGATGGTCGCGAAACCATTTGACCATATCAAGTTCACTTGAACAAACTTGGTTCAAATCTTGCCCTAGACGATATTGAATGAGGTTTGTATCAATCTCCAAGCGGTTTTGGAGAAGATTTTTAGAATGTTTATAAAAATCGGCCAAATCCAAGATGGCCACCGCTCAAATTGGCTGATTGGCTTCGTTTGAACAAACTTGGCTCTAAGGATGCTTCCTGACCAATGTAATTGAAAGCGTTTTAGTGGTTCTCGAGAAGACATTTGAAATTTCCCATTGTTTTCGTATATGAGCTTTTGGCGGGAAAATGATCCAAGATGGCCGTCAAACCATTTATCGGACTGTTTCGAAAATAACAAATTTGAAATCAGAATATGCAGAAACTTATATAAACCTAATTTCGGCTTTAAAATCCATCACATAAAAACACCAATATGGCACACTACATATTGATTGGCCCATGGTATCCATTTAAAAAAAAAGTATATTCACGTATTATGGTGTGTTCATGACAGTAGTATTGGCGAGAGATATAGACACCCTGTTTGATTGACTTTCACAAGTCACGTGATTTAGAGTGTGTGGGACTTAAATGCCAAGATATGGAATACCAAAAAGGGGCGTGTTATGGTGGATGGTGTTGTACAAACACACCTGCCAAAAACCTCTCCTTTTTGGAACTACAAGACAATTAGGCAAAATATCAACTACCACTGTAGAGATAGACGCACAATCTGATAGGCACAAGATAGATGCACAATTATCGATCACCCATGTAGTGATCAATAGGCGCAGATAAATTATCGATTACCCATGTAGCGATGGATGCACAATCTGATCGGCTGAGCGATTGGCACGCATAAATTATAGATTACCCCTGTAGCAATGGACCCATATAATTTATATCGACCTGTTGCCAACATTTATTATTTTCCAAGTGACAACTTTTGGCCATCTGTGATGTCAATGGACCTTTCCATTTTTAACCATGCCCCGCCCTTCTCTAGCTAAGCTCCGCCCACACCTCGATCTTGTTGGGATCGATCGATCTGTGAAATCCCTGACTATCAATTTCCAGAAAACTATACAGCTTAAGCTGTTGCATGTTGGAAAATATAGAGAAATAGACTATCTTTTAAGCACTGCTACTACCGTGGATGCTGGTGCTCCCGCCTCGCCCCGTCCATACTAGTCTAGCTAATGTGAGACGCTGGAGATGCCAGAGGAACGCCCAATCATTGGGTCCAGGTGATTGCTGCTCTGACATCCACGAGACGACATGCAAGTGTAGTAGTATATGTTATTGTAGACAGGGAGAGGGCCCAGATAAGTTGCTAGAACTTGTGCCCAATCCCGTTGTATTGTTAGTACAATAAAAAGTGTTTAAAAAATCCCAGGAATATATCTGTAGTAGTAGTAGTAGTAGTAGTAGTAGTAGTAGTAGTAGTAGTAGTAGTAGTAGTAGTAGTAGTAGTAGTAGTAGTAGTAGTTTTTATTATTGTTAAAGATTAGTTCTATGAACCCTGTCATTGACGACACACTGGCACTAGGATTTAGCTTATTCATCATCTGGAATGTAACCATGGCAGTTCTTTGGCACCTTCCGCCTAGCGTTTGGGAGGCGAGTGTTCTACTACTAGAGGACAAAAATCCTCTTTCACCGGACTAGCTTTCAACCACCCGTCTCACAACCACACGAATTGACTGGAATTGATGGTGTAAATTGCAGACACTTTTACTTTAAGTAGTAGTAGTAGTAGTAGTAGTAGTAGTAGTAGTAGTAGTAGTAGTAGTAGTAGTAGTAGTAGTAGTGGCGGCGGCGGCGGCGGCGGTAGTAGTAGTAGTAGTAGTAGTAGTAGTGGCGGCGGCGGCGGCGGCGGTAGTAGTAGTAGTAGTAGTAGTAGTAGTCGCGGCGGCGGCTGTGGTCGCTGCGACTGCGGGGTTGGGTGGGGTGGGGTGGGTGGGTGGGTGGGTGGGAGAATTTGTGTGGGGGGGGTGAGTGGGGGGGGGGGGAATGTAATTATATTGCTTTGATGAGCCCTTGATACATGCAATTAGTAGAGCTGATTTCTATACGTGTAGGAGGGTGTATTGGTCATTAAATGTTAGTCTAACATTATACTAGTCTTTTGTATCCTGCATCACATGCTATAAGTAAGACCATTGGTTGTTTCTCTGCCCACCAGGATATAGCTAAATAGATGTTAACAGTCCATATTGGCACAATACCAAAACAAGCCAATGTTGCTATAGGCAGTTGCTACTTATGATTACGAGAGGATCATACGGAGAGGGCACACACAATAGCAATGGGGATGCACTGGTCGATTTTCTTAGCTCCAATGGCATTTTTGCTACACATACGGCTTTCAAACACCCATGCCACCACTGGACAACATAGACAGGACACATTGCAAAGCCCAAAAAGGCTCTAAGGCTACAACAGCAGTCTTCACCCAAATATACGTCATAATATGCAAAATAGAAGCAACCCCCCCCCCCACCCGACTTCGTGATGCTCGTTCCTATGGAGGTGCAGACCTCAATTCTGACCATAAGCCATTTGTTACACGCCTTCAGATGAATGATCTCTACCTAATGTATAAACCTCATACCAGGCAAGAGGGTAGAGTCGCCTATACAGCCTACAAAAACTCGTCCGCGACACTGACACTCAAATGTCATACAATTAGGCCCTCGGGGAGCAGATAGCTGACATCGACGTCAGCTCATATCCTAACGAAGCCCTAACCAAAATACTGAATTGTATGGAATCATCAGCTACCAGCACCATAGGGGGGGGGGGGGGGAGGTCTCACAAACAACTGAACTAGGCATACCGATGGCCCTGTAGTAGTAAACCTGCAGAGCAGAAAGCGGTACGGCTGTGCATCTATCAAAGTGGCCAAAGTGAAGACCGCACCAAACTACGCAAGGAATGCAATACCATTCTGCGCCACATCAGCGAACGCTTAAAAGATTTTACTATTCAACAAGCAGACTCGCTATAGCATGCAGATGAAATCACTGCCACGAATGTCTGTCACAAAATGTTTCGGGCAGCCAGAGCCCTGAGAGTTACTGACTACACACCACCACTCACTGCGCACAACGCCTACATAATATCAGGAAAAGCTACAAAGCAGAGCTTCTTAAAGAGTACAAACGTTATTTTAAAGATTTTTCAAATCGATTACGCAATATGAAATGTCAAGACCCAAACAGTTCTGGAAAACGTTAAAAGCAGATCATACACACACGGAACGTGTGCAAATTTTCCAAGAAAGCTTCACCGAACACTTTAAGAAACTAAATGAAGCGCGAAACGATGATACGGACCGTGATTTCAGAATTTTAGCAAAGACAAGCAAAAATGACGTATTAAACAATCCATTCTCGGTAAATGAAATAAACTCTGCTATTGACCAGCTCAAAGGCAATAAAGCTTGTGGTACTGACCTAATAATAAACGAATTTCTAAAAGCATAAAAGGATTCATGCTACAATTATATACATACAGTTATTTAACGCAATTTTGGAATCCGGACATATACCCGAAGAATGGACAAAAGGTATAATATTACCATTCTATAAAAAAAAAAGCGACAAAGACGAACTCCGAAGACAATCGCGATATCACACCCCTCAGCTGCTTCTCTAAGCTATTTACGACAATCGTCAATAACCGACTGACGTCATATACAGGGTTGATTGACTTAATTGGGGAGGAACAAGCTGGTTTTCGCGCATGGTACTCCAGATCACATCTTTTTCTTAAAAGCTTTAATTGATATTTATTTATCAAAACGCACGCGATTGTATTGTGCCATCGTTGGCTATCCAAGAAAGCGTTGGGCTAAACTATTGCTCTAAAACATTAAATGATAAATTGTTTATTCTAATTTTGAATCTTTATAATGATGCTAAACCGGGTATCAAAGATGCCGTGACACACTCACTTTCTGATTTTTCACGCGCTCTATAGGCGTGCGACGGTGTGAAAACCTGCCCCATTTACCAAGAGAACTACAAAATGCGTTAGATACAATAAACGAGTATTGCCTAACCTGGATACTTTATGTAAATGTATCAAAAACTAAAGTGCTAATATTCTCGAGAGGTAAAATCAGAAAACTACCACATATTAAGCTGGGCGAAGAAGATGTGGAGATCGTCCATGACTACGTCTATTTTGGGGAGTTAAATTTATATGTAATGGTAAGTTCACCGGAGCCATCAAGTATAACTATATGATAAAGCCAGCTGACCCATCAAACATAACTATGATAAAGCCAGCGGAGCCATCAAACATAACTATGATAAAGCCAGCAGAGCCATCAAACATAACTATGATAAAGCCAGCGGAGCTATCAAACATAACTATGATAAAGCCAGCGGAGCTATCAAACATAACTATGATAAAGCCAGCAGAGCCATCACACATAACTATGATAAAGCCAGCAGAGCCATGTTTTCTCTACTCATCAAAGCTAAAACCCTTCATCTGCCTATTGATATACAGCTATAGCTTTTTGACACCATGATCCTCTCCATACGTGTGAAATTTGGGGTTTGAAAATAATAACCGTGTCGAAAAACTTCCTAAGTTCTTTTGTAAAATTCTCTGAGGCTCCAGTGTAAAAATATGCTACTCATATACAGCGGTGGTCTATAGTGAACTCGGTCAGTATCCGCCACGTATACCGATAGACAAAAGAATGGTACTGTTTTGGACAAAATTAATGACTGGCATGGAATCCAAAATTTCAAATAAACTCTTTAGATTACTACATAATCTTTTCTCAAATAACACATATTAGTGGCCATGGATGCCGCATATTAAAACGCGTTAAAGAATACCGGCCTGTCGATGGTATGGACAAATCAAGACCCGTGCCTACAGTTTTAAATCAGCAGCTCTCTGATCAGTATATGCACGAGTGGTGCGGGGAAATTTTTAATAGTAGATTATGCATCACATATAGGATTTTCAAAGAAGATTTAAAACTCGAAAAATATGTAATCTCTCTCCCAGAAAAAAACTATCAGCAGGATAGATAAATAAATTTCGAACCAGCAACCACCGACTACCGATAGAAGAGGGGAGGTATGCAGGTATCGTTCCGAGACATGCACGTTTATGCAATCTATGTGACCTAAATGTACTGGGCAACGAATTCCACTATATATTTGAGTGTCCTGAAATAAATGCAAAGAGAAAATGTATCTTCCTAACTATTATAAAGTTCGCCCAAAGATACATAAAATGTATCACTTTTCAATACAAAAAACCGCAAAACAATAATATGTCTCTGTAAATATATTGACATCGTTATGAATAATTTTAAAAAGAGGAAATGAAGGCCTTGCCCCGGCGCGTAAAGCTGGCAGATCTAGCCATACTTAATGCTCCCACACATTTATGTACGTCTCAGCGGGTCGCGGTGGCAGTAGTAGTAATAATAGTAACTGTACAGTGCATCATACTATTCGCCGTCATCATCATCATCATCATCATCATCATCATCATCATCATCATCATCATCATCATCATCATCATCAGTTTACGACCACTACTATCTTCACTTTTATTTATATAAGCGCTATATGTATAGACACACACTGCAACACCATCATTACACCTTGTCAGGTGTAATGACACCTGTCTTTTTTCCGTCTTTTTAGACGGATCATTGAAAAACATAAAAAACCTATAAGATTTATTTATATATATATAACAAATGTAACCGCCATTATATGCATATTTCATGTATATATGTTTCGTACACTTCTGAAGAGGTTACCGAATAAACTTGAAATTGAAATTGAAAATACTAATATAGCCGTCATTATCATTTGCCGTATTTAACCCTTTAACACTCATATCAGCTAAAACGTCTTCTGCAGTGGTCTTGAGAAATGTCCATTTGCAGACCAAGAGGTGATTATTTTTGAAAATTTACCATTGGAATGACTGGCTCGATAACCGAGCCAGTCATCTCAGTGGTAAATTGTCAAAAATAGCCTTCTCTTGGTCTGCAAATGGACATTTTGAATGAAAAATTAAATTTTCTTGAACAAATTTAAGTGTTAACGGTTTATTCAGTGTGCGTAACTTTGCATTGTATGGTAAATAACAGATATTTGTTCTAGCAATAACCTTATACGGTATGTAAAATATAAGCATGAGGACAACATCTGGTCAATTCCACTGACCACTTGCCTTTGGAACACAGGATGCTGACTCAACGAGGATAGATAAAAACCAGCATCGTTTGCCTCCAAAAAGACACATGTTACAGCCAATGACCTGTAGTAAATGACCACAACGTGGTGTCTGTGATGGCCCTCAAATTAGTGTCCGTTAAAGGCGGGTGTTTCTGGACTGGAGTTTTAATATCCCAGGCACTTTAATAAATCTATGTAAGATTGAAGAATCTGCGTAGAAGAGATTATTAGTGCTTATTAGTGACACTTCGCCGTCTGACTCCCTGTGGTCCATAGATCAACTTGCCCCGGTTCCGGCTGTGTGTGCCACGCGTGTGTTTATACTAACCAATGCTTGTCAATCAAACGTAACGC